>CM066034.1:748863829-749254629 GCA_033557465.1 Ichthyophis bannanicus | reverse complement strand
GGGAGACCATGCCAGTAGTTTAAACTACCGATAGTTTAGCTCTCAGAATCAGTTAATGCACACAAGCACCTACACGCACGAGCAAGCTGCAAACCAAGTGAGGGTTCCTTCATACATAGTAAACATAGTCATGATGACGGCAGATAAAGACCAGCATGGTCCATCCATCTCCCCAGCAATACAGCAAGAGTAGGTGCACCTGATGCTGCTGTTGCAGGTCACACTCCCTCCCCATGTCTTTTGGTTTAGGGGTGGACCCACACTCCATGTAGGACACGCCCCTATTTGTTGAGAAAGTTAGATGGTTCAGTTTATTTTGTTTTTTATCCTGGTGCTGTAAAGGGATCTGCTGTGCTTGCCCCATGCTTTTTGAATTCCGTCACCTAAGTGTTTTGCCCCCACCACTTCCATCGGAGAGCGTTCCCCAAGCACCCACCACCCTTTCAGTGAAAAAATATTTTCCTGACATTGCCTTTCAATTTTCCACCTTGCAGCTTCATGTTATGCCCTCTAGTTTTGCAGCTTCCCCGTCTTTGGAAGAATTTTGTTTTGTTCATACCGTTTCTCTTTAAGTATTTAAAGGTTTGAATCATATCTCCCCTATCCCTTCCTCTCCTTCAAATTGTACATATTTAGGGTCTGTTCAAGCAATTCTCATAAGGTTTCTTACGCAGGCTCCAAATCATTTTGGGTCCACATTCCTCTAAACACGTTCCAGTCCTTTTTACAGCTCTTGCGAAGATATAGGTCTCCAAAACTGAACACAGTATTCCAGGTGAGGCCTCACCAGCAACCTGTTAACAGTGGCATAAGTACCTCTTCCTTTCTGTTCTGGTAATCCCTCTTTGTATGCAGCCCAACGTCCTCCTGGCTTTTTGCCACAGTCTTGTCGCACTGTTTTTTGGCCACCTTGAGATCAGCAGAGATAATCACACCAAGGTCTTTTTTCCTGAACGCATGCACACCAACCGCTCGCCCACTATCGCGTACAATTTCCCCTGTTTTTTTTTTGGTTTTCTGGCTACCTAAGGTGCCACTGGACACTGCACTTTTTTTTCCACATTAAATCATAAATGCCAAGCAGTTAGACCATTCTTTCAGCTTGTTGGTAGATCTTTCTTCATGTTATCCACTTTCCCTCGGGGAGTCCCAACTCCTGTTGCAAATTTTTGTGTCTTTCTGCAAAAAGACAGACTTTTCCATTCAGAGTCCCCTTCAGCAATATCACTCACAAATACATTGAACAGTGCCGGGGCCCCAGGACCGAACCCTGGGAGCACACCCTGATAATCACCCTTCCCCTCATCCAGTGAGCTCCATGAACCATCACCCTCTGTCCGTCTGTCCAGTCAACCAATTTCTAATCCAGTTTACTATCTTTGTACCCATCTCCAAGCTACTGAGTTTTATTGATAAGCCTCCTAATGAGGAACAGTAATCAAAGGCTTTGCTGAAATTCCAGGTAGAATGACATCCCAATCGCAATGCCCCTGATCTAGTTACTTGGTCACGCCAGTCCAAAGAACTCGTCAATTCAGATTAGTTTGGGCGATGACCGTCCTTTCAGTAAAACGCATGTTGCCCTTTTCGAGATCTTGCAACCTGTTGGTTTTGAGATAGTTCACTATTCGCTCTTTCAGGAGCGCCGCTCCATTACTTTTTTTCCGCCACTGAGGTAAGGCCTCACTGGTCTGTAGGTATTGACACTATCTTCCCTGTCACCACTTTTGTGTAGAGGTACGACATCAGCCATTTTACAGTCCTGAGGAACCTCTCCTGTTTCCAAGGATCTGTTGAATAAATCCTTAAACTGCCCTGATAGAACTTATCTGAGCTCTTCAGTATCCTGGGATGTATCCCATCTGGTCCCATGGCTTTGCCCACTTTCAGTTTAGCAAGTTGTTCCACACCTCATCTTCTGTGAATGGTGTGGTATGTACTTCGTTCCCATTTTTATATTTGGGAGTCCCAGCTGGTCCATCTCCAGGATTTTCTTTAGTAAAAACAGAGCAGAAGTATTTGTTTAGCAATTTTGCTTTTTCTATGTCACTTTCCACGAGTCCTTTTCCCAGCACTTCTGACTCCTGCAGTTCCAACTCTGATCTTCTTCCTTTCCCGAATATACCTGAAGTTTTGTTGCCACCCTTAACATCTTTAGCCAATCTTTTCCTCTGCCTTTGATTTTGCTATCCTTATTTCTCTTTTTAACTCTTTGAGTTTGATCCTGTATTCATTTCTGTGTTCTTCTGTTTGCAAGCTTTTGAATTTTGTGAAAGCTGTGGTTTTTTGCCTTTATTTGAGCTCTCCCTCCTGCACATCTTGTGTCTCTTGTGTAGTAGTAGTCCCCTCCTCAGCAGGCAGTTAATGTCTCAGGTTGTTGGTCTCTCTGCTGACCATCTTGTCCCTGCTCCGCATCCATGAAAAGATGACAAGATCATGGGATTCTGCCTCCACTCCTTCCTCCCTCTTTGATGAGGCCAGCACAAGCATACTAAGGAGCCACTCAACTCTTGTCATCTGCTTCTGTGGTTGTTGTTGTTTGGTTGTAGAGATGGGGGGAACAAAGGAGCTTGCACACACATTGGTGGTGAAACAAGTCTTTATTGATCCCCCCATGTGTTTCAGCCACTGAGGCCTTCTTCAGGGAAACAAACCTCGAAACACATTAAAACATAAATAAATAAATAACAAATTGCACATGCGTAAAACTAATAAACACCTATATGAAAAATATACTTATTAATAACTATACAATATCAATATCAAAAGCATATCTAAATAAATAAAAAATTAAAAGCATAATTAAAAACAAGGTAATGATATAATCAAAATATATAAAATAAGCTTGATGTGCAGATGGCTAGCAAACAATGTACTACAAAAGGAACTTCCATATATAATGCCAACATATCAAAAATCAGTGGAAGTGGTGGTGGTGATTGAAGTGCCTTTTCTGCAACTGCCACCGCACCTGCAAAAACAGATGTTTCTTGATTAATTCAGATGTGGCCCATAACAGATATGGCATGTTACAGGGGTGTTGTTCCTCTGCTACTAAAAATAATGTGTGGATGAGGGAGGTGGAATATGTGCCCATGCAACCATTCATTTTTGGGGCTCCCTTGGGTGCACCATCGACATGTAGTATGTTGTCCCTATGGCAACAACATCACACTACCTGGTCGGAACTGTCCTTTCCTGTATTACCTAGCCCATGCACATTCTGCCATCACTGTGATCCCCTACTGTGACATTGTTCATTATTTGGCTGTTGCATACCCACAGGACCCATGGCACAGGTTGCCATGAGTGGGGAGCTGCTACACTTGCATCCCTTACAACATCTGTGTGTTAGGTGAGCCAGTATGCACCATATTCATGATGCTATTCACTGCCTATCATCTCTGTCCCACATATATTTAAGGGCTACATCTGGATGCTGACAGTGGTACCTGCACAATACTCCTGTATTCCACCTTCTCATGGTGACCAAACAATATAAACACAGGTCTATATCAAAGCCAAATAATGATACTTCATAAATTAATAATTGGCTTTACTATATTCACCAAATCTGCGATAATTATTACTTAGCAAAATTAAGGTAAAAAGCAAACCTCAGAAAGACTCGCCGGACCTTCAAAACATCACCTCCCGGTGAAAAAAAGTCCAGTCCTGAGTCAAAAACATCAACGGTTCGCTATTACCTAAACCACCCACCTTACTAAGGGTTCACTGACCAAAAATCTAAATTTGATCAACAGACACAATTGTAACATAGTTCAAAAACACATACAAATATTTTATAAAGGTCTGTGAACTCCCGAGTGATAAATTAAACAAACCCCCAGGGCTGGACTGGCACCCATATACTTCCTCTAAGAACATAAGAATATAAGATATCCCATACTGGATCAGACCAGTATCCTGTTTCAAACAGTGGCCAATCCAGGTCACAAGTACCTGTCAGGTTCCCAAAAGGTTTCTATTCTGCTTATCTAATGGGTAAGCAGAGGATTTCCCAGGTCCTCTTTAATAATGGTTTATGGACTTTTTCCTCCAGGAACTTGTTCAAACCTCTTTTAAATCCAATTACACTAACAGCTTTTACTACTGTATATCCTCTGGTAATGAATTCCAAAGTTTGATTACACATTGAGTGAAAAAAATATTTTCTCCGATTAGTCTTAAATATGCTACATTGTAGCTTCATTGCATGCCCCCTAGTCTTTCTACTTTTTGAAGGAGTAAACAACCGATCTACATTTACCCGTTCCACTCCATTTCTAATTTTATAGACCTCTATCATATCTCCCCTTAGTCATCTCTTTTCAAAGCTGAAGAGCTTTAAACTTTGAAGCCTTTCCTCGTAGGGATATCCTTCCATCTTCACCATTTTTGTTGCTCTTCTCTGTACCTTTTCTAATTCTGCTATATCCTTTTTAAGATTTGGTGACCAGACTTGCACACAGAATTTAAGGTGTGGTCACACCATGGAATGATACAGAGGCATTATAATATCCTTGGTTTCATTCTCCATTCCTTTCTTTTATTCTTAGCATTCCATTTGCTTTCTTGGCCGCCACTGCAACTAGACAGAGGGTTTCAATGTATAATCTACGATAACGCCTAAACAGTTTTCCTGGTTGGTGGTTCCTAATGTGGAACTTTGCATCATGTAGCCAGAGTTTGGGTTATTCTTCACTAAGAGGCCAATTCTATTCTGTCCATCCAGTCCCTGTGTGGTCCCTCAGAATCTGGCATACAGCAGTAGCACCCGATTCTGATCCTGCGGGGGCTAGATGTGCCCGTGGGATCAGAATCGGGTCTACCAGCCTGGACGTGCAGGCCAAGCCCAGATTCTGATGGGCCACATGCCCAGCAGATCCCCATCTAACTCATCCAGTCTCCATAATGGGGACACTGTGTGCCATGGTATCTCTTGCCATGGCACTGTGGATCCATTACAGAGCTGCAATCCCTGGCCACCGACACAAAGTTCTCTTTCCCCGCAGCCCAACCCCCTGTACCCAACTCACTGTTTTGTCCTGGCCCGGTGTTGTGGTCCCCAAATGCCCAAGGTGGAATAAGTCCCCTGTCTCCGAGGTGGAATAAGTCCCCTGTCTATGTGGCCAACCTCAGAATCAACCTTATACATCTGGGCTCATAGCCCGCCCATGCCCCACCCTCATACTACCAACAGACCACTGCCTTCCCCCACCATATAAAGCTTCCCATACAATAGTGCTGTTTGTACGGGAAGCCTTTGCACCGGGAGCGGCAGGGGGACAAACAGTGTGGGATGTATGTCCAGGCAGGATGTACATCCTCACAATTTGTGGCACAGAATGACCCCCTAAGTGCATAACATTGCACTGTCCACATTAAATTTAATCTGCCATTTGGATGCCCAGTCTCCCAATTTATCAATGTCCTCTTGCAAATTTTTACAATCTTCTTGAGTTTTAACAACTTTGAATAATTTTGTGTCATCTGCAAATTTGATCACTTCATTCATTATTCCCATTTCTAGGTCATTTATAAATATGTTAAAAAAACAGCGGGCCCAGCACAGATCCCTGAGGTACTCCAGTATTCAGCTGTCTCCACTGAGAAAATTGGCCATTTATCCCTACTCTCCGTTTTCTCTCTTTTAACCAGTTCCTCATCCATAATAGTACACTGCCTCTTATCCCATGACTTTTTAATTTTCACAAGAGCTTCTCTTGAGGAACTTTGTCAAAGGCTTTCTGAAAATTGAGATACACTATATAAGCAGCTAACCTTTATCTTCCTGTTTATTCACAGCTTCAAAAAGATATGAGTATGTCATGCTACTCCCCTCCCCCCAACTGCCATTAAAAATGTTGTGATACCATGTCCTGTTGTGCACACCTTGGGCCCTCTTTTTCACATATGCTGGGAGCGCTACAGGACTTACTGCTGCATGCCACCATTGCAACGTATGCCCTGACTACTGTGGCTGTGCATATGGTGCCCCAGCTGGCACTCCTTGTTGTGGATACATGGTGTTAGTATACACATTGTATGGCCTTGCACATTGCAGCTGGTGATCTAGGGTCCCCTTTTTAAGATTTCCCCTTCCTACATTTCATTTCATTTCATTTTATTTTATTTATTTAAGATTTGATATACCGCTTAATGTGGGTACAGCAAAGCAGTTTACAATAGAATACAATAAAAACCGAAGCAGAAAATGAAAAGAACGCCAGTATGTATAGGACATGGCCCAGACATAGCTATTCTTTTTGTATTTGACTTTGAGAAGAATTTTTTAGGTGATCATCCATTTAAGGATAACATAAAATTGTGGATACATTACATTGACAATATTCTAGTGATCTGATAGTCTAGACCGTTTGCAAGAGTTTAAAGGTATGGGTCAATGATCTTGATGTTTATCTCCGGTTCAGATCACTTACAATCCACATAAAATTCCATATTTGGACCTATTGATTCAGAAGGATCAAGAAGGATTCATTGCAACTTTATATAGGAAGCCCATGGATAGGAATCACCTTTTGCACTACAGTACTTATCACAATCCAGCATTAAAGAAAAATCTTCCTGTGGGGCAGTTTCTTAGAGTTCGACACATATGCAACACGTTGAAAGATTTTGATGTTCAAGCCGAAGCTATGAGGAGAAGATTCATCGCAAAAAGGTATCCCTCTTGGTACATTCATCAGCATATACTAGGGCCTGTGACACTCCTAGAGAGATCCTTTTGCAACAGAGACCGAAGATAACAGATAGGCGGATGGTCTGCCCACTCCTCTAGTCCCAATTCTCACATGATATCATTAAGATACTACAGGACGAGTAGCATTTGATTCAGACTGTTCCTGGCTTAACAGATTTACAACTCGTGGTAGCTCACAAACAAAATATTAATCTTCAGAATATGTTAGTTCCATCAGCTTTTACAGAAAGAAGATAACTTTTGAAGTATAAGGGTCAATATCAGTGTGGACAGTGTTCAATCTGTGTACATGCCATACCAGTGAGGAACCAATTTGTCCATCCCACCACTCAGCAGAAGTTTTTTATAGATGATTTTTCAAACTTGAAACTAGTCATGTCTATATAATTCAATGTCCATGTGGAAAGTTGTATGTGGGCAAGACAACACGGAGCATTTGCGTGAGAATTATTGAACAGAAAAGTTGTATTAAAAGGGGTCTCTGATAAGTCAATGGTGTCACACTGGCTAGAAAAATGACATAAGATATCAGATATAAAGTTTTTTGGTTTGAAAAAGGTTAAGCTCAACTAGAGAGAGGAAGATATTAACAAGACTATGGGGTATGTTTACTAAACCTTCTTAACGTGCGCGCTGTACAATTATCGCACGCTAAGGTACCTTAGCACATGATAATGGTGCTTTATGGGGCACAAAGGTGGCTTAGCGCACGCTAACGTGCGCAGTGGCGCAAACGAGCGCTGAAGGCGGGGAAAGGCTCCCGGAGGGCGGAGGAAGGCTCCCCAGGGGCGGAGAGAAGGGGTCAAAGGGTGGAGAGTAGGAGGGGAGAGGCTCCCCGAACACTAACGATGTGAAATCTGAGGCCAAAACTAACGCCAGTGAAAACCTCGCGTTAGAGCTGATTTAAAGGGAAAAGAAACCATTTCTGTCAGCAATGTACAGCAAAACCAGGGAAACCTACAAAAGTGATAAGTGTGATACATGTGCATGGAACAAAAGTACAAATAAACATTGAAAAGGACCCCAACAAAAATACAAAAAACATAACCAAGCTGGGCAACAGTGATAGTAATGGGAAACATCAAAAAACACTCCCAAGAAAGCTAAAAAAAAAAAGATATGAATTTTGGAAGGGTCTACGCTCCGTCCCCATACAAGGTGAATGATCCGACAGTGAAATAGCACTGATCAGGGTTTCCCTCTCCATTGGACTGGTCTCCTATGGCATGCACATGTTCTACAACAGCAGGGCGGGTATGTCGGAATGGGCAACTGGACAGATGCTGGGAAAGGGTATCCAGAGGGCTGCAGGCGGCACATGCTGTGGTGCAGCTGGGGCACAGTGCAGACTAGGCAGATGCCTAGGTGGCACCTAGGAATGCTGAAACTGTACAGCAGTTAGACAGCAACTGATGAGGGACCAACATGGGCACGAGAGTGTTTATCATAGTGTCACAGGGGATAGTACCCAGCAGGTACCCCCAAGGGCACAGAACATTGTCAGGCGGTGTTAGGGGGGAAGCGCGGACGTCTATGCAGGCACCCCTACCCCAGAACACGCACCATAGGCAGCCGCCTACCTGCACACTGGATGGCTTGAGACTGCACACCACCAGCACCACCAGCAGAAGGGCATGTCAGCATGGTGCCAGAGGGGTACTGGTGGTGGAGGGGGGCAGTGGCAGCTGCCCAGAGCAGACCATGGCCTAGCCCTGTGTAGGTGGGTTTCATGCACTGCAACAGACAGGCCCTGCCAGACAAACAGTCATGGTATCACCAGAGAATGCATTCTCTCTGTGGCAACACGGTGGTGCAGTGCACACAACCAGTGTGTTTGGAAGCAGAAGGTCACAGGTTCAAGTCCCAGCTATGGTGCCTGCCAACCCAGTCCCCCTATTTTACCCACTACTAAAACGTGCTAATACAGACAGAACCTTTTTTGCAGATGACATAAACATGCCCAAAACACCTTACATTTTACCGTACAGAGCACAGACACCATAACCAGGCGCATTACCTACAGCAGAGTCTCCCAAATGCAGTCCTGGAGGGCCAAACACCATTCAGGTTCCATGCTGCCTCTAATAAAGATGCCTGTACTGCATATCTATGCGCCGCCCCCATGGTATGCAGATGTATCACATGCATATTCATGAGGGACAGCATGAAAACCCGAACAGTGTTTGTCACACCAGGACCAGAGTTGGGAACCTCTGCCATAAAGCAGCAGCCAACAGGGGCAGACAAACCCACACCCACAGACCCCATTATCCAAAGCCTCCTGGAGAGGCAGGACATTGTGCCCTGCGTGCATCTCCCAATACTAGCACTTGCATACCTTAGCAATGCCACCCTAAACCTGGGAATACAGTACACAGCTATCAAAAGGTTGCTATGATTACTGGCAGATAGCAATTCCGAAGTTAAGTACAATTTTCTGATTGAGCTGCATCATGGCAACCTTTCTGATGTCTGTGGAATGTGCTACAGGCTTTGTGTCTGACAGTGTTTACCACCCTGGGGAGTGACCCCAACAGTATTGTGTACCATAGCCATGCCTGCACTGTGCCCAGGACTGGAGCGGTAGCCAGGGCTTCCAAACACCCCTATAGTTGTACAATGCTGGCATAGGTGTGGGAGTGTGTATCTGCTAACCAGTGTGTGGTGGCTGCAAACACCCCCTGCAGCCCACACTGCCAGCACTATTGCCAGTATTGGCCCCCAAGGGCACAGAACATTGGCAGGCGGTGTTAGGGGGGAAGCGCGGATGTCTATGCAGGCACCCCTACCCCAGAACCCGCACCATAGGCAGCCGCCTACCCGCACACTGGATGGACCGAGACTGTGCACCAACAGCACCACCAGCAGACGGGCATGTCAGCATGGTGGCAGAGGGGTACTGGTGGTGGAGGGGGCAGTGCCAGCTGCCCACAGCAGACCGTGGCCTAACCCTGTTCAGGTGGGTGCCATGCACTGCAACAGACAGGCCCTGGCTGACAAACAGCCATGGCATCTCTAGGGAATGCAGTGACTCTGTGGCCACAGTGTGGTGCAGCACACACAGACAGTGTATTCAAGAGGTCACAGGTTCAAACCCCAGCCGTGGCCCCTGACAACCCAGTCCCCATATTTTACGCAGTGATAAACCGTGGAAGTAAAGACCGAATCTTTAGTGCAGAGAACAGAACCATGCGTCAAGCGCCCATATTTTACCCCACAGAGCACAGACACCATACACATGTGCAGTACCTAGAGCAGAGTCTCCCAAATGCAGTCCAGCAGGGCCACACACCATGCAGGTGTCATTCCGTCGCCAATATGAGGACATGTCAGCATGGTGGCGGAGGGGTACCGGTGGTGGAGGGGGCAGTGCCTGCTGCCCACAGCAGACTGTGGCCTAGCCCTGCTCAGGTGGGTGCTGTGCACTGCAACAGACAGGCCCTGGCTGACAAATAGCCATGGCATCTCTAGGGAATGCAGTGCCTCTGTGGTCACAGTGCGGTGCAGCACACACAGACAGTGTGTTCAAGAGCAAGAGGTCACAGGTTCAAAACCCCAGCCGTGGCCCCTGACAACCCAGTCCCCATATTTTATGCAGTAATAAACCGTGGAAATAAAGACCGAACCTTTAGTGCAGAGAACAGAACCATGCGTCAAACGCCCATATTTTACCCCACAGAGCACAGACACCATACACATGCACAGTACCTAGAGCAGAGTCTCCCTAATGCAGTCCTGGAGGGACACACACCATGCAGGTGTCATGCTGTCACCAATAAAGATGCCTGTGCTGCAGTCCCATGTGCCGCCTCCATGGTATGCAGATGTATCTCATGCATATACATGAGGGACAGCATGAAAACCCGAAAAGTGTGTGGAACACCAGGACTGGAGTTGGGAACCTCTTCCCAGAGCAGCAGCCAACAGGGGCAGACACACCTGCACCCACAGGCCCCATCATCCAAAGCCACCTGTAGCAGCAGGATGGCGAGGCCCTGTGTGAAGCCCCCAATATCAGCCCCTGCATACGTTAGCAATGCCACACTAAACCTGGCGATATGGCACACATATATCAAAAGGTTGCTATGATCACTGGCGGATAGGAATCCCGAAGTTAACCACAATCTTCCCTTTAGCTGTATCATACCAACCTCTCTGATGTCTGTGGAATGTGTATCAGGTCTGGTGTATGACATTGTTTACCACCCTGGGGAGTGACCCCAACAATATCGTGTACCATAGCCATGCCTGTACTGTGCCCAGGACTGGTGAGGTGTCCAGGGCTACCAAGAGCCTCTATTTTCACAGTGCCGTCATAGGTGTGGGAGTGTGTGTATGTCCATCCAGTGTGTGGTGGTTGCCCACACCATTCGCAACCCACACTGTTTGCACTGTGTCCAGTGTTAGCTTGCTTATGTGCATAATGAGGAGCAAGGTACTGTGGGTAAAGCCTGGACTGGGCTGCATGGGCAGGATGCATCAGCATAGGGCTCAGGGCAATGGTTGGGACATTGTAGTGTCTGACCACCACCTGCATGGACAGAGTGGCCAAAGCAGGTCCTGCTGGAAAGGCACTCCCACCCTGACTGAGCAGTGAACACAGCATGGCTAGGTTCCCCCATAGTGCCACATAGTATGTCATTTATGTGATATATATGGATCTCTTTTTTGGGGGGCCAATCACTGACCTAACTGCTCGGTGGGTGTGCTCACATCCAAGTTTTGGGTGTGCACATCTTCCCCAGTAATATGCACTATGGACTAGCTAGCACATTGTTTGCAGTTAGTATGTGTATGGCTGGGACACCTTGCAGGGTGTGGTGGCTGGGGACTCACTGTGCCTGCTGTTGGAGAATGTCAGATAGTTGTGGGGGGCAGCAGAGCATTTCCAGCCCTACTGTCTGTCCCATGTTGCTGTATGGCTTTGTACAGGACTGCCCCCCAAGGTTTTGTGTACCCATAGCTGGATTGAGGTAGATGGTCCCCTCTACCGCCACCATCGGAGGAATGTGGAGCTGTCGGTGGGAGATCCTGAGCCCCAGAGGGCAGGTTGGGTGGTACTACATAATCTGCCTATGGGCCCATATAGGCGGCCCGCCCCCCGTCACATAAACCATGTGGCCATGGCACTCACACAGAATATGCACTATTCTTGGTGCATCATAGTCCACAAGGGCTAGATGTGACTGGGAAACCAATATGGATGGAGGTGTATTCTGAGGTGTGTCTGCAAGGACTACCTATCTCACACTGTCACTGATGGCAACCTGCAGCATAGCATGTCTCAGCTATGTCTGGGGCTGTGGACATGGTGCTGGGTGCCCCACGTCACCCTCAGGGTGGGCACTGTACACACACAATGTGATGGTATGTAGCCACTCTGTGCCAGTAACACACATGGTTAGTACCCCCTACCAGGCTGAGGTGTTGTGGGGGTGCACACGGTCAGTGCCCCCAACCTGGCCGAGGTGCTGTGGGGGTGCATACCCCATCCTGTGATCATTTGTGGACTGCTGATATGCATGTGCAGTGCATCATGGGTATGGGTGGGTTAACCCTAACCTGATAACCACAGCAGTTGGTGTGGAGACCTGCAGTCCCTCTGCAGCCTGCCAGGGGCCCGGGTGTGGCCATACAGCTGTAGCCCACTGGTTACATCACTGTCTTTGTGGCAGAGGTAATGGGTGTGAACCCACATTGGGGTCAGGTGATAGGGCTGTCTGAGGCATATAGTTGTTTAATGTTTGATTAGTGCGGCCAGCAAAAACTCCCTCAGTGCTGTAGCCTGAAGGTCCCTCATATGGCACCCTCGACAGTGCTCCATGGGGCGCCCCATAGGGAACATTATAAGGTGCCATGGTGGACAGTGCACCTTATAATGTGCTCTCTGGAGTGCCCCATAGGGTGACTACTGTGGCACCTTAGGTTACGGCACAGTAAGGGTGTGTTTGCTGGCAGCACAAATGAAAATATAACGAAACGCACTCACAAACCACTGCTGAAACGTAAAGGGCAATGTCCCAGGCAGTTGTATGCAAGAGCTGCACTGGGGGATCGAGCCCATGCCCCCTGTACCATTAGGCAGTCCGTCAACCAATGTGCCACACCTCTGCCACAATGCTTGTATGTCAGCACCCCTACCTACAATTAATGCACATGAACGTGTCACACCTCCCTCGATCGTGTGATAATGTGCGCCATGCAACCTATTGTGCGAACCCGACATCTAGACCTTAACGCTCCCCCCCCCTTATGACATGCCTGCGTCCCTGAGTAGTGTGCAGGTGAGAATGGCCACCATGTCAAGAAAGCCTGCATTCACCAGCCATGATCTGTGCCACCTGGCACAGCTGATTGAGCCAAGGCAGCACAGGCTGTTCCCGGATTCCTCCAGGCGGCAGGACCTGGTGAGAGTACGGAGGGCCTGGGAGCGTCTCACATGGTGGTACAACCGTGTGGCGGACTACCCACGTGAGGTAAGTGTATGGGGACAGGTCAGTGTAGCCATATATATATCCAGTGTCAATTGTAGCTGTGCATGCAGCTTTGTGAAAGTATTCTATCCCAATTATGTGTATTCGTGACACCCAAGTGCTATATTGTCTATGTATCACATCTTAGTGGTTTGCATGTTACCCAGGGGGCTACGGACATGTGCACAGAGTCCCAGATGCCCTACTGGTGTCATGGCAGCTGCTGTAACTTAAGTGCTAAAACACACCGTAACAAAGGTAGCCCACACATCTGCCTAAGGAGGTTCCGTAATCATAATTCTGGTATGGTGGGTTCTGCATTTGCAGGGTCACACATCTGCCCTACCCCCAGGGGCCGTGAGACCTGCCACATATGGTCTGTCAGTCCCCCTGGTGATATGGATGTTTGTGCCCCAGCAGTCTAAACCATCTGCCCACCCCCAGTTGCCCTGGGAGTGTAAATCAATGGGTCCCCAGCCCCCCTGGAGGTATGGTTATGCCACTGTTGCTGTTTTCCAATTCCCCCTATCCCAAGGAGCCCTGAGAGCCCAACAAAGTGGGCTGTCAGTCACCCTGGTAATATGGCTGTTTGTGCCTATGCAGTTTAACACATCTGCCCTATCCTCAGGAGTCCTGAGGGCCCATCAAAGTGGGCTGTCAGTCACCCTGGTGATATGGCTGTTTGTGCCTTTCCAGTTTAACATATCTGCACTATCCTCAGGAGTCCTGAGGGCCCATCAAAGTGGGCTGTCAGTCACCCTGGGGATATGGCTGTTTATGCCTTTCCAGTTTAACACTTCTGCCCTATCCTCAGGAGTCCTGAGGGCTTATCAAGGTGGGCTGTCAGTCACCCTGGGGATATGGCTGTGTGTGCCTTTCCAGTTTAACATATCTGCACTATCCTCAGGAGTCCTGAGGGCCCATCAAAGTGGGCTGTCAGTCACCCTGGTGATATGGCTGTTTGTGCCTATGCAGTTTAACACATCTGCCCTATCCCCAGGAGTCCTGAGGGCCCATCAAAGTGGGCTGTCAGTCACCCTGGTGATATGGCTGTGTGTGCCTTTCCAGTTTAACACATCTGCCCTATCCTCAGGAGTCCTGAGGGCGCATCAAATTGGCCTGTCAGTCACCCTGGAGATATGGCTGTTTGTGCCTTTCCAGTTTAACACTTCTGCCCTATCCTCAGGAGTACTGAGGGCCCATCAAAGTGGGCTGTCAGTCAACCTGGTGATATGGCTGTTTGTGCCTATGCAGTTTAACACATCTGCCCTATCCCAAGGAGTCCTGAGGACCCATCAAAGTAGGCTGTCAGTCACCCTGGTGATATGGCTGTTTGTGCCTATGCAGTTTAACACATCTGCCCTATCCCCAGGAGTCCTGAGGACCCATAAAAGTGGGCTGTCAGTCACCCTGGTGATATGGCTGTTTGTGCCTATGCAGTTTAACACATCTGCCCTATCCCCCAGAGTCATGAGGGCCCATCAAAGTGGGCTGTCAGTCACCCTGGTGATATAGCTGTGTGTGCCTTTCCAGTTTAACACATCTGCCCTATCCTCAGGAGTCCTGAGGGCTTATCAAAGTGGGCTGTCAGTCACCCTGATGATATGGCTGTGTGTGCCTTTCCAGTTTAACACATCTGCACTATCCTCAGGAGTCCTGAGGGCCCATCAAATTGGGCTGTCAGTCACCCTGGCGATATGGCTGTGTGTGCCTTTCCAGTTTAACACATCTGACCTATCCTCAGGAGTCCTGAGGGCTTATCAAAGTGGGCTGTCAGTCACCCTGGTGATATGGCTGTGTGTGCCTTTCCAGTTTAACATATCTGCACTATCCTCAGGAGTCCTGAGGGCCCATCAAAGTGGGCTGTCAGTCACCCTGGTGATATGGCTGTTTATGCCTTTCAAGTTTAACACTTCTGAACTATCCTCAGGAGTCCTGAGGGCTTATCAAGGTGGGCTGTCAGTCACCCTGGTGATATGGCTGTGTGTGCCTTTCCAGTTTAACATATCTGAACTATCCTCAGGAGTCCTGAGGGCCCATCAAAGTGGGCTATCAGTCACCCTGGTGATATGGCTGTTTATGCCTTTCCAGTTTAACACTTCTGCCCTATCCTCAGGAGTCCTGAGGGCTTATCAAGGTGGGCTGTCAGTCACCCTGGTGATATGGCTGTGTGTGCCTTTCCAGTTTAACATATCTGCACTATCATCAGGAGTCCTGAGGGCCCATCAAAGTGGGCTGTCAGTCACCCTGGTGATATGGCTGTGTGTGCCTTTCCAGTTTAACATATCTGCACTATCCTCAGGAGTCCTGAGGGCCCATCAAAGTGGGCTGTCAGTCACCCTGGTGATATGGCTGTTTATGCCTTTCCAGTTTAACACTTCTGCCCTATCCTCAGGAGTCCTGAGGGCTTATCAAGGTGGGCTGTCAGTCACCCTGGTGATATGGCTGTGTGTGCCTTTCCAGTTTAACATATCAGCACTATCCTCTGGAGTCCTGAGGGCCCATCAAAGTGGGCTGTCAGTCACCCTGGTGATATGGCTGTTTGTGCCTATGCAGTTTAACACATCTGCCCTATCCCCAGGAGTCCTGAGGGCCCATCAAAGTGGGCTGTCAGTCACCCTGGTGATATGGCTGTGTGTGCCTTTCCAGTTTAACACATCTGCCCTATCCTCAGGAGTCCTGAGGGCGCATCAAATTGGGCTGTCAGTCACCCTGGTGATATGGCTGTGTGTGCCTTTCCAGTTTAACACTTCTGCCCTATCCTCAGGAGTACTGAGGGCCCATCAAAGTGGACTGTCAGTCACCCTGGTGATATGGCTGTTTGTGCCTATGCAGTTTAACACATCTGCCCTATCCCCAGGAGTCCTGAGGGCCCATCAAGTGGGCTGTCAGTCACACTGGTGATATGGCTGTGTGTGCCTTTCCAGTTTAACACATCTGCCCTATCTTCAGGAGTCCTGAGGGCGCATAAAATTGGGCTGTCAGTCACCCTGGTGATATGGCTGTGTGTGCCTTTCCAGTTTAACACATCTGCCCTATCCTCAGGAGTCCTGAGGGTTTATCAAAGTGGGCTGTCAGTCACCCTGGTGATATGGCTGTGTGTGCCTTTCCAGTTTAACATATCTGCACTATCCTCAGGAGTCCTGAGGGCCCATCAAAGTGGGCTGTCAGTCACCCTGGTGATATGGCTGTTTGTGCCTATGCAGTTTAACACATCTTCCCTATCCCCAGGAGTCCTAAGGGCGCATCAAATTGGGCTGTCAGTCACCCTGGTGATATGGATGAGTGTGCCTTTCCAGTTTAGCATATCTGCACTATCCTCAGGAGTCCTGTGGGCCCATCAAAGTGGGCTGTCAGTCACCCTGGTGATATGGCTGTGTGTGCCTTTCCAGTTTATCACATCTGCCCTATCTTCAGGAGTCCTGAGGGTGCATAAAAGTGGGCTGTCCATCACCCTGGTGATATGGCTGTGTGTGCCTTTCCAGTTTAACACATCTGCCCTATCCCCAGGAGTCCTGAGGGCCCATTAAAGTGGGCTGTCAGTCACCCTGGTGATATGGCTGTTTGTGCCTATGCAGTTAAACACATCTGCCCTATCCCCAGGAGTCCTGAGGACCCATCAAAGTGGGCTGTCAGTCACCCTGGTGATATGTCCGTTTATGCCTATGCAGTTTAACACATCTGCCCTATCCCCAGGAGTCCTGAGGGCCCATCAAAGTGGGCTGTCTTTCACCCTGGTGATATGGCTGTTTGTGCCTATGCAGTTTAACACATCTGCCCTATCCCCAGGAGTCCTGAGGACCCATCAACGTGGGCTGTCAGTCACCCTGGTGATATGGCTGTGTGTGCCTATGCAGTTTAACACATCTGCCCTATCCCCAAGAGTCCTGAGGGCCCATCAAAGTGGGCTGTCAGTCACCCTGGTGATATGGGTGTTTGTGCCTCTGCAGTTTAACACATCAGCCCTATCCCCAGGCGTCCTGAGGACCCATCAAAGTGGGCTGTCAGTCACCCTGGTGATATGACTGCGTGTGCCTTTCCAGTTTAGCACATCTGCCCTATCCCCAGGAGTCCTGAGAACCCATCAAAGCGGGCTGTCAGTCACCCTGGTGATATGGCTGTGTGTGCCTTTCCAGATTAACACATCTGCCCTATCCTCAGGAGTCCTGAGGGCGCATCAAAGTGGGCTGTCAGTCACCCTGGTGATATGGATGTGTGTGCCTTTCCAGTTTAACACATCTGCCCTATCCTCAGAAGTCCTGAGGGCCCATCAAAGTGGGCTGTCAGTCAACCTGGTGACATGGCTGTTTGTGCCTATGCAGTTTAACACATCTGCCCTATCCCTAGGAGTCCTGAGGGCCCATCAAACTGGGCAGTCAGTCACCCTGGTGATATGGCTGTGTGTGCCTTTCCAGTTTAACACATCTGCCCTATCCTCAGGAGTCCTGAGGGCCCATCAAAGTGGGCTGTCAGTCACCCTGGTGATATGGATGTGTGTGCCTTTCCAGTTTAACACATCTGCCCTATCCTCAGAAGTCCTGAGGGCCCATCAAAGTGGGCCGTCAGTCACCCTGGTGACATGGCTGTTTGTGCCTATGCAGTTTAACACATCTGCCCTATCCCCAGGAGTCCTGAGGGCCCATCAAAATGGGCTGTCAGTCACCCTGGTGATATGACTGTGTGTGCCTTTCTAGTTTAACACATCTGCCCTATCCTCAGGAGTCCTGAGGGCGCATCAAAGTGGGCTGTCAGTCACCCTGGTGATATGGCTGTATGTGCCTATGCAGTTTAACACATCTGCCCTATCCCCAGGAGTCCTGAGGACCCATCAAAGTGGGCTGTCAGTCACCCTGGTGATATGGCTGTTTGTGCCTATGCAGTTTAACACATCTGCCCTATCCCCAGGAGTCCTGAGGACCCATCAAAGTGGGCTGTCAGTCACCCTGGTGATATGGCTGTTTGTGCCTATGCAGTTTAACACATCTGCCCTATCCCCAGGTGTCCTGAGGGCCCATCAAAATGGGCTGTCAGTCACCCTGGTGATATGTCTGTGTGTGCCTTTCCAGTTTAACACATCTGCCCTATCCTCAGGAGTCTTGAGGGCTTATCAAAGTGGGCTGACAGTCACCCTGGTGATATGGCTGTGTATGCCTTTCCAGTTTAACACATCTGCACTATCCTCAGGAGTCCTAAGGGCCCATCAAATTGGGCTGTCAGTCACCCTGGTGATTTGGCTGTGTGTGCCTTTCCAGTTTAACACATCTGCCCTATCCCCAGGAGTCCTGAGGGCCCATTAAAGTGGGCTGTCAGTCACCCTGGTGATATGGCTGTTTGTGCCTATGCAGTTAAACACATCTGCCCTATCCCCAGGAGTCCTGAGGACCCATCAAAGTGGGCTGTCAGTCACCCTGGTGATATGTCCGTTTATGCCTATGCAGTTTAACACATCTGCCCTATCCCCAGGAGTCCTGAGGGCCCATCAAAGTGGGCTGTCTTTCACCCTGGTGATATGGCTGTTTGTGCCTATGCAGTTTAACACATCTGCCCTATCCCCAGGAGTCCTGAGGACCCATCAACGTGGGCTGTCAGTCACCCTGGTGATATGGCTGTGTGTGCCTATGCAGTTTAACACATCTGCCCTATCCCCAAGAGTCCTGAGGGCCCATCAAAGTGGGCTGTCAGTCACCCTGGTGATATGGGTGTTTGTGCCTCTGCAGTTTAACACATCAGCCCTATCCCCAGGCGTCCTGAGGACCCATCAAAGTGGGCTGTCAGTCACCCTGGTGATATGACTGCGTGTGCCTTTCCAGTTTAGCACATCTGCCCTATCCCCAGGAGTCCTGAGAACCCATCAAAGCGGGCTGTCAGTCACCCTGGTGATATGGCTGTGTGTGCCTTTCCAGATTAACACATCTGCCCTATCCTCAGGAGTCCTGAGGGCGCATCAAAGTGGGCTGTCAGTCACCCTGGTGATATGGATGTGTGTGCCTTTCCAGTTTAACACATCTGCCCTATCCTCAGAAGTCCTGAGGGCCCATCAAAGTGGGCTGTCAGTCAACCTGGTGACATGGCTGTTTGTGCCTATGCAGTTTAACACATCTGCCCTATCCCTAGGAGTCCTGAGGGCCCATCAAACTGGGCAGTCAGTCACCCTGGTGATATGGCTGTGTGTGCCTTTCCAGTTTAACACATCTGCCCTATCCTCAGGAGTCCTGAGGGCCCATCAAAGTGGGCTGTCAGTCACCCTGGTGATATGGATGTGTGTGCCTTTCCAGTTTAACACATCTGCCCTATCCTCAGAAGTCCTGAGGGCCCATCAAAGTGGGCCGTCAGTCACCCTGGTGACATGGCTGTTTGTGCCTATGCAGTTTAACACATCTGCCCTATCCCCAGGAGTCCTGAGGGCCCATCAAAATGGGCTGTCAGTCACCCTGGTGATATGACTGTGTGTGCCTTTCTAGTTTAACACATCTGCCCTATCCTCAGGAGTCCTGAGGGCGCATCAAAGTGGGCTGTCAGTCACCCTGGTGATATGGCTGTATGTGCCTATGCAGTTTAACACATCTGCCCTATCCCCAGGAGTCCTGAGGACCCATCAAAGTGGGCTGTCAGTCACCCTGGTGATATGGCTGTTTGTGCCTATGCAGTTTAACACATCTGCCCTATCCCCAGGAGTCCTGAGGACCCATCAAAGTGGGCTGTCAGTCACCCTGGTGATATGGCTGTTTGTGCCTATGCAGTTTAACACATCTGCCCTATCCCCAGGTGTCCTGAGGGCCCATCAAAATGGGCTGTCAGTCACCCTGGTGATATGTCTGTGTGTGCCTTTCCAGTTTAACACATCTGCCCTATCCTCAGGAGTCTTGAGGGCTTATCAAAGTGGGCTGACAGTCACCCTGGTGATATGGCTGTGTATGCCTTTCCAGTTTAACACATCTGCACTATCCTCAGGAGTCCTAAGGGCCCATCAAATTGGGCTGTCAGTCACCCTGGTGATTTGGCTGTGTGTGCCTTTCCAGTTTAACACATCTGTCCTATCCTCAGGAGTCCTGAGTGCTTATCAATGTGGTCTGTTAGTCAACCTGGTGATATGGCTGTGTGTACCTTTCCAGTTTAACACATCTGCACTATCCTCAGGAGTCCTGAGGGCCTATCAAATTGGGCTGTCAGTCACCCTGGTGATATGGCTGTTTGTGCCTATGCAGTTTAACACATCTGCTCTATCCCCAGGAGTCCTGAGGGCCTATCAAAGTGGGCTGTCAGTCACCCTGGTGATATGGCTGTGTGTGCCTTTCCAGTTTAACACATCTGCCCTATCCTCAGGAGTCCTGAGGATGCATCAAAGTGGGCTGTCAGTCACCCTGGTGATATGGTTGTGTGTGCCTTTCCAGTTTAACATATCTGCTCTATCCTCAGGAGTCCTGAGGGCCCATCAAAGTGGGCTCTCAGTCACCCTGGTGATATGGCTGTTTGTGCCTATGCAGTTTAACACATCTGCCCTATCCCCAGGAGTCCTGAGGGCCCATCAAAGTGGGCTGTCAGTCACCCTGGTGATATTGCTGTGTGTGCCTTTCCAGTTTAACACATCTGCCCTATCCTCAGGAGTCCTGAGAGCGCATCAAAGTGGGCTGTCAGTCACCCTGGTGATATGGCTGTGTGTGCCTTTCAAGTATAACATATCTGCCCTATCCTCAGGAGTACTGAGGGCCCATTAAGAGGGCTGTCAGTCACCCTGGTGATATGGCTGTTTGTTCCTATGCAGTTTAACACATCTTTCCTATCCCCAGGAGTACTGAGGGCCCATCAAATTGGGCTGTCAGTCACCCTGGTAATATGGCTGTTTGTGCCTATGCAGTTTAACACATCTGCCCTATCCCCAGGAGTCCTGAGGACCCTTCAATGTGGGCTGTCAGTCACCCTGGTGATATGGCTGTTTGTGCCTATGCAGTTTAACACATCTGCCCTATCCCCAGGAGTCCTGAGGACCCATCAAAGTGGGCTGTCTGTCAACCTGGTGAAATGGCTGTTGTGCCAATGTAGTTTAACACATCTGCCCTATCCCCAGGAGTCCTGAGGGCCCATCAAAGTGGGCTGTCATTCACCCTGGTGATATGGCTGTGTGTGCCTTTCCAGTTTAACACATATGCCCTATCCTCAGGTTTCTGAGGGCTTATCAAAGTGGGCTGTCAGTCACCCTGGTGATATGACTGTGTGTGCCTTTCCAGTTTAACACATCTGCACTATCCTCAGGAGTCTTGAGGGCCCATCAAATTGGGCTGTCAGTCACCCTGGTGATATGGCTGTTTGTGCCTATGCAGTTTAACACATCTGCCCTATCCCCAGGAGTCTTGAGTGCCCATCAAAGTGGGCTGTCTGTCACCCTGGTGATATGGCTGTGTGTGCCTTTCCAGTTTAACACATCTTCCCTTTCCTCAGGAGTCCTGAGGGCTTATCAAAGTGGGCTGTCAGTCACCCTGATGATATGGCTGTGTCTGCCTTTCCAGTTTAACATATCTGCACTATCCTCAGGAGTCCTGAGGGCCCATCAAAGTGGGCTGTCAGTCACCCTGGTGATATGGCTGTTTGTGCCTATGCAGTTTAACACATCTTCCCTATCCCCAGGAGTCCTGAGGGCGCATCAAAGTTGGCTGTCAGTCACCCTGGTGATATGGATGTGTGTGCCTTTCCAGTTTAACATATCTGCACTATCCTCAGTAGTCCTGAGGACCCATCAAAGTGTTCTGTCAGTCACCATGAGATATGTCTGTGTGTGCCTTTCCAGTTTAACACATCTGCCCTATCCTCAGGAGTCCTGAGGGCTTATCAAATTGGGCTGTCAGTCACCCTGGTGATATGACTGTGTGTGCCTTTCCAGTTTAACACATCTGCACTATCCTCAGGAGTCCTGAGGGCCCATCAAATTGGGCTGTCAGTCACCCTGGTGATATGGCTGTTTGTGCCTATGCAGTTTAACACATCTGCCCTATCCCCAGGAGTCCTGAGGACCCATCAATTTGGGCTGTCAGTCACCCTGGTGATATGGCTGTTTGTGCCTATGCAGTTTAACACATCTGCCCTATCCCCAGTAGTCCTGAGGACCCATCAAAATGGGCTGTCAGTCAACCTGGTTATATGGCTGTTTGTGCCTATGCAGTTTAGCACATCTGTCCTATCCCCATTAGTCCTGAGGGCCCATCAAAGTGGGCTGTCAGTCTCCCAGTTGATATGGCTGTGTGTGCCTTTCCAGTTTAACACATCTGCCCTATCCTCAGGAGTCCTGAGGGCTTATCTAATTGGGCTGTCAGTCACCCCGGTGATATGTCTGTGTGTGCCTTTCCAGTTTAACACATCTGTACTATCCTCAGGAGTTCTGAGGGCCCATCAAATTGGGCTGTCTCTCACCCTGGTGATATGGCTGTTTGTTCCTATGCAGTTTAACACATCTGCCCTATCCCCAGGAGTCCTGAGGGCCCATCAATGTGGGCTGTCAGTCACCCTGGTGATATGGCTGTGTGTTCCTTTCCAGTTTAACACATATGCCCTATCCTCAGGAGTCTGAGGGCTTATAAAAGTGGGATGTCAGTCACCCTGGTGATATGGCTGTGTGTGCCTTTCCAGTTTACCACATCTGCACTATCCTCAGGAGTCCTTAGGGCCCATCAAATTGGGCTGTTAGTCACCCTGGTGATATGGCTGTTTGTGCCTATGCAGTTTAACACATCTGCCCTATCCCCAGGAGTCTTGAGGGCCCATAAAAGTGGGCTGTCAGTCACCCTGGTGATATGGCTGTGTGTGCCTTTCCAGTTTAAAACATCTGCCCTATCTTCAGGAGTCCTGAGGGCCCATAAAAGTGGGCTGTCTGTCACCCTGGTGATATGGCTGTGTGTGCCTTTCCAGTTTAACACATCTGCCCTATCCTCAGGAGTCCTGAGGGTGCATCAAAGTGGGCTGTCAGTCACCCTGGTGATATGGCTGTGTGTGCCTTTCCAGTTTAACACATCTGCCCTATCCTCAGGAGTCCTGAGGGCGCATCAAATTGGGCTGTCAGTCACCCTGGTGATATGGCTGTGTGTGCCTTTCCAGTTTAACACTTCTGCCCTATCCTCAGGAGTACTGAGGGCCCATCAAAGTGGACTGTCAGTCACCCTGGTGATATGGCTGTTTGTGCCTATGCAGTTTAACACATCTGCCCTATCCCCAGGAGTCCTGAGGACCCATAAAAGTGGGCTGGCATTCACCCTGGTGATATGGCTGTTTGTTCCTATGCAGTTTAACACATCTGCCCTATCCCCCGGAGTCCTGAGGGCCCATCAAAGTGGTCTGTCAGTCACCCTGGTGATATAGCTGTGTGTGCCTTTCCAGTTTAACACATCTGCCCTATCCTTAGGAGTCCTGAGGGCTTATCAAAGTGGGCTGTCAGTCACCCTGGTGATATGGCTGTGTGTGCCTTTCCAGTTTAACACATCTGCCCTATCCCCAGGAGTCCTGAGGACCCATCAAAGTGGGCTGTCAGTCACCCTGGTGATATGGCTGTTTGTGCCTATGCAGTTTAACACATCTGCCCTATCCCCAGGAGTCCTGAGGGCCCATCAAAGTGGGCTGTCAGTCACCCTGGTGATATGGCTGTGTGTACCTTTCCAGTTTAACACATCTGCCCTATCCTCAGGAGTCCTGAGGGCCCATCAAAGTGGCTCCCCAGTCACCCTGGTGAAATGGTTTATGCTGCTCCTGATATCATATAATCTACCCGATTCCCAGGAGTCTGGAGACCTGCTGAACGCATCCAGCTAGTCGTCCTGCTGCTATGGTGTGTGTAGCAGAAGATGTGTGCTAGGACACCCTGTCCCCAGGGGGCCTGAGACCTGTCTGCAAAGGTGGGTATGGCATCCAGATATTGTGGTAGGTGATGCTGTGTCTTGACACACATGTGCCCCATCCCCCTGAAGCCCATGGCTCATAGAACAGGTCAGGTCTGTATCCTGATTGTATGGTAGGTGCAGCTGTGAATGTGGTGTGCAGCAGTCCACCCCTGGGGGCCATGAGACCTGATAGATATGGTGCGAAACACATCCATATGTCATTGCTGTGTACCCAGTTTGTGGCAACATATCTAGTCGGCTGATATGTTCATTTCAGGCAAATACAAATGTGTTTGCCAGACCACACAGGGGTTTGGCGAGGTCCCCTCTAAACACCATCCTAGCCATGCCACAGTTGGCATGCTGCTGCCATGTTGTGCAGGGAGATTGTAGGGACAGGGTATGGTGCATCCAGGGTGTGATGCACGGGACACATATGTGTGACTGCACACATGGCCACACATGTGGGGGCAGCGGCAACTGTTGGTACAGGACACACTGAGCAGAGGAGCATGAGCAGCACGATGCTCTGCATGGAGATGTTTCACATCTGTGGACCACCCACCAGGTTGATATGGCAGTAATGTACCGTCCCATTGTCTCCCCCCACTAGATTGAGGATCTACGGAAGAAGACCAGGAAGATGAGGCTCCGGTATCCCAGCCACTTGGAGCGGGTATGAAGGCGGCCAATGTCACAGTGGGGAGGTGAGTGTTACAATCTCTGTGGCTCATTAGATGAGGTCACAGTGGCCCACCAGGCTTTGTGGGGCCAAACTATTCAAATGTGTCATGTGCGTCATGTAAGAGTGTGCTAATAATTGTAATTCCCCACAGAAGAGGACCACACAGCTCGGACACAAGCACTGGCACCGCAGAACCTGCCACGGTCCACCCGCCAGAGATGGCCTGAGGGGGAGGCGGAGGAGGAGGAGGATGAGGATGCGGAGGCAGCAGCGGCGGTGGCAGCGGCAGCGGACGTGGATGAGGAGGGGGGAGGGGAGGAGGAGGAGGAGGGGCCAATGGAGCTGACCGAGGAGGAAGAGGAGGGTGAGGAGGAGGGGTGGCCTGGGGAGGAGGCAGCAGAGGCCCCTGTGTCTGACATGGGTAACTGGGGAATGGTGGAGGTGGGGGGTGGGGTGGGGGGGCAACTGAATGTGTGTGGGTCATGTCAGAGGGGGAGGGGGAGGAGGGGAGTGAGGGGTGTGCTCAGGGTGGGTGGGAGGGCCTAGGGGCGGAGGTGGGGTGGACTCGGAGGCGGGGTTTGCTGAGGGAGGGGAGGTCTGGGTGGAGCATTGGACAGCACAGGGCACTGTGGGTCCCTGCCAGCACACACATGTGGGTAGAAATGGTGCCTGGGTGGTTGTGTCCACGTCACCCATTGCCACGGACAGGACCCATGCATACACCACCACATACACACCTGGCACCATGTGTGTATATGGTCATAGGTGTGTACATGACCTGTCTGTGGCAATGGATGGCATGGCCCAATGACTGGGGGCCCTGGAACGCACCATGTGTGTGCTGACAGGGTCCGTCCAGCGGTTGGTCGCCGAGAGGCAGCCTGTGGCAGGCACGGATGCTGCCTCTCAAACACCATCCACTGAAGGGCGTCCCAGGAGTGTGTGATGGCCCCTGGGGTGCCCACACACGTGCCCTGTGCTGTCCCATCCCCATGACCCAACAGGAGAGCTGGGTCCTGATGACATGGACTTCACTATGATGGACACACCACACTGGGTGGGAATGACAATGTATGGGACTACAGATGTTCATATATAAAACCGTTACGATGTTTGTGTTCATTTGCACCGTTTTTGTAAATACAGTTTTGGAAAAACATACGAATGAATGGTCATGTGTTTCTGTTACTGACGGACAATGGACATAAGCATTGGACATGTGTGTAGATCGGTATGTGTATGCACGGTAGACATGGGTGTCATACATGGACCCTCTCCACACACAGGTGTGGGGGCTGGCCATGTGCATAGGCATGTGAGTCCACAGCTGAGACTGAGATGTGGCAATGTGGAGCATGTCCCAAAATACCTAGGCACGTGCATGCTGTGTGCAATGTGCGGGAACCATATATGGTGCAACATGCTGGTGTGCCAATAGCAGAACCTGCAAATAGCTATGTCTGTGCCCGGAGGTTAAGATGTGCTGCTGAACCCAGGAGCTGCTCAGGGGGATGGCCCTTGAGGGCGGCCCAGGACAATGCATGTCACAGGGATCGGCAGTGGGTGATTTTATGTGCATGCATGTATGTGCAGCCGACCTATGTAATCCACCCCTATTTGTCCGTGCCGCATGCAAGTCAATGTGGGAGGGCAGCCACGTAGGCCATGTTGCGGGCAGGGAGAATGTTCACACATATCTGACCAATATTGGGGGGTATCAGGGATGGGAGACGGTGACAGATCCCAACACCAGACATGCAGCACCATGACATCTGTCATGTGCAACAGGTGTGGATGGCTATCAACCCACAACGAGGTCCTGGTGCTGAGACCTGGCACAGTCCATCCCACACAGGACATGTGGTGACCTCTGTGCAGTGATAGCCGGCAGTACGGACACCCCACCACCGAGGGGCATGGGTGAACCACATGAGGGTAGGGGAACAACATGAGGTGCAGGCCACATGGGGTAGCACATTGCCACACATCAGAGAACCGCACACAGGATAGCATAGGTCAGATATGTATGTATTTGTAGGAGTATGTGATGTGTTACGTCTACTGCCCCCGTTGCAGTCGGTGTGGTGTACGTATACTATATGTCCACATCAACCACGACTGCAAGGCAGTTACAGGTCAACAGGGATATCGACCTGTCTACCTTGGCAAACATGCACATGAACAGATGCTGTATCAAGGTGTTTACTGTACAATACATTCACATATGCACTGTTCCAATCAGCATCACTGCAGTTTACATTGAGCAACCCGAGTGTACTTTGCACAGGGCATTATGATGTGGAGTTAACTATTTTACAGGGAACATGGGCTATGGAGGGTCATGTGGCTTGCCCAGGTCCACAGGGAGCACCTGTGTGGCTTGTAACCCCAGTCCTACTGACCCAGGGTAGCTATCCCTACTGGGAGTTTAACCCCCGACCATCTGGCCTGATATACGTTGCCCCAACCACTAGACCACACCTACATGTCACTTCCTGCGTGGCCGCCCCTGTCGCCCATGGCCCAAACCACCCCTCATCTGCTGTGTTGGTGGTGCAGCCTCTGGGGCTGGTGATTGCTGTGCCATCCTTGCCACCATGTCCTCCAGTGCAGTGGCAATCCATTCTGCTGCTGTCCGCAGCTGTTGCAGCTCTGCCGTGTTCCGACTGATCTCACTCCTTATTTGCTCCAGCACCTGATGAGTGCCTGTGGGTGGAGGACACGGTGATATGTGCTATACCCCCTGCAAAGGCAACTGTCACACATGTACATGTCAGCCATATCCCACAGGATCAGTCTGTCACACTCCCATGCATGGCACATATCGCAATACATGACCATGGTCAGACCTCTGTGTCCCATGAGCCATTCCCAAGCATGTCATGGGGCCCAATGATGGGTCGTGGGACACAAAAAGCCATCACATACCTGTGTTGCAGCATGATCTGTCCATATGCACTCTGCACAGTGGCCATCTAACCTAGGTGAGAGGACGTGAGGGGTCATGGGACACACATGCGTATATCTCTGGGGCTGTCCAGCCAACATTGCTGGCACACATTGCTAGGGTGCCCAGATACCTTTGATACACGCTCAGGACAGTCTATGATGCAGTTCACTGTTGTACCGTGCAAGTGAGACCTAGCAACCGCCCACTGCTGTCTGCACAGAGAACGTACTCTCTTTCCACAGCCCCGTTTGACGTAGGGATCACAAACATTATGCTAACCAACCATTACAAAGCACAGCATTTGACGGATCTGCGCAACCAAAAGACCAAATACACACATTGCTATGTCCTACAGTTGTGTGGGACGCCCCGGAAGACATCTATGCTATCCTATATCGTGGCTTATAAACACAGACCTGAATGAAATGTTCCATCTTACAGATCACTGGTAGCATCCTTAACATGCATACTCTGAAGGTTTACAACAGCTCTGGGAAGATCAGGATGATAGCTCAGATGGCAGGTCAGGATCCGGGCATTTCCAGAGTCAGGACAAGCCTCATGAACTCATGAAAATCCTGATAGGTCCAGGACATCTGGGCACCCTACACATTGCAGACCATGTATGGACACTGTGATGCATATCACAACCCATGTAGTGGTGACTATCACATAGGGGGCCCAGATGACCCTGTCTTGGTGGATCCCCAGGGAAAGCAGGAATTAGTCTGCACGTGTGGGTATGATATGTACCGATGGAGCCTGTGCGGGAATGCCCCCCAGTGTCCAATGGGCAAGCCTTTGGGAGCATCCCACAGTGCCTGCATGCTGGCGTCCCGCCATTCCCAACTGCTTCTCCCCAGTTCATTGTGCTCTGCGGAGCCAGCAGGCTGTTGTTCCTGTCCCCGCAGGAGCATGGTCTCACTGCCACATTTCTGCGGTTGCGTCTGCCTTTCTGTAATTCTATCCTGGCACCTCTGGTTACCAGCTCATAGACAAATAAGGGGGTACTTTCCTACCATCCTGATGTGTCTTCTCAGGTACACGTGCCACCTCGGGCCATAGGCCCAAATAGTTGGCCATCATCCTTGGGGAGCCCTCTTCAGGATTCAACCCATGCTCAACATGTGGTGGTACTGTTTATGTCACCGACACCCACGGGTGGTGTCTCATGGGTTTGGGACCTGATCATCCCATGTCCGAATGTGTGGCCTGTGGGATGTTATCGACTAAAGGTCGTACAGGTTGGGCAGCCAGCTCCAGTACCCTCTGTCCCTGTGACGCAGCCTCGGTGGCAACGACATCCTCAAGGGCTTCCGCACCCTCCCATAGATCTCAGGTAACCAAACACACATCTGGCCGGCCGCACCTCTACGGGTTGATCCCCTTCCAGGCTTCAGGATGCCTCTGGCGTTGCTCGTGGGGAACATACGCTGGCCACACAGACCCGGCGGGAAGCTCCAGCCCCCAAGCCAATATCGTGGGTCAGGGACGTCCCCGAGGCCTACACCCTGTCTGTGCCCCTGGGGCCATGCTGTGGGGTACCGGCTATCCTTGCCAGCACCACTACACAAGTATCAGCATCGTTGATGGAGCAGAGAATCCTGGTAGATGAATGTAGTCCGCTGGCTCACCTTGCGGCAGCAAAGACCTCTGTACCGCCCCAGACCTACCGACCGGTGCCGGCACTGTTGTTGCAAACCCCGATACCATTACTGGTGTCAGTAACCTCGGCGCCTGTGCACACATTACCGAGTCGGGCTGTTACCAATAAACCAGTGCCAGGACCATCCGATGCGGATCGGTATGGGCATTGCTGCCAGGTGCACCCAGACAGAGGGTAGATCCCATCTTCTGCTGGATCGAATAGGTCCAACAGCTCTGCGGATACCGGTGTGCCTATCCCTGTGGAACCCTCCTCTCCAGAGAGGAGGATGTCCCCCCCTGCGGACATGTCCTTACAGGATGTCATCTGAGTTGTGGCGAAGGGTCTGTCTATCTCTCTAGCTGCTGAACCTGGGCCCAGGGCAATAGAGGTGGTGATGCCTCAATATCCCCAATCTCCCCAGGTGGCAGCAACGTGACCAGTGCATGAGATCCTGCATGATCGCCTACTGCGAATGTGGGGGACACCTCTAACCACCTCTTCATGATCTCGTGGACTGGATACCATGTATCGTGTCCCTCCATCAACTGGTGTCCGGGGAACACAGATCCCTCACCATCCAATCGTGGTGGGGTCTGCGATGAGGAGGATCAGATGTTCCAAAGGCATGCCTCTAATCCTCCTGGTCGTAGATGCATGACCCTAGATGCTTTTGGACACTGTATCTTCCAGGCATCAATGCTATCAGCCAGGATACGCTCCTATCATCTATCTATGGGAATGTTACTGAAGGAGGCCTCTGAGGATCTGGAACGTCTGAGCCCTTGTATCCCAGACGACAGGTGATTTGATCATCAGACTCATGGCAGACATGCCCAGCACATGTCCACATTTGGAAATAGAGCAGCCTTCGACTGCTTTGCGGGACATAGTAGGCCTCGGCCATTGCCATAGGTGCAGGATGAAATGCCGGGCTCCATGCCACCGACCTGAAGCACTGGGTACAGGACAAACTGGGTAGTGCCCCTTGTAATGGGGGGAGCCCTTTGGAGAACCTGGCAAGGGACAGCCAATGCATTGGATGCTGACAGGTTCACCATGAGTAGGCTTTCAAACATTACAGATACTGCAAAACACAGAGCTTTTAGGAGGCCTCCCTGATCCATGAGGAAGAGGTCCTCTCAGTCCTACGACCAACAGGGACAACCTGCAGGCCACCCCGCTAGAAAGGGACAGCAGTCAGCTAAACAGAGAAGGCCACAGGCCTCCCTGTCCCTGGTGGCGCAGCAGGCTCAGCCTCCTCAGGGGCTTGGACTCCCTGCAAGGGAACGTGCGTTTCCTGGCTCCTAGGGGGCCAGACCCCATCCCCATCCTAGGATGGCTCTGTAGATTTGCCCACAGATGGAGCCACATAACAAAGGAGAGATGGACCCCAGGTATTGTCGGTGAAGGCTACAAGCCTCCCATCAGATGCCTGCCCCCTCCAACAGTAGTAGGAGGGTTCACCTCTCAGGGCAAACATTTGCTTCATGACGTCCATCTGCTTCCAGGCCAAGGGGCAATATAGGACGTGCCCATCCTCCAACAGGGCACAGGGTGTTACTCCCCCTACTTATGTATCCCAGAGATGACAGGGGGCGACAGGCCCATTTTGGACCCCCGTGAACTGACAGGATATCTGTTGGGAGAGAGAGTCAGAATGCGTTCTCTGGGGACACCTCAACCATTCCCTCACAGTCAGGATTGGCTATGTTCTCTGGTTCCCAAGGCTGCGTACACTCATGTCCCCCTCCACCCAACCCACAGACGATTCCTATGTGTTCTCTGCCAGGGGACGCACTATCAGTATTGCGCCCTTCCCTTTGGCCTGTCCTCAGCTCCAAATGTGTTTACGATGTGCATGGCTGTGGTAGCAGCGTGTCTCCGCACCCTTGAGATATTCGTCACCCCCTACCTAGATGGGTGGCTCATTTGCACCCCCTCAGAGCTCGCGGCAACACATCCTCTACCCTGCACACTGCATCCTCTCTAGTATTCTGGTCTAGTTATCAACCTGCCCAGATCCAATCTTACCCCCACTCAATCCTTGGAGATTACAGGTGCACAACTAGCCTCCAGGGAGGTAAAGGCCTATCGTCCTTGGCCATGTTGTCACCGCATTGTGCAGTTAGCTTCCTAAGCTGTGCTGGGGGCGCACCTCACCACTCGGATGATACTACAACGTTCACGTCACCTGGCCCCCACAGTACATGTGGTCCCCTACACATGCCTCCATATTGGGGCAGCCAAATGGACATTGTCCACTCATTGGACCCAAGCATCAGGCAGCCTATCAGACAGGATACCGGTATCAACGCTCTGTATCTAGTCTCTCTCCCATGGTGGTATGCATCTCAGTATCTGTTGGTGGGTTCACCCTTTCTATTGCGCCCTCCTCAGACACCCTTGACAACAGATGCCTCTCAGATGGAGTGGGGAGCTCACCTACAGGACCTCTCAACCCAGGGCAGCTGGTCCATTCAGGGGATTCCTTGCCATACCATTCATCTGGGACTCGGCGCAGTAGGTCTAGCTCCCCAGGTGTTCCGCAACCAACTGCATGGCAAGAGGGCTCTAGCTCACACAGACAATCACGTAGCTATGTCCGATGTGGACAAGCAGGTGGGAACAGGCCCTCTGTCACCATGCAATGAACCAGAGGACTATGGGCCTTTGCCAGAGGGCATCAGAGTCATCTCCAGGCAGTCTACCTTCCAGGCATTCACAACTCTTGGCCAGACAGCCTCAGTCGGGGTCTGCACTCACACAAATTTTCCCTTCACATAGACCAGGTCACCAGTGTCTTCCCATCCTGGGGAACTCCAGATATAGACCTCTTTGCACGTACAGTGATTGCCAAACGTCCCCGGTTCTGGTCAAGGTTTCCAACTCAGGGTTGTCTGGCCAGGGATGCTGTCCCCCGTCATTGGGGACCGGACTACCTGTATGCCGTTCCGCCAATCCCCCTACTTCCGCACACTTGTTCAGGCTTCAGAGTGACAGAGGTACTATGATCCTCTCAGCCCAAAATTGGCCACGCCAGGTGTGTTTTCCTCTGCATCTGCATCTCTCAGGTTCCACCCCTGGAATCGGGGTCTGCTCCATATCTACTGTCACAGGAGGATGGGGTACTATTGCATCCCAATACACAGTCTCTGCATCCCAGAGCCTTGCTTCTGACAGCCTTTACCCCCTAGGCCGTCACCTCTGTCAGGATGTACGGAACATCCTTCATGCCTCCGGTAGACCAACCATGAATCGCTCCTATGCTTTCATTTGGGGAAGGTTGAGCATCTGGTGTTCACAGAGGGGTCTCAACCCTCTTGTGGTTCCAGTGGTTTCATTATTGGAATGTCTCTGTCACCTTTCTAATGCCAGTGGCAGAACTCATTCATTTTGAGTCCATGTCGTGCTATCGCATCTTCGTGCACAGCCATCAATGGGCAACCTGTGCCATCTCATATCAGGAATCCTGAGAGGCCATCATCTGCCAACAGCTCCCATGAAGCCTCCAACGGTTGCATGGGATCTGAACCTGCTTCTGGGGGAGCCTATGAGGCTGCCTTGTGAACCTTTAGCCATCACGTCCATGGGGCTCCTTTCCTAGAAGGTCATGTTCCTCCTTGCAATCGCATCAGCAGGGCGTATCAGTGCGGTGCAAGCACTAGGGGCAGACCCACCTGATACATGGTTCCACCATGCTAGGCCAGTCCTTGGGACACATCCACTCCTCATGCCCAGGGTGGTCACGTCCGTCCATTTAAACCTGGAGATTTATGTGTCTGTTTTCTTTCCGCAGCCCCATGAATCACATGCAGAATGGACTCTCCATACTTTGGACTGTGGAGGGCCTCTTGCCTCCTACCTGCAAGGGACTCAGAAGCATAGACGGTCCTCGCATCTCTTTGTAGCCTTTGATCCCTCTCATCTGGGTCGTGCTGTCTTCAAGGGAACACTATCCAACTTGATTGGTCAGTGTATCTCTCATATATACCTGAGCAGACACCGTTTTCTGGGGGGCCATCTCACATTGTGTGTGCCATGGCGGCCTCTATGGCTCATCTGCACTTTGTACCCCTTGATTATATCTGTCAAGCAGCTACCTGATCCTCGGTTCACACCTTCACGGCCCACCACTGCTTGGATAACGTCTCCCACAGAGATGCCTCCTTTGGGCAGGCTGTTCCCCGCCACCTTTCCCATACATACTCAACTCCTACCCGCCATCCCTCATACAGTGCCGGAGATCCATGCCGGGACCTGTTACCCCTTCCCAGTGGCTCCCCACCTCTGGGGGTCCTATCCTGGTACCTACAACTAGGGGGTCCCAACATATCAGGACAACTTCCTGGTTGTTCCTGGAGATAGCAGTCACTCACTTGTAACAGGTGATCTCTGGGAACAGCAGGTATAGGTCTGTATTGCCCACCCACCTCCCCCCGGAGTTGTATCACTCTCTCCCTCTCGCTCCCTTGCCCTATCTCTCTCTCTCATTTTGTCTCAGCTTTTGAGGCTCAACAGGGGTGAGGCAGTTGGGAAAGGCTGGACGCCAGAACGCTGGTGCTGTGGGATGCTCCCAAAGGCTTTCACATTGGACGCTGATGAGCGTTCCCACACAGGCTCCGTTGCTACTGACAATACCCACATGTGGAGATGTATCCCTGCTGTTCCCGGAGGTCACCTGCTACAGGTGATTAACTACATTGCTCTGTGGTGCGCTTGCTTGGGGTATGAGTCTGGGGAACAGCGCACATAGGTCTGTGCCCCTTACACATGCTGACCCCTGTGACGCCATGCTACACAGGGTTGGAATGCACAAGGCACCTGTCATACCCCTCCCCCCCCACATGGCTCTCACCCTGCTATGTTGCCAACATGCAGTCTCCTTGTGCATCTGTGGACAACCCCCATGGGGATTCCTGTATATGCTCTTACCCACCTTCAGCATCGCGGCTCGCAGATGCAGTGTGGAGACGTAGCCATGCGTGGGGTGGGTTGGCCTGCTGACCCTTGGGCCTGACCGGGGTGTTGGGTCTCCCCCCGTTGGCACCCACATGGCCATGTTCGGTGATGCAGCTGGCCTCCACAGTGTCTGCCGTGCCCAGGGGCATGTCCAACCCCTCCGGGTACATGCCTGCCCCAGGTGTGCTGTCGCCATTGCTGCTGTTATCTGCTGTTATCTGCTGACATCGTAGCCTCTGGCTCCTCACCATCCTGGGGCTCGGGCACTTCACACTCCTCAGGTGGCTCCATGATGCTGTAGTCACCTGCGTTGTGGGACGACATACACAACAGAGCTTGGATTGGTCCATGCAACTATGTACACCTTTGTGGTACATGCACCCCACATGTGATGTGTGCTTGGCCATGCCGTGTGCATGTGCCATATACTACTGCCACTACTGGTACCTGGCTTTGTGGAGGCACTGCCAAGCACACACAGCACTGTGATGCTGCAGTCACCAGGTGCCAATTTGTGAACAGGGGTGCTTCACATTGTGTCAGTCAGTGCAGAAACAGGTGTGAGAAGTGTGAGACATGCAGGAGTTGTGCATACCGGGCAGCCAGGGGTTGGTAGGGGGTTGTGTTAGCACCATCTATGGGTGGGGGACAGGCCCATGCTGATGTCAGGGGCTGTGCTGGTGAAGGGGACACCTGTGGGCCTGGGGATGAGGGACGGGGATGACGTATGCCACCAGGTTGGGGGGGGGGAATAGGATGCGGGCCACATAGGCAGAGTGCTGTCACATCATGCCTTTGTGACAGCAGGATGTGATGTGTGTACCTACCTGCCCTGGGATGGGCGGTGTCCAGTGCTTCTGGCAGGCCATGCAGGTATACTGGACCGAGCCGATCAGCCAGTTCCTGCTCTAGTGGAGTGAGTGTGGGGGTAAAGGGGCCTCCCCCACCTGTGCCCACAGCATGTTGCCACTCAGCGGCCATGTGGGCACGCACACCACATTTTATGTCACTCATCCTCTTATGTAGGCTCTCGAGCTCTCGGTGTGGTCCCCCTGCCTGCGATACAGCCTCCTTAACCTCCTCCCAGACATGTGTCCATGTTGCCACGGTGGTAGTACTGCTTTGCTGTCCATACAGAACATCGTAGTGTTCCAGGACACTTGCCAGGAGGAGATGGTTCTCTTGAGGGTTGAACTGAACAGCCCTCCTCCTTTGCAAAGACGGCACTGGTTGCCGTTTGCACTTAGCGACAGGTGGTCCATGTGTGCGCTGTGAGCCACACGATGGCCTCCTCTGCCAGCCTTTCAGGGATCTCTGTGTCCTGCTGGACAAGCACACCCTCCTCCTCCACCACACCTGCTCTGCGCTGACTCTCCATATTCTCCCACTTCCGAACCACTGGCCTCAACCTCACACCTGCTGCTTGTGCCCACCTGCCCTCCCTGCTGCCTGCTCCTCACCTGTCTCTCCTGCCTCCCCTCCCCTCTCCCTCCTCCGCTCTGCCACATGTCCCTCACCCTACCCCTCTCACTCTACACCACCATGCCCACTCACAGTATACTACACCTCTCACTGGCCCCTGGCACTATCTGGGCTCCACTCTAAACGCACACCTTCCCTCTCAATGTTACACATATCTGCAGATATATTTATCATTTTGTATGGCATAACGCGTGTTGCGCATGCGCGCGGTACCACACGTATGCGCTACGCCGTACACAGTGTCTGGGTGGCGCTGTGTATGGCGTAGCGCATATGCGTGTGACATACGCACAACACATGTGTGGTACCGCGCGCATGTGCAACGTGCGTAGCCACCACCCGTGCGCAACATAGGTTTGGCATTTAAATATACATGATTACTTGGGACACATTGAGGGGTTTCTATAGGAGAGAGTCTGTGACGTGGTTGTGAGGTTTGAGGAGTGTTAGAGGACGGTTCTTTGTGTATAGTCACTGTGTGTGTGAGTGTTCTTTGGCTTGTGTGTCTGGCTCTGTGTCTTCATCAGTGAGGTGGGTGTCAGTGTTTGTGTGTCATTGTGCATCTGTAGAAGTTGTGTGTATGGCAGCGTTCCTGATTGTTGCGGTTGAGGAGGACGCTGAGGAGGGGCTGCGGTTGCCTGATGGGGGAGATGGTGTCAATGGGGCTGCGGCATGGGGCATGGGTGTGGACCCTGCTGCAACTCAGACCTGCAGCTGTGGGGCAGGCCGGGCAGGAGCTGTACCCGCATGGGGCAGGAGACGTGCAGAGGTGCGGCTCTGCCGGTCTCGCCTCTACAGGCCCAGGGCCCAGCTCCAGGGTATGCGTGAGGACCAGGTCATCTCCCTCTACCGCCTGAGCACGGGGGCTATTAGGGAGCTCTACGAGGATCTAAGACCTGACCTCGAGCCCCTGACTGCTCGGTCACATGCCATACCGGGTTTGGTCAATCTCCTTGGTGCCCTACATTTCTTTGCCTCTGGCTGTTTCCAGTCATCTGTGGCCGCAGTAGGAGGCATGAGCCGCCCCACCTTCTCACGCTGTCTCCACCAAGTACTGCGTGCCATGGTCAGCTGGGTGGGGAATTACATAGCCCTTCCCCACACTAGGCAACAGTGGGGGACCCTGAACCAGGCCTTTGAGGCGTTAGCCAGGATACCACACATGATGGGCGCTATTGATTGCACACATGTTTCCCTGGTCCCGCCAAGAGACAGGGAGGTAGTGTTCCGCAACTACAAACACTATCATTCCCTGAATGTTCAGGTTGTCTGTGATGCACATCAGCATATTCTGAATGTGGTAACCAGGTTTGCAGGGTCCACCCATGACTCCTATATCCTGCAGCACTCAGCACTTTACACTCAATTTGAGGATGGACAATATGGGGACTGTCTATTGCTGGGTGTGTATTTATCATTTCTGACATGCACATGCTGTTCATGTTACTAACCGTATGTGCATATGTCTGTCTCGGTGGTGTATCCCTCTTTGTGTGGGTATGTCATCTGTCTGTGTGCGATATCAGGGGGGGGGCCTCAAACCCCACCTTGCTATGGAGCTTTGTCGTGATAGTTAAATGGCTGCTTGCATATGTGTTGTGGTTACAGATTATGTTTCCAATCCATGCACCAAGCCCTTATCGTGTGTGTCTGCCCTTCACACCCTGATGCATAGTCCTGCTGTCCCATCATGTGCTGTCATATGTTTATGTCACAATGTGTTCTGTATTTGTTTTGCACATATATACCTGTGTCCATTTTGGGGGACATGGGCTCCTGCTTTAACGTCGTACATCTCTTTGTTGCAGGTGATGCAGGATATGGGTGTCGCCCCTGGTTGTTGACCCCCGTGCATCAACCACAGACACGTGCAGAGAGGAGGTACAATGAGGCCCATGCCACCAGCCTCTGTCATAGAGTGCACCTTTGGTGTATTAAAAAGTCACTTCAGGTGTCTGGATAGGACAGGCGGGGCCTTACAATACAGACCACAGACTGTGGCAGAGATCATTGTAGCCTGTTGCATCCTGCACAACATTGCTCTCAGGCACCACATCCCTGTCAATATTAATGAGGGCCTGGAGGAGGACCCTACGTGCCCCCCTGCACCAGCCCATGGCGACACACATGAGGGCACAGCAGTCAGGCGGCAGCTGATTGCAGAGCTCTTCTCATGTAAGTACTGCATATGTTACCGCCTATATTTGTTTAGATATGTGTGTACTGCTAATACTAGTTACCATTTGTATTACGATATCTGTACGATGCAATACTGCACTGACATGTAACTGAGACTGGCTAGCCATACCAGCTTCACATCTACTCATGCCCGATCCACATCAGATGTGGGCAGGGCACAACAGCAGGTGGAGGTGGCTTGTGTGTGGGGGTGTTTTAGGCTTTGGTGCGGTATAGGGCTGCCATACCTGGTTTGTGGCTGCATGTGATAGGGGCTGATGTGCAGGCACACGTAGTTGGCTTTGATACTTTGGGGCGGCAGGATGAGAGGCATGTGGTATGGCGTTAACAATGCTGGAGCAGACCATGGATGGGGCCAGTTGTCTAGATGTCTGTATCTTACAGTTGGTGTTTTGAGCTGATTGTGTGGTTGGTATGCTCATATGTGCAGGGTCTGTGCATTAGTTGTTTTAGTATGCCGCTAAATGTGATACATACCAATATCGATGTGATCTGTGGTAACTGGATCCCTGGTATGTGGTATCCGTGAGGGACATTATTGCAACACCACAGTGTGCCTGAATGTAGAGATCATCACGTAGCCCTCTCAAAGATTCCGGGAAGAATAGAGAACCTGTGCAGTGTGCAGCTAGGGGGGGGGGTGTATTGTGCTAGTTGTGTGGGATATAGAATAGCTGTGCAATGCAGTGGTGCATATTTGTATGCTGACAGAGATTATTCATGCCAGATCAGCAGGGTGTGGGTTACAGTAGGCAAGCTGTTGGCAAACTGTGGGTGTAGAGTCAGGTTTCAGTGTTGTTGTCAGGGGGATCAGGGCACATCTATCTGATGACATCTGCACATGTACCACAGCACTCACATACAAGCTGGGTAGATGGGCAGAGGGGGTAGGTGCAGTCCACTGCAACAACTACATTGCTGACCCTGGAGAGGACAACTTATGTCCACACACACAACATCGCTCTGAGGGGGGGGGGAGGGTTTAGGTGCACATATGGGCTATTCATGCCTTTCCATTATCCATGTCACACAGCAGTATGACATGCAGCCATCATGGTGTGGTCACATGCACACATTGGGGTGTGGTTTGGCAGGCATAACTCAGCCATTGAGATGTAGATTTGCAGCTCAACATCACACAGCTGTTGATGTAAATGATGGTAGGAGCTATACACACCACTGAACTGTATATGGTCAGCCGATGGGGAGGTGCCCCTGCATAGTTCCTTGTGTTACAGTACTTGACAGCAGGGCATCAGACATCATTGGGACACCAGAACACACAGTGAGGGGCATTGGGGGACATATGGGTGAAACAGGATGTTACTGTAGCCGTGGATTGATGCTGGGACACAGTAGGGACGTAACACTTCTGTTCACCCTTCTGTACATGAACAGAGAGATGGGGGGGGGGGACAGACGGAGTGCAGACCCTTGTAGTTTGGCATTCACACTTCAGAGATATCTCTCACATGACATAGATCTGTACGGTGTGCTGGTGAACAGTAGGTCTGTGAAGGATCTTGGGGGATCTGCGAGCTGAGGATAGGAAGGTGCAGTGTGTGTTGCATAACTGGCAAATGACATATGTATGTTTCCCTTGTGTTTCCTACTCCGCAGGACATACCTGTTGCAGCTCCTGGTGCAGATGTGCATTGGCAGGTGACTGTCAGTCATCCAACATGCAGTGGTCTGTGGTAGGTGGATGTACGGCTACATTGTCTGTGCTGACAGGCAGGGTAGACACATGTCCTCGGTGATGTGTCAGATTGTACATATATTGTTGTTTACCTCTTTTCCCTGCACCACCATAAGCCATATCTTGGTGTTGTCACACATATCCCCATGTGTTCCTGTCCAGTTTGTCCTCTGCAACACTGTGTCTGTGACACAGCCAACAGAGCTTCATGTGTATGGGTGTCCTAGGTGTTGTGGTGGTGGGCTACACGTGCACCCTTCCCAAACAGTGTACCATCAGACAACACCAGTGTTTCATTTGATTTCACAGGGCCTTTCAGTCCACACATCTCCAATTGGGAACATCCCAGCCATATGCTACTGCTGGCACGATCACCTTTGAATACTGTGTGGGTGTGTTTCTTAGGGTTGGCTGTGTGTTGGTACAGTGTGCAGGCATGTTACATTATCATGTGGTGTGCGGGGTCTGTATACCTGGGGGGCAGTGCTGACTGTGCTATCTCTTCCTTACTGCTGTTTACCATGTGAATATTGTGGACATGTGTTGTGTATTGTGAGCAGACCTGTGTCTTGTGTTGTGACATACGACTGTTGGACCGTATTTTTCAGAACTCAGATATCACCATGATGTGGACATGCATCAACAGTGGCTGGACATGGTTACATGGTGATTCTTCCAATTGGGGTGACGTCATCTCCCTTCACTGAGTGACCCAGGGGATCCATGACATACACCTGCTGCACACAGACGGTAGGTTTAACCTTTTTTTTGGGGGGGGGGGACTGACATCTTGCTTTACATGGTAATGATTTACGGTTTGTTTCAGAGATATTTCATGTTGCCTCTCTGTTCACAATCGCTGATGCACATGGGGTGGCGCTGTGATACACTTGTGTAACATGGACATGACCATGGAGATAAACATATCCATGTGACAGCCGTGTCTGAAGTTCCAATTCCACAGCTTAACACAATTCAGGAAAGCCCTCAAATTCCACCTCTTTAACAAACATCTTATTGAGCCATTTACACCCATCGACTTCAGTGATTCCTCCCAGCTATTCAGTTCCATGGTATCTCAATAACAGAATTAGGACAAATCGCTTTGTTTATTGAACATATTATTAGCACCTGTTCCTAATAACTTGTAGCCATGCTGTAGTATTATATCTGTAAATAGACTGTAAATAGTTTCCCCTGTTATCCAAGTTCCTCCCCTTGTTATCTGTAAACTCATGCATGTTATTGTACTGAGACTTTTTGTTCTATGTGAACCGCGCTGATGCCGAATAGTGCGGTATATAAGAGAATGTAAATAAATAAAAATAAATAAAATCTGACCAACCTGCACTGTGTTCTGTTTTGTGCTCATGTTATGTTTGCCTGTGTGTCGTTTTATTATGTGCATATTCATGGTTGCCTGTTTGCATTTTGTGCTGCTGTTGGACACTGCATACCAATACATTATTTCTACTCTTCTGACAGGGCAGAGAACAAACTGGACATATCCACTGGAGCGCATCCAGCATCGCCATCGTCCACCAGTTGGGGGTCACACCACCATGGAACTATCCCTGGGGAAATGGTGCCATAGGATGTTTGAGCTCTGCATGTGGGACACATGCCTAGGATGGACAGTATTACTTTGGGATCGCTACTTTATCCATGACAGACGTATACAATACACTGTTGCTGCCATGCTCTGGCTGGGAGTCGTGCTCATCTCAGGGGACACACATGACCTTTCATATACTGTGGCATATTGGGATGTGACACTTGACTATGCATGCCCAGGGTTGTAAGGATAGTCTTCACCTGACATGTTGGATTGCATATACGCTTTGGACTTTGCACACTGTGTACTGGTCCCCACATGTGCAGCAGGGACTGACATTGTCACTGTATGATCTACATTCCTCCACAGTTGTGGTGTTGTTGTGTTTTGGCCATGTGTGTGACATGGAACACAGGATACGCTCATCTGTTTGTTTCAACACAGGCGTACAGCCATGCATGTGGCATAGGGGGAGCGATGGAGAGGTCCTGTTGTATATGTCCACCTACTCTCCACCTGGACATGATACAGGTTTTGCCACAACACTGCTTTAATGACCACCAGCATCCTGGATTTATGTTTTCAATCAACAAGGGTGTTTCCCTGCATGTGTGGCATCACTGTAGCATGTTGAGATGTACATGGTGCATGTGCATATGACTGAGTATGTTGGAGAAACACAGCACGTGGCAATATGGCTTCTGTGTGATTTACTGTGACATGTTGGCTCTTACTTTCCATCTCTCTATACTCTTTCTTGAGTCTGCTTACTGTACAGACGTGATGCTCTGCATTGTTTTACAGACCTTGCATTGCATGTCTGCACAGTCCTGTTTATCCCCTGAGGTACCGACACTCACATTGCCCCATTCTATTTGGAGTGTCGCAGTGTGAGTGTCCGATGTCTCCCTTCAATTGTGCATTCCCTGTACTGTGCTATATGTGTACAGACACTGTCTACACACCAACCAGTGCAGGGGGATCCCCTGCATGGTGTTATCTCTGCATGTTTCTGCAGGTAGTTTTCATTTGAATTCTCTGTGTTGATGTGCTTCTGCTACCTGTTAGCATATCCTCATTGTGCAGTTGATGATTGCTTAGGGTTACATTGTTGCAACGTTGATTTCTATATCAGGCATTATGTGAGGGCTGAGACATTACTTTTGATATGTTTTCTTCAAATTACAACATGTTAGCAACAGATGCTGTTTTCATTTGTGTGCCTCCTGTGTTTGCCAGATAGATATGTTTTGGAGAACAGATCATGATTGATGTGTGTTGGCCCCTCATCATGCACCACCTACTGTCTACATGCACTCATATGTGAGTAACACACTTGAGGCATGCAGCAGCATGTGGGGGGTGGGGGCCTGTGAAATGGTGCATACCATGGACCTGCTGCACATTATGTCTCCTGTCCATTTGTAGATGGGCCAGTGACCTTTCTGTATAATGTGGGTTGCTGCCCTGCTAAATGTGTTTCCGTGTTTCACCTGGGATCCACTTACCTTGAAATTATGATGGCAGTATCGGTATCAGCACTATCTGTGAGGATAAACCCAAATAAATATATGTGTTTGCTATACATTTGTCTCTGCTGCTGCTTGATCATGGTAACAAACATACAGTACAATGTGTGCCTTTGAGTCAGTCCTGACTCCTTGTGACCCAGAGACTCTAGGGCTTTCTTGGCAGTGTCACTTGAAGTAGATTGCCAGGCCTTTCTTCCAAGGTACTGGAGGGTTACATGTGTTGCCCAGAGCCACATGGAGTGCTTGTGGGAGTTGGACCCTGGTTGCTTGGTAACCAAGCCAGTTTCCTGAACACTAGGCTACTCCTCCGCTCTTTGCTCACATTGACACGTGTATCTACTGATTTGATGGTCATGTACATGGCCCACTTGTGCTCACATCCTTGTACGGTGGCAGTTGTGTATCTGCCAGCCATTTACCACATCACTGGGTATTACAGCTTCCCATGCACGCCCTCCCTTTGTTTTTTGTTTTTTTTTGCATTGTGCTCAGTGTGCTCATTGTGGTTGTTTGGGGTAGTGGTTGCAGGCATGTGTTCTAACGCGATAGGTTGCAGGTTTGGTCCCAAGATGGGGTTTATCCTTTTCTTCTCTGTCATGCTAACATGACCATTGTGTACCAGCAGGTTCATCACCTCTGCACATACCCTTCCATCTACTCAGTGTACACTAAGGTGTGCCCTCTGTGCTGCCTAGCCATCACATATTAGGTGTTACATATGTCTCTTTCTTTATGGTGTTTACATGGCAGTCCGCTTGGGGGTTTGGTGTTGCTGTGGTTCAGCTGTTGTGTGGTATACCTGTTTGCATGTTCACTTCTCACCTGCCCTGTTCCAGATTTTGCAGCAGCTCCACACGGCATCCTATGATGCACTTGTGTTTTATTTAAGTTCCTCTTTTGCATGCTGTATCCACTGCATAACATTTCATTGTGTGTGTGCATGTAGTTCTATGTGGCTCTGGTACCAAGTACAGACTGTGATCTGATCTGTACACAGCAGATCTGCATGTGCATTTCAATATAGTTACTGTTGGGGGTTTGTCTGTCCTGACAGCCAGCAGGCATCTTGTGTGCTGCCCTGCACTATTTTTGTATGCAGCCTTTGCTAATGCACTCACGTTGGTGGTGTGGCCTACCAGTTTGTGCATTGCCATTTATGCTACTGGTCATAGGCTAGCTTCCTCTCTGTTCTCTTTCATTTGTATGCCTGTCCTGCAGGACTACTTTTCATTCCTGTGACAGTCATCTCTGTGCAGAGCTGTGCTGTGAGCACATTGTACCCTCATCACAGTTGTGAACCATCCTTCTGTCCATCTACGTGTGTCTGCCAGCTGTGTGTCATCCTACCCTGATGTGCATGCTGCTACCCCACGTCCTGCACTCCTACACAGTCCTGCATTGCAGCTCTCCCTGTTTGCCTCTCCTGTGTGTGCTCTGCATGTCCCTGCTACTCCACTTTCATCCTGACATTGCACCTATCCTGCCACTTCTACCTCCTCTGCTGCACACATCTTCACATCCTCTGCCACACACTGTCACTATTGTATAGTACATTACCACCGCTCTGTGCATAGCTACAGCTGTCCCCCAATATGTCTGTCCATTTTTCTAACTGCCACATGGGCTGGGGGCTGCTTTGTCTGGTCCATCAGCTCTGATCTACATCCTTCCATTACTTATGCATTGTCTTTCCTTACTGCTCTGTGCAGTTTTTGGGTATGTGGGTGTTTGGCACATACCTCTCTTGCCCTTTTAATTGGGTGACCTTTCTGCTCTTGACCACAGTTTGTGGGTTCACTTGTACATCCTTGGGGCATCTTGCGGCACACCTTCGGTTCAGGCAGCTTCTGGGGTGCCTACTACGGTGCCTTGGAAGTTGGCAACCTTTCAACATGGCCTCTGGGGCACATTATACCCCACTTTCACTGGCGTGGTTGTTTCAGATGTGCCTTCTAGTGCACCCTAAAAGGTGCATTACTTTATGGCACTAGGGTGCAGTTATCTTTAGATGGCAGCACAGATTGTTGTACAGTTGATAGCAGAAAAAGAGGATTGCCTCTGCCAACTTTATTCATTAGGTGCACTGGGGACTTGAACTCATGACCCCTGTACCATCTGTCATTGTATTAACCATTGTACTACACCTCTATTGCTATGTGTGTAGGTCAGCACACCTACTTACGATTTCCATTCGTTCACATGCACATTGCTGCCATCAAAACAGTGCTGTGACTCATGGGGCACCCTATACAACACCCTATATGGCTCCCCATAGGCAACACTATAGGGTGCCTTGGCAGACAGTGCACTTTATGATATGCCCTCTGGTGTGCCTTATGTGGCACCTTATGTTACGGCACTTTGACGGTGTGTTTGCTGGCAGCACAGATATAAATACAACTGGCATATGCCTCTGACTGCACTGGGTTAAAGCATTATTATTCATCTGGCCCATTTGGGAGTGGAACTCAGGACCCCTGTAGCATCAGTCAGTGTACTAACCATTGTACTACACCTCTATTGCTATGTTTGCAGCTCAGCGTGCCTACTTAGGTATCCATGCATTAACATGCGCAGTGCTGCCATCAGAAACAGTGCTGTGACCTTGCGGTGCCTCATGGGGCACCCTATACAACACCTTATACAGCACCTTATAAGGCTCCCCATAGGCAACATTATAGGGTGCCTTGGCAGACAGTGCACTTTATGATATACCCTCTGGTGTGCCTTATGCGGCACCTTATGTTATGACACTTTGACGGTGTGTTTGCTGGCAGCACAGATATAAATACAACTGGCATATGCCTCTGACTGCACTGGGTAAAAGTATTATCATGCATCTGGCCCACTTGGGAGTTGAACTCAGGACCCCTGTAGCATCTGTCAGTGTACTAACCATTGTACTACTTCTATTGCTATGTTTGTAGCTCAATGTGTCTACTTAGGATTTACGCGCAGTGACGCATGCTACTCCCTTTCCGTGCGATATGGTGCGCCGCGTATACTAGCGTGCGTTAACGTGCTTGTTACTTTTTGACTGAACCTCCCACTCCTTTTATGGCATCCTGCACACTACCGCCACGCGCACGTTAAGAAGGTTTAGTAAACATACCCCTATGTTGAGGTTAGAACAGCGTTATATATTTACGCTTGATACATTGACTCCGAAGGGTCTTAATTTAGATACAGATTTATCAGTTTTTCTGTAATTTTAATGCAGTTTTTTTGGTTAGTGGGTGCTTCCTTTTTTTTAGCATTAGTAATTTATGTCTTATTTAGGCCTGACTCCTACTTTCTCTTTTTTTCTTTTTCCTCCTTTCCCTCCTTCCCCCTCCTTCCCATTCCCTCCCTCCCTCCCCTTCCCCTCATCCCCTCCCCCTCATTCCTTCTCTCCCCCTCTTCCCCCCTTTTCCCCTTCCCCCTCCCCCTCCCCTCCCCTCCTTCCCCTTCCCCCTCTCTTTCCCCCTCCCCTTCCTCTCCCCCTTTCTCCCCTCCTCCCCTTACCTTTCCCCTTCCCCTCACCACCCTTTTTTCCCTCCCTTCCCCCTTCCCCCTCCCTTTCCTTCCCCCCTCCCCTCTTTTCCTTCCCTACACACCCCCACCCTCCCTTCCCCCTCTCCCTCCCCCCTTTTCCCTTCTCCCCCTCACATCTCTACCACCCCTACAGCTCCTCACCTCCCCTCCTCCTTCCCCTCCCCATCCATCCCACATGCCCACACCCCCGGTCCCCCTCCACTTTGTTTTTAATTGTCTGCGATTTTAGGGGTTTTATTGGGCACTTTTTTAGTTTTAGTCATGCAGTTTTTTAAATGGTCTTAATTACTTACTATCATTTTACTATGTATTCATTATTATTTATTCATTTATTGGATTTAGTTTTCTGTGGACACTTTATGAAACTAATGGGCTGGTACTTATTTATGTTTTTAATCATTGCACCGATGGGGTCTCAATGCTATTCTTAGTATGTTTTTTCTGAATGGTTTTCACCGTGGTTTTTATTTTAGCCCAGGATTCAGTGTATTCAAGTGTTGTTTGAGGTTTTGACAGGATAACTATGAATGCATCTCCCAATTGACCGCTTTGTCCCGGTGAAAAGCGGGATATAAATACAGCATAAATACAGCTAAAATAAAATAAAATTAGGGCTCTATGGCAGAGCTTCATAATGGGTATTATTTTGCTAATGTAGGTTAGTGCATTAGTGAGTTCTGTATGGAGCAATACCACGGGTCCATTATGGTCCGTTTCTATGAAGTGTGCATTTGGCTATTTGGATTATTGTTTTGCTTCTCGGGTGCCAACACTATAATTATCTCCTCTTTTTTGATAGAGGCCACAACACCATTTGCATTTACATACACAATGGTTCATACAAATATTCGGTGTTGACACAGGTCCAACGGCTGAAACTATTGTTTAGATATTTTTGTGATTGTACTGGGATCTCTGACGTCAGGAATGTGCCAGCTGATATCGGCCGGGGGTTTTCCCACGGAAAGGGTTTATATCCACAGTGCAAGTGTGGGTGTCTCAGGATTCGGAGTATCTATTTGGAACTACATAGTTGTTAGGTCTGCATATTTTTCTGCTGCTCTTCACTTTCAGATATGTATTCACGGACTGTCAGGGTCCTTTGACATGGTACATTTTGGGACACTGTATCCTTTGATCCTTTTCACATTTTTGAACACAATGCCACTTTTAAGCCATTTATTTAGGAAATGTTTTATTTTTATTAGCTTTGTTTGCTGCCCTTCCATAGGTGGTCGAGTTTACCCTTTTCATAGTTTGTCCATGCCTAAGTGAATAAACCTAGTGTGAATGTTACAGTATAGTCTATTGTGTTTCCAAGGGGTAAAGGTGATGATTTGAGTTTAGCCTGCCCAATTTCCACTCCTGTTTTATGATATAGGTTATCTTTCTGATCAGATAGGTATTCAATAATGAATACTTGTTTACAAATGTTTTTTTCTCCCTCTGTAGTTACTAGATATATCAAAAGGAGATTTGTTTTCAGAAGGACGTATTCTCTTATGGTTTGTAGCCATTTATATACCACATCCTATGGTTTTACAGTTTGTTTTTATTATGATGTTTTTAATACAGTTTTATATTATTTTGTATGATGATTTTATTAAATGATTCATTATTTATTATTTATGCACACATATATTTATTTATTTATTTATTGTTGCCTTAATGTCTTTTAGCTGTATATTCTTATATTTGTGGACATTTTATCAGGTTCAAATGCATATTGTATATTTTATTGGTTTATTTTTTATGTTTTAATTTGTTTTATTTTATTGTGTTCTTATGATTTCAATATAGCCAAAATCCCTGGGGAAGGTAAAGCCGAAACACTGCCTGTGTTGGGCTATTGTTGGTTACGACACTCCTTCGGGGTCTGTTTTGTTCCCCTGACAAGAATTGTTAATAAAGGTGTTTTTTCTGGTTTACCATGCCTGGACCGGATCTGCTAGTCTCTTGGCACATTGTGCCTTGCCTCTGATATGCTCGTATGTGTGTGCCTACTCTCCCTGCTGAGTTTAGATTTGTCTTCTGGATGTCTGTGTAACTGTGGATAAACTGATCTCTTTGATTGCTGGGACTGCTGCTGTTGCTTTTCTTTCCTTATCTTCAGAGGATGTCACTCTGGGGGACTGGCCTATCTTGGCTCATTTTTAGCTCAGACCTGGCTATCCTACTTTCCTACCTGCATACTAGGTTTCTTCCTAAAGGTAGATATCCCCTTGTGAGCTGTGAGCTGTATCTTTAGATGTGAAATGGTGTTCTCAACTTCCTGAGACCACGTGGATCCTCTCCCAACTCCTTTCTTGCTGCAGAATGAGGAAGCCTGAACAGTCATGGACATCAGAATAGCTCCTACTCCTCAAGGATCATCTGGTACAGCATCAGGGTCTCTGCCCTAAAGACGTTTGCCTGTCTCATGGCCCTCCTGATTTTCTCTAGGCATGGAAAAATATGCCTGTACAGACGTTAAGCATGGGGTGCTGGGGGGGGGGGGGGTGAAGCATGCTGCATACATTGGATTATACAGATATTGCACACAGGTAAAAAAGACAAACCCCATTTTCTGTTGCTTGCACATGCAATTTCCCATAGGCTGGTCACATGTATCCTTGCAGATGGAGATGTCCTGATTATGGATGATCCATGAACATGCATGGTACCTTTTCTAAAATTGCCATTGCTTTCTCCATTTTTTCTTTGCATATCCCCTTCACCACCTAAACATTCTTTGTGCCTTACAATGTATTTAGAAATGATAAGACGCTCTGCCTTTGGGGTAATATCTCCTCATTTATGGAGTGAGTTGACCTTTGATCTTTGTCTTGAATCATTTTAAGCCAAATTCAATTAGCCCTTAAAGCCTCTTTTTAGGGTATTCTTGGTTCTTGTGGTTGTTATATCGGTTTACACTCGCTTCTTTCATTGAGGGGACTGATTTCCAGTATTAGGATGACTGCTCTAAGTCAATTGATTACTCTGCTTTTTGAGAAATCTATTCCTGTCAGCAGGAGGAATATGAGAGTCTCCCTGCCAGTGGTTTCAGTGGTAGCAGCAAGAGGATGATGAAATCACTCCTGCCAGTAAAAGCAGGGTATCCTCTAGAATGGTAGAGTAGGCACCATTCCAATGGGGTTGGAGGCAGTCAGGATAGGTGCACTTAATGCCACATTAAATGCACCATGCTAACTGCAACATTTACAGCTGTCATGCATTGATAGCCCCCCATGCTCATCACAATCTGCAGTCAATGCTCATTCTCTACCCTAACCTGCCCATGTCTCACCAAATCAAGTATTATGCAGTTTGCGTGGAATTTGGAATATGTTGCCTGTTTTAGTGTGTGGAGGCAGTTACCGCGGTCCCATGTTAACTAATTAGCACCTAATAAAGTGTGTGTTAACCATTATTGCAGTTTAGTAAACTTGTCTCTAAATGAAGAAAATAAGAAGATTAAGAAATACAAAGGATTCAAAATATTTTAATGTTACATGACAGCATATAAAATTGGTAGACTTGAAATTCAGGAAGGAGGGAGAGGTGCCAGCATGGCGGAGAGGCACTTTTGAGGTCGAAGACACTGGGTTCATGCCCCCCTCGGATGAAAGCAATGGGGCATAAATGTAAGCTTTGGCCCATGGACACCAGAGATCTATGGCAGGCCACAGCAAAAAATATTGCCTGTTAATCAAATAAAAAGATATTGCCTGATATTCTTTACGTTGAGGAAAGTGAAAGCCTAAGAACACAGATTCTGTCTTTTTTCTGCTTGTTCATTCCTTCATACAAGGCTGTCCTTCAGTGTTATCCTTGACAGTTTCACTCTCTTTTTTCCCCCGGAGCCAAAAAACATACTGTTTTCTTACACTCTATACACTTCATCTCCCCTTAATTTTGTTGCTAAGATCTGACATTTTCAACTACAAAAGATAAGCAATCTCCAGGCCCAAAACAAACAAATGTAGGCAACCTTAAGTGTTAATCAATAACCGCATACAGAACTCCACAGTCCAGATCTACTAATTTTCCCATAGTGTCTAAGTAACAAAGCTTTTTTTCCAAAGTCACAGAACTGAAGAAAAGTCTTACGAGTATGTTTACTAAAGAATGTTAAGAGCGCACCGGTTAGCAAGCGTTAACGGCAGCAGTAAGGGTGTTATTGTGCAGTAAAGGCCAGGGCGGGGAGTAGATGTTCTGGCATTAAGGGTGCTAGGCTCCACTTACCAGGCGCTAACAGGACACCGGCATTAAGGTGCCCAGCATGTACCTTAATGCCCAAAAATGGCAGTTCAATAAATGTAGGATAAGGGAACCTTGTGAAAGTCACATTGTAAGTGATGGACGGAAAGAAAGGTAAGAGCTGATGGACGTGTCAGATCCTTACGTAAACTACATGTTAGTCAGAAAGTGGGATGGTGGGATGAGCAAGTAGGAGGCATCTGTATTGTATCAGTGAGAGGTGCTCACATAATCTGCTGTAATGTCAGTGTGTGGCATTGGATTGCAAAGAACTGTGCCCTGGCAGATCCAGCATCACCACAATGAGGGCATCAAAAGAATTACTGAGCAGGGGTGGAGACGTGCAAATCATTCACAGGAGAGGTGTGAGTGATTCATCCAAATGTCTAAAATGTGCCTGTATGGGCCATGGTGTAGCAGCTGGCAGGAGAGTACACAACTGTACATAATGTACATATGCTGATGGATGGGCTGGAGGATGGAAGGGCCTTGCTGCCCCGATGTATCTAATGTGCCTGCACAAATGCAGTTGTAGTGAATGTGGAAAAATAGTAACTGTGCCACAGGGAAGTTCCAGTACTAGCTATTTGGGTATGACAGCTGTCCATCTTTTCTAACCACCATGCAATCTTCATGACATATGGGCATATAAACCATACGAGTGTCTCTTATATTGGCCATACGGAAAGAGTGGTGGATCCATGGAATAGTCTCCCAGTGGAGGTGGTGGAGATGAGGACAGTAAGTGAATTCAAAAAAGCATGGGACAAACACAGAGGATCTCTAAAGGAATAAAGGGGACTGTTGTAGTTGTTGATATGGAAGGACAGATTAGATAAGCCATGTGGTCTTTTTCTGTCATCATATTTCTATATTTCTATGTTTCTATATGGAGCAAGTAAGGACGTGTGATGATCCCTGCAGGTGGCTATCCCAGGAGTGGGATGTGCCTGTATGTACTGCATTTATGTGATGGAGCCAAAGATGTTTAGTCACATCTGCAGTGAGAACATGTCTGATTCTTTGTAATGTGCTACATTAGAGCCAATAAAGTCACGCTATCAGATGGGCATGATTGCAGTGCTGAGGGGTTGGCGGTAGTGGTGACTGCAGTGGTGTTAATGATAGTATTGGCTCAGTTGCTGACAGGGGTCCTGTTGATGATGGTGGAGGAGGCTGGGGTGCTGGCAGTGGTGCCATTGGTTTTGATGATGGGGGCACATCTGTGGAACCCACTGCTTCTACAAAATAGATAGTTCCTGTTGAGTGCTCTGCATCAAGTAGATATGTGTCAAAAGAATGTGGACGTGGCACTTGCATGCTCATCAACACTAGCCTCCCTGTCCTACATGCTTTCTGTGCCTCCTGACCATGTCCAGCTCTGGTGTGGCATATGGCAGAGATGGCACATTGCAGGAGTGCTCATTCCCTGAAAATAATGGTATATGTTTGGGAGTAGGTTGTAGATGTGCCCAGAAGGCTAATGCAAGTTCTTTGAATTTAAGCTTAAAGACTGGTGAGGCCAGAAGAGGGAGTGCCGCATAGCAATTTTATAGCAACATTATGGGTGACATGAAGATGTTTAAGAGACAAAATAGACAGACCAGGATAAAGAGAGTTACAGGAATCAAGCCACCTAATAACACAAGTACACTAAAAAAAATTTTTTAAACTGCCTCTAATGTTTCGATTGATTTTTACGTTTTTGGTGCGCTGAATCCAAATCTGGTAACCAATTTGCTCCATCACGTACAGATTTTTTGCTACATTGGGTTAGCAGTTTGAGGTGAACGTTTCAGATTGAGTGCGATCGAGATAAAAGTTTCTTGGATGAATTCTTTATACTAATTGTTTAGTAGTTATTCAAATAAGAATAAAGAAAATTGTAACAAGGCAGCACATAAGAATAGAGTAATGTCAACAAAACACACTGTGATGGTACAAAATTGTCTGCACTTAAAACAGCCACATACATGTGCACAAACATTGAGCATATAAGAGCGAGGTTAGACACAAAGCAAAGCAAAGAAATGTGCAAAAAATGTTGTACAGGTATGTATGTAAGAAAAGAAAACGCAAACCGCACCATTGCAATACATGAAGACAAACACCCGATGGTGTGAAAATAAAATTCTAATAAATGAGATCCGACACTGTGGTAATAACTAGCAAATTTTTATTTCAAAGTTTAGTAAAAACACGATATTTGTCAACACAGTTTAGATTTTAAAGTCATTCTTGGGTCAATCAATCTCCTGGTGGGCCCGTTTCTTCTTCCCCCGAATGCTTCTCTTGGTGCGCTGCTGGCGTATTTTTCATCTGGGGTTTCCCGCAGCAGCAACCAGCAGAAATCAGCCATCATAGTGGTGTTCCATCTTCCTTGGTACCTTCTCTCTGTGTCCTTGATGTCCTGGTGAAACCTTTCACCTTGTTCTTCACTGTACGTCCCCAAGTTTTCGGGAAAGTAGTTCACATGGGAGTGCAAGAAATGGACTTTCAGGCTCATGTTACAGCCTTGTTCTTTGAAGGCATTGAGCATCCTGGCAACAATATCCTTATAGTTCTCATCCCGCCTGTTCCCCAAGAATTTGAGAACAACATCCTTGAAGGAATCCCAGGCTTCTTTTTCCTTCTCAGACATCGTTTCAGCGAATGCTCCATCTGAAATGAGTTTCCTTATATCAGGGCCAACAAACACTCCTTCCTTTAGCTTTGCTTCAGAAAGTCGGGGGAACTTTGAGCAAAGGTACCGAAAGCACTCACCATCTTTTGGAAGGGACTTGATGAATTGCTTAATGAGACCCAACTTAATGTGGAGAGGTGGTAATAGAATTTTATCACGAGGTACCAAGCTCTCATGAAGAACATTTTTCTCACCGGGTCTCAAATACTCCCGAATTGGCCAGTCTTTTTTTCCCCCAGTGTAGGTCGCGGGCCCGGCTATCCCACAATCAAAGGAAGCAGGGATATTTGGTGAAACCGGATTGCTGCCCTAATAGCATGGATAGAATTTTAAAGTCTCCACAAATCATCCACTTATGCTCATCATAACGAATATTCTGAAGAATCAGGGCCAAATTCTCGTATTTTTCTTGGAGAATAACAGAGTGAGCAATAGGAACTGAAGCGAATGTGTTGCCATTATGAAGAAGAACACCTTTTATGCTGTCTTTTGACGAATCAATGAACAGCTGCCATTCAGCAGGATCATACTTGAGTTTAAACTTTTCCATCACTCCGTATATATCGTTGCAAAATACCAAATCTTCCTCTTTGCTGAAATACTTCAAAAATTGTGTCTCGCGGTTGCGGTACCAATAAAAAGTTGTTCCTGGTGACAATAGATTTTTCTGTTTAAGCCGAGAACCTAGCAGTTGGGCAGCATCTTTTGGGAGTCCTAAATCCCGGACTAAATCATTCAATTCAGCTTGAGAGAAAAGTTCAGGTTTCGGATCTGGTTCAGTTTCAAACTCGGAAGTACTGGACTCATCGGGAAAAGCCATCTGATGAGTCTCATCATGATCAGAACCATCCACACAAATATAATCCAAAGATTTTGGTAGTTCAGGCACAGGTACTTCATTGCTATGAGGCATAGGCCTAATTGCTGAGGGAAGGTTGGGGTAACTTATTACGTTCTTATTTTTTAAGTTGTATCCCTTCACAATGCAAGAGCAAAAATAGCAGTCACTGCTGTGGTCTCTTTGTTCACGCCACATCATAGGTATTCCGAAACGAAATGCTTGTTTTTTACCTTTCATCCATAAGCGTAGATCTTCCTCACATGTCTTGCACACTTTGTGAGGAGCCCACGGTTTGTCTTGATCACCTAACTTCAAACCGAAATAGGCGAAATATACTTTTTTAATAAATGCAGAAATGTTCCTCTGCCGCTTTTTCACGGTATATTCCCCACAAATAAAACAAAAACTGTCCGGAGAGTTGACGCAACCTCTGGCTCTGTGAGCCATCACAAATACACAGCACTGCAAACTACAACTGTAGTGAACCACTTCGGAATAAAGCTGGATTACGACTGAGCAAACAAAAGGTAATAATGAACTTGCAAGAAACTGAAATTTGACAGGAACGTTCATGTCGCAACCACCGTGTTTGAGCGAGCGAACGAGGCGAGGCGAACAGGAAAGAACATGCGCCAGCGCGAGTACTGGATTTAGCCCCCCACCTCCCAATTGTCCTGTTAATGTATAAAATGAATACAAAACACTCTAAAATATCATGAGGGAGTGTTTCTAGTTAGTTAACCATTACAACCTCTATTTTGGGCCAAGAAAATAAACTGCAGTCGGCTAAAAAGAAATTATGTGAACATTCCTTATATGGGTAAGAAATCTAATTTTGCAAGAAAACGTGACGTGATGGAACATTTTGGCTATTTTTCCTGGATTCAGCACCCCAAAATCTATAGGAATCAGTTGCAAAACTGGAGGCAGTTTTTTGGTAGTGTACCTGTGTAATCACACGCATGCAGTAATAATTTGGCATTCTTGGAATCCAGGAAAATGTCGGAGCTTAAATCTTAGGTAAAGCACAGAAAGATCTGGCTACAACAAAAATGTGAGCTTTGAAGCAAAACGTTGAGTCAATGATGAAACCAAGAGAATGGACTGAGTCAAAAGGAAAACTGGAATTCTAAATGCCTAGAAACCCCAATTGTTTCACACTTTGAAAAATCAAGAACTAACCTGTTCTCAAAGCCATTCAGCAATGGCATCCTAATCAGATATTATCTTTGCTTAATTTCATCCAATTTTGGGAACAAATTGGAACTAAAGCAAATGATTTGGCCAATGACATGGGAAGAAATATTGGAGTTGTGTTGCAAGTGACAGTTTGCTGTGTAGCTTGCCTGGAAGTCAGAAAGAGAGAGATTGTGGTGAAGGTCCCTTCTGAATTTGCACTCTGAGTCAGGAACTTAGTACTAAACTATTCTAACATAAATGAGTGAGGAACCAGTGTACTATTTGCATGCTTTATTTACAAATTTAAGTCAGTAGTTTCTGCATAGATTTTTACTAACAACTTTTCACAGTTAACTTATATCCATTAATATAGCCATTTGCACAACTTAATGACAAGTGCTCTCCTCAAACTGCAATATTTCCTAGGTCCTCTCTGGTCCAGACTGCAGACTATGGATTTAGACAACATACTTGCTGCTTTTAGCTTTAAGCAGCAAACTCAGATCTAATTTCTATCATAAAACACATATCTAACTTATCTCGTCGTACCTTTTTTACTTTACGTCAAATACGCTCAGTCCGTTCAATTCTGTCCCCGGATTCCCTTACAACTCTGATACTTGCTCTAGTCATGTCCAGGTTGGACTATTGTAATGTAATTTATGCCAATCTCCCCGCCTATCAACTTAAACGCCTTCAACTCCTGCAGAATACAGCCGCTCGTCTTGTCACTTTGCCCGGAAATCAGACCATGTCACTCCCCTTTTGTTTCGACTACACTGGCTCCCACTGCACTTTCGGTTTAAATACAAGGTGCTTATAATGCTGCATAGAGTAATTCACACTTCTAATCCTCAGTATTTAGCAAATTTGGTCTCTCTTCACACTCCCTATCGGCAACTCCGGTCATTGCATGCTAACCGCTTGTTTCTTCCCCCCCCTTCTCAAGCTCACCTTGAGCAGACACGTCATGCCGCTTTTTTCTTCTTGGGCCCCTCACTCTGGAATTCTCTACCTTCCTCTCTTCGTCTTGAATCTTCCTACCAACATTTCAAAAGTCTACTCAAAACTCATTTGTTTCAGCAGGCATTTGATCTCCCCTCCCAGTAGCCCGGTCCAATCGTTTTTGTCTGCTCTTGTTTACGTACGGTTTGTCTGGTTTGTTTAGTGTTTGTCCTGTATTGTGACCTCTTTGGTCCATCTTTTCCTTATTTTAATGGATTTCCTTTCTTTTAATGCTTTTATTTATTATTTTATTGTAAACCGCCCTCACGTTTCGACAAGGGCGGTATATTAAATGTAAATAAAGATAAAGATAAAGATAAAGATAAACCTATAGTTAGCTTTCCCATATTCATTTTCTAGACAGGCAAAGACATTTTCATCAAATAATTTTTTCAGGATATTTTCCCTTCAGCCTATCTCAGCTTATATGCATTTTTCTTCTGCATTTCTGAATCACAACATTTATCCCTTTCACCCTCATCCTACGTCCCCTCCTATCAGAGCTTTCCTTCGGTTGAGATTCTCCTGTGCTTTTATCTCACGGAGGTATTTAAACGTCTCTATCATATTTCCCCTATCCTGCCTTTTCTCTAACGTATGCATATTAAGATCTTTAAGTCTGTCCTCATATTCTTTATAATGAAGACCACTAACCATTTTAGCAGCCACCCTCAGCAGGTTGGAGTCAGTGCAGGGGTCCAGGGGTATGTGTGAGTTTTAAGGGTCCAGGGGGCATGGGGTATATGCGAGTAGACTAGTGAGCCATTGGCAGATGTTTTAGAGATTTTTTGACACAGTTTAAAGCCATGATTTTTGGCAACTTAAAAAGTGAAACCAGAAGTTCTAAAAGTGTTGTGAAGCTTTGGCAATGACATAGACATGTTTAATCTGAATGACAAATGTTTAAAAAAACTGATTTGAACTTTAAAAAATTAACTTTATTGTATAAAAAATACATGGATGTAGAGGAAAGGGGAGGGATCTCTTTGGTAACATTGTAGCAAAGAGTGATGCAGTTTGCTGTGGGAGTTTCTTTTAGACTGTTATGTGAAAATGGCAGCTGTAAAAATCACTGTGAAACTCCTTTAGTCTTGTTATTTCAAAACTTTGTGGGAATTTGGGAAGTTTACGTTTTTATTTTACTTGGAATGGGACTATTAGATGACATCAGAGAGTGTAGGTACACTTACTTGGCCAAATTAGAATATCGGTAACTTTAACTTTTTCAGTCGGTGGTTGAATGTAAAATAGTGTGGTGTGTGTTGGCCTGAGCGCAGAGGCCTCTGAGTGTGTATTTTTCTGAGAGATTTGAAAGTTTTGCTTGAGTTTGGAAGGGGATAACTGGAGTGTGAGTGAGAGTAAGTAGTTTAAAAGCTTTAGGGCTCATTCCATCCCAGACATCCAGCCCCTCTGTATGTCCGGTCTGAGCAGGACATACAGAGGGGCTCACGATTCTGATCCCACGGGGCATGCCTAGCCTCGCGGGATCAGAATCAGAATCAGTCATGTATGTGCAGGCTGGGACTGCTATTCAGTCAGGCCTGCACATACATAACAAGCTCGACTAACTCAGTCAGGGCTTTTAAATGGGTGTCCAGTTGCCAGGGCACTGTGGCTCCATTTAAAAGCCACGATGCCGACTGACAATAACAAAAGCTCATTCCCTGCAGCCTGACCCCCGATCTGGCCTCCTAACGTCAGGGTTGGGCTGCGGAGAATGACACCTGCCCCCCCCCCATGCCCCTGGCCATAAAAAAACCTACATCTGTGAAGTTATCAAGTTGCTGGCCCTGGACATCCAGGGCCGACATTAGAATCGGCACTGTACATCCAGGGCAGGCGACATCCCACTGCTTGCCCAGACTCCGCCCCCAAGCCACTCCTTCCCCGCCGCCATCTAACTTCCCTGCACAACTGGTGGAGAGGTTAGAAACCAGCGGGAGAGGGCACAAATAGCGGGTTGGGCTTCCAGTTGGGATGTCCATCCCCACTATTCATGGCACAGAATCGGGCCCTTTGTTTATTGTCTCCTCAGGCATAGGATGTACTTTGGGGGAGGGAGTAAAAAAGGGGGAGATATAGGGATGAAAAGTAAAATAGAATTTGTTGTATTGTATACCATATTAAGAGTGTTTCACTTCTTGTTTTATTCTCGGGCCACATTGTAAGACGGCCAAGACTTATCTGTCTGGTTTAATAAACAGTTTGAATGTAAGGTTTTTTTTCATTTTGGCAAGAAAAGCTTCAGGGACAATTTTTGTTAGTTTTAGGGAAAAAAAGTGAGGCAATCTTTGAAAAAAAAATATTATTAGAGCTTTTGTAAGAAATTTTTGAGAAGGAAATTTGAGGTATTTTTCCTTTTTTGGGCACAAAAAGAAGGAAGAGGAGTAAATGTCGGGCTGTAGACAACAGCCTGTTTCAGAATAAATACTGAGGTTTTTTTCTATTTAGTAAGATAACCTACTATAAGGTGAGGTGAGTGAGTAAAAAGAAGGGTTTGATTGCCACAGATTTAAGTGAGACTTTTGTGAGTGAGTTGGTAAAGAGTGAAAGACTAATGAAGTAATGATTACAGAGTACAGTTAGGGGCCTTGAATTGTGTGGTATCAGTGTATGAGAGTAGCTAAATGACTGAGAAAAGGGATAAGTGAGAGAATAAGAGTGAGGCTTGAGTCTCTGTGGACAGCTCTGTACTCCTTCCTGTTTCCTCGGCCCACAATCTAGGGGTTGTCTTTGAGTCCTCTCTCTCTTTCTCCGCACATATCCATCCAGTAGCTAAGACCTGCCGTTTCTTTCTCTACAACATTAGCAAAATCTGCCCTTTCTTTTCTGAATACACTACTAAAACACTTATCCACTCCTTAATCACCTCCCATCTTGACTACTGTAAACTACTCCTTGCTGGTCTTCCTCTGAATCATCTCTCTCCTCTTCAATCTGTTCAACACTCAGCAGCACGGCTAATCTTCCGCCAGCCTCGTCATGCCCATATTACTCCTCTTCTCAAGTCACTTCAGTGGCTCCCTATCCGTTTCCGCATCCAGTTCAAACTTCTCCTGCTGACCTACAAATGCATTCACTCTGTGGATCCTCAGTACCTTTCTTCTCTTATCTCTCCTTACAACCCCCTTCGGGAACTCCGTTCTTCTAGCAAACTGCTTCTCTCTGTGCCCTTCTCTCCTACTGCCAACTCCAGACTTCGCTCCTTTCACCTTGCTGCACCTTATGCCTGGAACAAACTACCTCTGTCTGTACACCAGGCACCTTCTCTAACCCTCTTCAAATCCAGGTTGAAAGCTCACCTCTTCGCTGCTGCCTTTGGATCTTGACTCACCTGATCTCCTCCCCCTCCCCCCTGTTTTTACCCCTGTTCTACCCCTGTTTTATTTCTTCTAACCCCTGCTTACACCTTCTGTGTTTGTCTTGACTAGATTGTAAACTCTGAAGAGCAGGGACTGTCTCTTACATGTCTGTGCAGCGCTACATATGACTGGTAGTGCTATAGAAATGCTCAGTAGTAGTAGTAGTAGTAGTAGTAGTAGAGTTGAATGAGGAATATATGAAGATTGAAGATGAGAGGAGAAACAGAGTGAGAGCAGAAAACAATATTTCTTGCAAGCTTTCTAGTCTGTCCAAATTTTTCCCTTTAACTGGGTAGGGGTAGGAGTGTGAGGTAGGAGTGTGGAGTAGATTAAATGTGAAATTTCATTGTAAAGAAAAACGCCATCCAGAATTCCCATCCAAAGGCAGTTGAAGTTCCAGTGTTCCTGTGGAGGTTCCTGTACATCAGAAGATTCTTCAAATGCTGGGCCCCAACACTTCCAAGCCTGCAGACCAGGGCCGGATTTACCTATACGCCAACTACGCCGTGGCGTAGGGCCCACAGCTGGCAAGGGCCCACAAAAATTGAACAAATTAGCTTTTTTAAAATTTAATTTAAAAAAAAACCCACTGGCTGCCGCCGCGGCAGCATGGACTGTCCCGCGGGGCTCCCTCTGCTGCCGCGGCAGCATGGACTGTCCCGCGGGGCCCCCTCTGCCTGGCTGAATCCGTCCGTCCCTCCCTCCGTGCCGGCTTTGAGAGGCGCGAAGGGAGAGTGTCTCCCTCGCGTCTCTGTTAAGCCCGCAGGGGCTGATGGGAAATTTCCCATCTGCCCCTGCGGGCTTAACAGAGACGCGAGGGAGACACTCTCCCTTCGCGCCTCTCAAAGCCGGCACGGAGGGAGGGAGGGAGGCACGGACGGATTCAGCCAGGCAGAGGGGGCCCCGCGGGACAGTCCATGCTGCCGCAGCGGCAGCCAGCGGGTTTTTTTTTAATTTAACAATGCGGGAGCTGGAAAAATGTAAAGCTTGCACTTGGGATTTTGGAGTCGGGGGTGTAATTTGTAGGCTAAAGGGACTGTGGAGCCCGGGGAGGAAGGCACCAGGGGCAAGAGGAACACGAGATGAGCGGCTGGTTTAGGAAGATTGCCCCTCACCCCCCCCCCGAACGCCTGGAAGGGAGGGGCTGGGGCAGGACACACCTGCTGCTCTGCCATCTGGAAAGAAGCAGTGGGACTGGGCTCCAGGCCCCTCCCCAAAAATTAAACCCGGCTTGTAATCTTACTCAAGAAGAGCTGGGGGCAGCAGAGGGGGCCCCGCGGGACAGTCCATGCGGCAGCGGCCAGCGTTTTATTTTTTTTTATTAAAGTTTACTTGAGCCGATGGGGGGGGGGGGTTTAAGACTGGAGGTGGGCTGACACGAAGAAACCAGAAGAAAGTGGCTGGAGCAATTGCAGCAAAAAAAAAATGCACAAAAGGTAGAAAAATATCTCTTTATTTTGAATTTATTAATTGGAATATGTCAGCTCTGGTAAATGTGCATCATTAACGTTTGCGCTTTTAGTACAAGAGCAGATTAATGTATAGTTTTATTTCTACAGTGTTGTACATTCCAAGTTTGGCTTTTGGGATTCCCAGTTTAATTATGACATCAGGGCCAACAGCGCGCAGCTGATCCGGCGTGCTCGTTTTTATCTTTTCTGGGGGCCCACAATTTTTGTTGGCGTAGGGCCTCACTCAAGGTAAATCCGGCCCTGCTTCAGACGGTAAGTAGTAACAAGTGCACCAGCAGTGGACATGCACCATATCTTTGCTCAAATATAAGCAATTGATAAGTCCTAGAACTGATTCTAGAGACTACCTCATTGGTGATTTATCTAATTTAAAGCAGGGGAGTATTTTTTTACACAAGTTTTGAGTTGTGAGAGAAAGAAACTGAAATATTGAACTCAAATTTGAGAATGGAATTGTATTAATTGTAAACAAGATAATATCTGTTAAATGTACAAACCTTGTAACACTTACCTTATATTTGTAATGACTTAATTTTTGGGACCAAAATAAAATTTCAATTTGTAACATCTTACAGGTCCAAAGGCCTTTAATTCAAGTTAGTTTAATTTTACTATTTCTGCTGGTGTTCCCCTATTCATTGAAAAGAGGTATTCCAGGGGAACTTAGCTTTTTCTGGTTGCCACTCTCAATGATGCCAGCAATTAAATAACACCCTCAGTCTATCTTTATCTTTATCTTTATTGAGTTGTTGATATACCTACCACTCAGGCAGTGCATCAGAATGGTTTATACAATCAAATGCTGGCTACAAATGAGAAATAGGAAAGGAACGCCATTGTCGATAGGAAAGTAGAGTAGACTGGAAAGATTAAAGAGACAGGTAGAGAGAAGTGAACAGACAGAGACTAAACAGAAGGCGGGGAGTAAGGAGAGAACCAAGTGGTGGGAGATGGGAGGTCAAAGTCTGTGTGAAAAAGATGAGTCTTGAGCTTGGCTTTAAATCTTACAAAGGAGGATTCTGAACAGAGAGAAAGGGGTAAGGAGTTCCAGAGGGCAGGACCCAGGAAAAAGAAAGTGGAGTGGCGAGTGAGTTCAAGGTGAGCACTAGAGGGGGAGGGCAGAGCCAGACATGAGAGTGAACAGACCTGAGAAGACGATGTGAAGTGTGATGTAGCAAGATGTCTGAGAGATATTGGGGGAGACCAGTGTGAAGTACTTTGTGGACAGGAATGAGCAATTTATAGTCAATATGATACTTAAGGGATAACCAGTGCAGCCAGATAAGGAGAGGGGTAATGTGATCTGAGTGAGCGGAGTGTGTGAGGATCTGGGCTACAGTATTTTGAAGAAGCTGAAGATGGTGGAGTTGAAATAGGGAGAGACCAGCCAGGACAACATTGCAGTAGTCAAGTCTGGAGATGACTAGGGACAACATGAGGGTTGTGAGAGGGGAGGGAGAGGAATGGGTGCACTGCAAGGGATCTGTCAAAGAGAAGCAAAAGAATGATGGACAATGGTGGAAATGTGCTCATGAAAAGAGAGGGAGGAATCCGGGGTTACACCAAGGTAATGGATGGAAGTAGTGAAGGGAATGGGATGGTTGGCAAACACAGGGGCTACGGAGGGACAGGGGGACCTGAAGGTGAACCAGATGGTTGCAGATTTATCAATGTTAAGATGAAGGAAATTTGACGATAACCAAGAGGATACTTGAAGCAAGCAGCAGTTCATAGGAGTGAGGTCAGGGGTTGTGGGGCTGGTATGCTGGAGCAAGATAATATCATCAGCATAGAAGTAGGCCAGGGGGGGCGCTCGTGAGCCCAATCAACATGGCCACGTTTTACTAGCGCTCCTTAGCTGCTTCCTGCCTCCACAGCGACTTTGAGATCACGGACTGCACTTTTCTGTTTAAAAATGCTCTGAATGTGCAGAGTTAAGCTTGCTGCTTCTTATGGTCGCGTCTGAACGCTCTTCTTGGTTGATCTCTGCCCCGGGCTAACGATCTTCCCGGCGCAGCTATCACCGGAGATAATAATGAAGAGTGCTTGCCTTTTCTATGCTGACTGAGACATTCAGCTGCAGCTGTTTTTGTAGTGATATGATGCCGAAGAACTGTTCTCCCTGTCTACATGCTGCTCAGGGCTGCTGATCTCCCCCACAATGTTATCTTCGGAGGTGTTAATGAGGTATGGCTGTGGGCTACTGCGTTCAGCATTTCTTTGAAGTTGCTCTGGGCTCGGCATTGATTTAACATCGGAAGGTCAGCGATGCCTCCGATGACTTGCCTGCCTCTCTTTTGTGTCTCCTGATCTCGCTACACTGTTATCTCCGGCCCCTGCTCTGCCTGCTGTTCCGTTGAGTAGTGTAAACAGCTTAACTGAAGCTGTCATAGTTCCTCCGACATTTCCAACAGGAGCTGATCTGCTGGTTTCAAGACGGAGGAAACGGAGTGAGCCCCCCTCTCCTTATGAAGGTGTGTTTATGTCCCACATGTGCTGTTATAAAGTAAGAGCTACAGTTTCTGCAGACTAAGGGGCCAGTGTTTATGTGTGAAGCTCTCCTCCGTAAGCTGCATTTTGCCTTAAGCCCGTGATCCAGCTATCCCCTGCCTCTAGTGCTTCTACGTGGGAAACCTCAGTGAGCCCCAATGATTGATTACTTGCTCAAAATGGCGATACCTGGGGTACTGGAGCTGGAACGCAGATGAGTGGCTCTGTGGTGGCGGGAAAATCGCGGTGGAACGCAAGCTGGTGCTGTCGTCAGCAGTGCTCCTGTTGCTGTGCTCTGCGCTCTGAAGTACCTCCTTTTAAAATGGCTGCCGGTTACTGGAACGCATGAGTGGAACGCATGAAGGGTTCAAGATGGCTGCCTCCTGTGATTGACACTTGCTGTTTCTTTCAATGAAGTTGCTTCCAAGCTACTTTGGATCGGCGCGCTGAGCTACCATCGGTGAGGCGCACCACTCAACAGATCCTGTCTGTCCCGTTCTGCCTGAATGCTGTTTGCTGCCACTGATCCCTCTAAATGTGGGAGCAGAGTAATGTGAATACTCAGCTTTACCGGGATAGCTGATTTTTGTGGTAGCTGAGCACCCCCGTGTGGCTTTAGTTGGTACTGCAGGGGTTTTTTTTTAATACAGAGTTCCTGCAATCATTTTTCCTGGATTTTTGGTGCTGTTTTCTCTGATTACCACGCTGGAGAACACCCTCTGCTGACGTTGATATACCTCTGAGGGAGGAATTGGGAGAAATTTTTAGTCTGTTAATCTCTCCTGCTCTTTAGCTGGGGAGAGCCACCCTTACTAAACAGAAGATCATTAATTTCTCAGTGAGGGATCCAAAGGTGAGGACTCACAGGAGAGCATCAGCTTACTCCATTGCATCAGTGCATCTCACATAAGAGTCACCGGGTGGCTTCAGAAGTTCTTTACACCAAGTATGGCCACTGCAAAATCATACGCTGCTTCTCTCGCCAAATTTGGGAGATCATCAGACTCTACGTCTACTCCATCTTCTCCTGCTTCGGATGGTCCTCCCAACTCCAAAGTTTCCGTTTCTGGACCACAATCTCCGGTTACCAAAGCGGACTTTCTGGAAATCTTAAAAGAGCTCAAGCTGTTTCGTCAAGACTTCTCAAAGGCTGTGAGTGATCTTCGTTCTGATATTAAATCTTTGGATGACAGGGTTACTCAGACTGAGCTCAATATCGGGGAACAAATGGACTCGTCTGTGGCTCTCCAGACTAAAATTGTGAAATTGGACCAGCTCTCGAAGGAGCTAAAAGAGCGACAGGATGATCTTGAAAATAGACAACGCCGCAATAATTTGCGAATACTGGGTCTTCAGGAACAGCAGGGTGGGCTGGAAGACACGATGTCATTAGTTCAAGAGCTGTATGCCTTTTGCCTACCAAATGCTCCTCAACCGGTTCGATTGGACCGTGCCCATCGCGCTCTGGGGGCTCAAAGATCTTCTAACTCAAAGCCGAGAGCGATCGTCATCTGCTTCTGCTTCTTCTCTGATAAAATGGCGCTTCTGCGAAGTTTGCGAGGGAAGCGCTCAGTTGTCTTTAAGGGACAGGAACTTCAAATTTATCAGGACCTTTCTCAGTATACTCTTGAGCGTAGACGCAGCTTTCGACCATTAACTCAGGCTTTACAGAAGAGAGAAATATCCTACAGATGGGGTTTCCCCTTTGCCTTGATGTTTGAGTGGAATCATAGCGCTCAGAAAATCACGGATCTATCGACAGCAATGGACTTTCTTGATATGATGCAGCATGGTGAGCACCCGTTAAGGCAGAGAGAAGCACGTGGCGAGTGGGAGACCTCTTTCCCAAAGAGACGTAAGATGCCGCGTTCCCGGAGATCTTCTGCTTCTGACGCTGACTCTAATTTGCAGAAGGCAATGGACACTACTGCTCCTACTTAAGCTTTGTGTTTGTTTAAAGACTGTGGGTGTGAGTGGCCGGGGGTGGTCCTATTTTGTTCCTTAGTGTTGAGGGGGAAGAGGTTGGGGACCCCTGGGTTGAGCATGATTACAGTATGGAGAGACTTAGTAGTTTATTGTAGCAGGGGGGAGCAGGGATGGCTGCGTGAGGTTGTGAGGATGCGGTGGTGTTTGTGGGGGAGGAGGTTAGGTTCATATGCTGTGCCGGGGAGATAGGTTCTTGGGATCAGGGTAGTTGTTTGCATGGTTTTGCGTTGGGCTGAGGGGGGGGGGGGCGGCTGGGGAGGCTGCTGTTTTCTTCTTTCTTTCCTCTATGCCCCCATTGATGGCACTTATGGTGTCATTGGCGTTGGGAGGGTTATCTAGTCACTATACTTCCTGCGGTTATAGGAATGTGTGGGGGTAAAGGTGGGAGGGGTCGGGGAGGGGGGAGGGGAGGGAGGGTTGGGGTTGGGAGGTGGGGTGGGGGGGAAGGAGTGGGGGGGACACTTTGTTGACCTAAGCATATACTGGTCCTCCTTGATTACTCAGAGCAATTTCTCTATCTCTTTTCTACCTCAAAGGGGTTCAGGGACTGGAAGAGCTGGTCTTGATGTTTTGGGGTGCCTTGGGCTCAAGCCTATACTATGGATTGTTGCTTATCAATGGGTTTTTTTTTCCGATTTGGATATGGTTAAGGCTATCTCTTGGAACGTTCATGGTCTAAATAGCCCTGTTAAGCGTAGAAGGGTGTTGGATCAATTGTGTAGGGAGAAAGCCGAGATTATATTTCTTCAAGAAACTCATTTTTCTAAGAAGGATCACTTTGACTCGGCTAAAAGTAAGTACCCTCAAATCTATTTAGCTAATTATACTACCAAGAAACGAGGAGTGGCGATTCTGATGTCCAATGCTTGCCCCTTTCAATTGGTTGATAGTGTAAGTGACCCAGAGGGTCGTTTTTTGATCTTGGTTGGTACCATTCAGGGATTGACATTGACGTTCGTGAACGTGTATCTCCCTCCAACAGCGGTGAGAAGTTCTTTAGGAGATCTCTCGAGGGCGCTTCAGGCCCATAGTCAGGGACCGTTGATTGTGGGAGGTGACTTTAATTGTGTATGCTCTGCGCTGGATCGCTCAGGGAACCGACTTTCCTCGTCTCCCCTGCAGAAGGTTTTGGAGGATTGGGATACCCAGTTTGATTTGTGTGACGTATGGAGGCATTTGCATGCTGTTGAGAGGGATTACACTTTTTATTCGGCGGTACATCAGTGCCATTCTCGTATCGACCGCTGGCTCCTGTCAAGATCAGAAATCTCTTGGTTGACTCAAGCGGCTATAGGGACCATGGGGCCTTCGGATCATGCCATCGTATCTCTTAGTCTTTCTCTCGGGGGGGAGGATACATCGGCTCGGATGTGGTCTCTACCCAGGGAGTTCTTATTGAATGCTGAGTTTGCGGAAGGGGTGCGAAGAGGGTGGTTGGACTATTTACAACTAAATGACTCCTCTGACATTTCTCGAGCTCTCTTGTGGGATGCAGGTAAAGCGGTTCTACGGGGGCAGCTTATTTCTTTGTCCAGTGCGTTTAAGAAACGTTTTGCAGCCAAGCAGGAGAGTCTACGGAACGAAATTGCAGAGTTGGAAATATCTCATCGGAAGGGGGGCGGTTCTCGGGTGTGGGCGTTATTGACTAGACGTAGAGGAGAATTGGCGGCTTTGGAAGCAGAGCGTACGGCGTCACTCCTGCTGCGCACCAAACAGAGGTATTACGAGCAGGGTAATAAGGCCGGGAAGTTGCTGATGTGGCAGTTAAAACGACAACGGCAACGGCGTCGAGTGGTTGCCATTAAATCGCCACAGGGTCAGATGTTGTATCAGTCCAAGGATATTGCGTCCGAGTTTGCTAGATTTTATAACCATTTATATACTAGTGAGTTATCGGCGATTCCATCGGATATCTCGGCGTGGTTGCAAGAAGCTACTCTCCCGCAACTTTCCGCTGAAGATCGGGCTCACCTGGATAGACCGTTCACCTCTGAGGAGGTCCTGTTGGCTCTGAAGAATCTCAAAGCTGCTAAGGCGGCGGGTCCGGATCTTTTACCTGCCGAGTTGTATAAGACCTTCCCGGATCTGTTTGCGCCAACTTTGCTCTCTGTTTTTAATGAAATTCTCATTCGGAAGACTCTTCCTGCTTCCTTTTATCAGGCATCTATTGTTGTAATTCCGAAGGCTTCCAAGGACCCTCTGCAATGCTCTAATTATCGTCCTATTTCCCTTCTCAATTTAGATTACAAAATTTTCACATCCATTTTGGCTAGTCGGTTGGGGAAAATTATCCCTGATATAGTTCACCCGAATCAGACTGGTTTTATTAAAAATAGATACGGGTTTGAGAACGTCCGTAGGCTGATCAATGTTATGCAACGACTGGCCCGGGAAAAGGGTTCGTTTGGCATTCTTTCGCTGGACGCCGAGAAGGCCTTCGACAAAATAGAGTGGCCTTATCTTTTGCAGGTTCTGCGGGGATTTGGGTTTGGACAGATCTTTTGTACTTGGATTACAGCGTTGTACTCCAGTCCTCAGGCGGTGGTGTCCGTTAATGGTTCGGTTTCTTCTTCTTTTCGTTTGGGGAGAGGCACGAGACAAGGGTGCCCTCTATCCCCTTTGCTGTTTGCGCTTGCTATGGAACCACTGGCAGCTCATATCCGGCTACGGGCCGAAGACATCGGCATTTCCCTCGGGCTGGAATGGCATTCTATTTCCTTATACGCGGATGATACCTTGATTTACTTGAGGGATCCTGCTAAAGCTTTACCTATTGTGCTTGGTATCTTAGAACGTTTCTCCTCGGTTTCTGGGTTTTCTATTAATCGCCAGAAGTCCACACTTTTGCGCTGTATGTCCCGTTCTTCCGATGCGGTGTTGGAATTGGGGGGAGAATTCCCGGTAGTTGATCATTTTACATACTTAGGCATTGTCATCCATCGTGATATTTCGCAACTGTATAGGTTGAATTACATTCCTCTTCTAACCTCCATTAAGGCGGACTTGGCACGATGGAGTTCCCGCTCGGTTACTTGGTTAGGTCGTATTAATTCCTATAAGATGCTGATCTTACCCAGGCTGCTTTTTCTCTTTATGCAATTACCTATCACTTTACCTCGCAAGTTTTTTCGGACGCTTCGGACGACTATTACTGAATTTATATGGCTAGGGAAGCGGCCAGTGATTGGTTGGCAGCTACTCACGCTACCTCGCGGGTCCGGAGGAATGGGTCTTTCGGATCCGGAACTATACTATTCATGTATTTGTCTGAGATCTCTGCTACTGTGGCGAATTCACTCTGGGGCAGAATGGGCCTCGCTGGAAGCGGATTGGTTACGCCCGATTCCGTTGGAAGCAGTACCTTTCCTTTCTGAGTATCGCGAGATTCGTCAGATGAGGACACATGTGTTTATTGGGCCCTGTTGGACGGCGTGGCGACGGGTCTGTAAGCAGGCAAGAGTTTCCCCTTCCCAATCGCCCTTTGTTGTCTTGGGGGTGTTGGGCTTTATGCGTGATATGTTCAAGGGATCAAACCTGGATTTATTAGCGGTCCGCTTGTCTTCTTTGTATGTACATTGGCGTCCGGCTAATCAGCATGACTTGGAGACCCGCCTGGATCGTTCCCTGTCCTCGTTTCAATTTCTGCAAATATCGCACTGTCTGACTACTCAATTTTCGGTGACTGAATTATCTCGGTGCCCTAGAGGATGGGAGCAAGATCTTTTTATATCTCGCAAACTTAAGGCGTTCATAGCTCGGTTGTACAGGCATGTAGCCACTGATATTCCGACTTCGCCCACTTTGAAGCTTCCTCAACTTCGTTGGGAGAAGACTTTGCCAGGTAAGGATCCTGAGTTCTGGTCGGAGGTATATGCTTATTCATACTCTTGTTCCATCTCGTTGGGGTTAATTCATACTCAACTTCGGCTTCTTTATCGCTTAAGTATCACGCCGGTTGATCTCTTCCATTGGCAGAGAGCTGATGATCCACTCTGTTGGAGATTGTGTGGTCGGCAGGGCACTTTTGATCATATGTGGTGGTTGTGTCCACACATTCAGAGCTATTGGCGGAGAGTGACGGAACATATTGCGGCTAAATTGCAGGTGACTATCTCTGTTGAGATGGAATCTTGTCTATTGGGGATGTATCCAGAATTCCCTTCCCGGCGCCCTCTTCGTAGACTGGTGCAGTCACTTCTTTTGGCGGCCCGCTCGGTGCTCGCTCGCTTCTGGAAACGCAGTAGCGCACCTTCTTGGAATGAATGGCGTGCGAAGTGCTGGGAAATGTACCGGTTGGAAAAAATGACTGCTTCACTTCGAGGTCGTCCTTTCCTAGAAGAGCAGCTTTGGAGTTTAGTGTTTCAAGAGGACTCCTGAAGCTCTGTCGACCTGATATGCTGGGTGGTTTGAGAGCTTCTGCTTTTGAAACTGTCTGTTCTTGGAAGGGGTTATCTTTTGGATCTGCTCTTCCTGTTTCTGCTTCCTCTTTCTCTTTTTCTTCCTCTCTCTTATTGGGAGATGTTGCTAGGTCAACGGGGTTGGGAGGGGGGTGGGGTGGGGGAGGGAGGGTTGGATCGGGGATCATGGGTGGTAAGGGTAGAGTTTTGCATTTACCCCTGTTTACTTCAGTTCGGGTGATGCCCTTTATTTATTGTGTTTTTTCCGGTCACGAAGGGTATGGAAGTGGGAGTGACTCGCTCTATTTCACAATAGATGGTATTGGTTTGCACAATGCTGAGCTATGATGATTTGATTGATCTGTTCTGTATTGTTTTCTTGTCTGTACCTGTTCTTCTGTACTTGTCTCCCTTTCCCTCTCTAATGTAGCAGTTCCCCCCTTATTTGAATTTGGGTGGTAAGTGAGGGGAGGGGTTCTACTTATTGGGCTAGTCACTTCTGTTTCCTGTTACCTGTTTGTGGTTCTGATAGTGGTACTGGTTACGGTACCGGCTGGATTATCCTGTCTTGTTCTTTGTTGGCTGGGTAGTTGGGTTCCAGGGGACTGACGACTGCATTGTATTGTTGTGTTTCAATGTTTTGGAATGTATGTTATTGAACTTTACTCAATAAACTTTATTACACAAAAAAAAAAAAAAAAAAAAAGAAGTAGGCCAGATTGTTGGATAATGAGTCCAAAGGGGGCCAAGAAGGCATTAAACAGAAGGGGTGCTAGGACCGAACCTTGTGGAACACCACAAAAGAGAGGAGTGGGCGAGGAGAGGAGGACTCAGCTTGAACAGAGAAAGAGCACGCAGAAAGAAAATATTGGAACTAGAGGAGAACAGTGCCCGAAATCATGGCGCCTGGAGAGAAAAGTGGAGTGATCAACCAGATCAAAAGCAGAAGAGAGGACCAAGGAAACAGATAAGATAATATCACCACGCTCGTGAGAGGTATGGAGCTTGTTTAGAAGGGAAAGAAGAATGGTTTCAGTGCTGTAGCCAGGCCTAAAAATGGATTGACGGGGGTGGAGAGCATGAGTGGAGTCGAGATGTGTGGACAGCTGTTCAAAGACAAGTTTATTTAAAATCGTAGAGAGAAAGGGGAGATTAGAGACAGGATGCCAGTGAGCCGGGACAGTGGAGTCAAGAGCAGGTTTCTTAAGGAGAGGGCATACAAGGGCATGCTTCTAAAGGGAGGGGAAAGTGCCATCAGAGAGACTAGAGTTTAACATGCAGAGGGCATAGGGGAAAAGGGCAAAGGAGGGTCTGTAAGCCAATGGGAGGGAATGGGATCAAAAGAGCAGGTGGTCTTGTGGGAGGAAGACAGGGCTTTAGACAATTCTGATGGTGACATAGGATGAAAGGAAGACCATACGTGGTAAAGGGATGGGATGGATGAAGGGGAAACCTGGGAAGGAGGTGGGCAGTCAGGTAAAGGTGGAGATAAAGGAAGGGGACAAGGGAGGAACTGATTGTGCAGTGCAGAGATTTTATCAGAAAAATAGGAGGCCAGGAGGGCAGGGGCAGGGGGCTGAGGCGAAAGAATCACAAAGGGATGAGAGGGAATGGAGGATGCGGTAGAGTTGCTGGGTAGAGTTAGAGGATGAGGAAATGAGATTGGAAAAATAGGACTTTTTGTAATCATGGAGCAGGGCTTGTATTGATGATTATGATAACAAAAAAGAGACAGGGAGTCCGGGCAAGGATACTTGCGCCAGCGGCGCTCAGCACGTCGAAGGTAGGAGCAGTGGAGGCGGAGAGCTGAGTTATACCATGGGTGGCGGTTGGGTGGAGTAGAGGAAGGGCAGAGCAGGATGACCTGATCTAGAGAAGAGGTCAGGGAAGAATGCCAAGACTGAACCTAGGAGTCAACTGCGAGAGACGTGACTTCCTGGGGAAATAAGGTGTCTCAAGTAGGAAGCTGCCGGAGGGTGTCAGGAGTGATGTGTCGTCTGAGCCGAGGTGGAGCAGAGGAGATCGAGGGTGTGGGGGGAGAAGGGGGAGAATGAAAGAAAATAATATACAAAGATGAGGCTCCCGAGAGGCCTACTCAGAATCCTGAATTAACACCGTACATACTTGGAACTTCTACTCTGATCTTGCCGGGGCACATTGGTGAGATGGCGGGGACCAAATCCACGCGCCTGGAATTTGGATCTCCAGCGGCTTCTCACGGCAAACGTTCCAAAACTGAACCCCCGTCCCCGCAGAAGGGGCTGGCCTTGCGCGAGGGCCCCGAAATGCAGCAGGAAATCCTCGCAGAGATTAGAGGCGTCAAAAACCTCGTGCAGTCAAACGGTGAAGCACTCCGAGCGCTGCGGGAAGATCTTGGTGTGCTGCAAAGCAAGCTAGAAGGGCTTTCTTCGCGTCAGGACAAAATGGAGAGCATATTGGACTCCCATGCGGCCCGGTTGTCCAAACTCGACAAAGTTGAACGTCAGGTGCGGGCCTTGCAGAAAGAAGTGGAAGATGGCAATAATAGAGCGCGCCGCAACAACATACGACTCGTGGGCATACCGGAGGGAGCGGAATCGGGAGACATGAAAGAGTTTTTATGCAAAATCCTCCCTTCCCTGCTCCAAATCACCTTTACCAAAGATTTGGAGATCGATCGCGCTCATCGTGTACCCACAAGCATAACGCTCAACAGGAAGACCCCGCGGCCTATCATTTTTCGACTTTTGAGATATCAACACGTGGAGCAAATTCTAAGTGCCTCTCGGGCAAAGGGCCATATGGAGTTTGAGAGCCACAAGATCTCCTTCTATCCTGACTTGGCTAAACCCACGGTCGACCGCCGAAAGCGCTTTCTGGAATTCCGGCCGAGGCTTCAACAACTACAAGCACGCTATGGCCTGATGTACCCGGCCAAGCTCCGAGTCACGCTTCACAATCAGACAAGAACATTTGAGGACCCTGATCTACTAGCGGAGTTTTTGGATTCCAAAGAAGCCGACTTGATGCGCTGACTTCCAGAATATTCCTGCAAGTATTTTCATATCCGCTGTACCTGCCATATTGGATCTGCCGCAGCCCAGCAAAGAGTCTGGCGAGGGCAGTTTGTTTGCCTTACTTTTGATGATATCTGTGACCCGACTCCATCTACCCACAGTAGCCTCGATGAGTATCAGAGACAGTGTTAATTATGGACTCTGGTGTTTCTTTTCTTTTTTTTTCATGTCTTTCTATTTCCTCTCTAGGGCCTCCTCCCGCAGACATATGGTCGCCATATTCTTTGGGGGTTTTGCTTCTTCTCTAAGATACTTTGGTACATACTTTTCAATATGGGGTGTATTAGCCAGCATACTCGGTGATTATGTCATTGTTGCACAGATTCTGATTATGTTGTATGTTTTCAAGCGCCCTTGCCTAAAATGTCTATTACCGATTGATGGCACCATGTAAGATTTTCTCATTGAACGTAAAAGGAATCAATAATCCGATAAAACGGAAGAAAATCCTAAGCTACCTAAGTCAGGAAGCTGCGGATCTGATTTTTCTCCAAGAAACGCATTTAAATTCGAAGGAAACTCTTAAACTCAATATTAAACCTTACATGGTGGCCGCCTATTCCCCAGCCGTTTCTAAGAAATGTGGGGTTGCCATACTGGTTAGGAAATCTTTGCATGCTACTATTATTGCGACTAGCTCAGATACAGAAGGTAGATGGTCCAGAGTTCACCTCAAGATAGGTAGCCTTGAAGTTACATGTATATGCCTTTACGCTCCTAATGTGGATGACCCTGCCTTTTTTGCTACCATTGCTCAGGTTGCGCAGGCCTCTGCTAATACTTCATTGATAATTGGGGGGGATTTCAATCTAGTCCTTGATCCCCTGATTGACAAACAGCCGCCTAGGACAAGTGGTCCCCCCAAGAGTCACACCACGCTTACCTCCCTGATCAAAGATCTTGCTTTAGTTGATCTATGGAGGTTACTACACCCCAATGAGCTTGACTTCACCTTCTTCTCTTCCCCTCACAAATCCCAGTCTCGCATAGACTTCTTTCTAATATCAAAACTGTTAGTTCCTCAGGTGGACACTGCAAAGATTCACTCCCAACATATTTCAGATCATGCTGCTATTTCCTTTCAATTACACACTACTGCACCCCAAGGGAATTTGGGGGCCTGGTTCTTTGATAGAGCCCTGTTAACTCAGCCAGAGTTCCAGTTAGAAATTCGAGCAGCCATACAGGATTACTTCCATTTTAATCTACCCCAGGATACTGCGAATTGGGCTTGGTGGGAGGGCTTCAAAGCGGCCATTCGAGCAACGATCACTAGCTATCAAATCCGCCTGCGGAAACAACGCAAACAGCAGCTACTCATACTAGACCAACAAATAAAAGCAGGCGAACGAGTTCTAACTTCACGTACTGATCCATGTATATTAATTCGATTACAGCGTCTCCGTTTTCAATATAATTCAATCCTCTCAACTGCAGCTTCTAAGAGTATTGAGCTTCAGCGAGGGACATATTATCGTGAAAATAACCGAGCCGGTCGACTCTTAGCCAACGCCTTGAAAGGTCAAAAAGAAGCCAAACGCGTAGCGGCCCTTCGAGCTCCACAGGGAGGGGGCATAGTGACCACAGACTCCAACATTGTAGAGCTCTTTCGGGATTTCTATACCCGCCTATATCAATCTGAATGTGAGTTCTCGTCAGAGACATTCGAGCGATTGCTTTCTGGCATTCAGCGGCCGACCCTCTCTGAAGATGATAGGGATGCGATGGATGAACCCTTCTCTACTTCAGAGATCCAATCTGCCCTAAAACGAACAGCCTCGGGCCGTGCCGTAGGGCCCGATGGTCTCCCGACCGAATTCTACAGAACGTTCAGTGCAGATTTAGTTCCCTATTTAAAACTCTATTTTACTGTCCTTGCGGTAGATACATCCTCTTTGGGATCCTTCTCTGCAGCTAATGTGGTAGTATTTGAGAAAGAAGGCAGAGACCCGCTACTAACCGCCAACTACCGTCCAATCTCCCTACTTAATGCCGATTATAAGATCTTCGCAACGATCTTGGCCACCCGGCTATCTGACAGGATGGCCACCCTAATTCACCCCGACCAATGCGGTTTTATACCCGGCAGATCAACTGCTGACAATGCTCGGACCTTGTGCCATGTGCTATCCAGTGCTGCCAATCTAGATCATCCATGGGTGGGTCTTTCCCTGGATGCCGAAAAAGCCTTTGATCGCCTAGAATGGCCCTTCTTATTTGCAGTTCTCCGATGGTATGGCTTTGGGGAGGGCTTCCTCCGATATCTCCAAGTCATGTATACTCAACCCGTCGCCAGTATTTGTGTAAATGCCATCAAGTCTCAGCCATTTAATCTCCAAAGAGGCACGCGTCAAGGTTGCCCCCTATCACCAATGCTCTTTGATCTAGCTCTTGAACCCCTAGCCCTCCTTATTAGACAGTCCGCACGTATTCGAGGTGTCCCCTTCAGTCATAGGGAGATTAAACTCTCTGCATATGCAGATGACCTTATGCTTTTCGTATCCCTCGATTCGGTTCCAGCTGTCTTGGATCTGATTGACGGATACTCACAATTATCGGGCTATAAAATTAACTGGACCAAATCTGTAGCATTCCCACTGAACCGCTGGGTACATGAGGCTGACATGCAGGCCTTTCCCTTCCTTTGGCAATCCCGCATGGTGAAGTATCTCGGGGTCCATTACTGTTCTCCTTTAGAAGACACTATCAGTTTTAATGCCAAAGAGGTAGTCTCCAAAGTCCGTGAGCTCACAAATCGTTGGTCTCCCTTATCTCTTACATGGTGGGGCCGCCTAGAAACTGTGAAAATGATGATAGTCCCCAAAGTGAACTACATTTTAGAAATGCTGCCATGCTTACTCCCGCTACATACTTATAAAGATATTGAGGGCCTTCTCGTCCGTTATCTCTGGCAGGGCAAGCCACCAAGGATAGCTAAACAAAAACTACAGTCTGCAAAGGAAAGAGGGGGTACCAGATTTCCTGATTTTCTTAGATATCATCAAGCCTTCCTACTTAAGCAAGGTGCCCGATGGCTAGATGCCTCAACAGACAGCAGACCAGTTTGGCTTGACATAGAAGAGGAGCTTAGTAGCCCAATTCCGTTGACCCATCTCCCCGGTATGTCCTATCAAGTAGACACCCGCCATCCACCAATGATTGTCGATACTCTTGCGGCCTTTAACACTCTCATTCTATCACTGGGCCCGAACGTATGTCCTCAGGACGGACTCCCGCTATGGAATAACCCCAGAATTCAAGTCCTAAATAGAACGATAGCATGGAAACCCTGGTACTCAAGGGGGATCTGGACACCCCAACAGCTTTTCTCTGCAGCTCGTTGGAAAACCTTTTCTGATTTACAAAAGGAATTTGCGTTACCAGCGAAACACTACTTTCAATTGATGCAGCTTCAACACTGCCTCAAAAGTGCTCGAATCATGCAGCCCTCTGCCCCTACTGAGGACGGGCTATTAGAGATAGTTCACTCTATTAGTAGTACACATGGGGTAGCTTCTAACTTTTATAAAATATTATGTCAGGGTACAGACACGGCCACTTTTAGAGCCCAACAAGCCTGGGAGCGCGAACTGCAAACCACTTTAACCCCTGTGCAATGGAGCGTTTTCTGGAGCAAAGTAGTGCGGGTTTCCCGGTCTGCCTCTGTTACCCAAACTCTCTTCTTTTTTGCACACAGATGCTTTTATACCCCAGAAAAAATAGCCAAATGGAACACAACTGCTAGGGACCAGTGTTGGTCTTGCCATACTGCTGTGGGAACCTTCGCTCATGTTATTTATGAATGTCCTCAACTACAGGTTTATTGGGGGCGGGTTTGGGGTTGTATTCAATTTATCTTACACCTTCACGAGCCTCTCTCTTGGAAGATCGTGGGACTCCGCTCCGTGGCGGAGGTCCCCTCTCTTCCTAAGAAGGGTCGCTTTCTCCTTGATTTCATGCTGGGTATAGCCATATGCTTAATCACGAGGAATTGGAAGGATAGCTCTCGACTTACTGTCAATGAATGGTGGAACCTCGTCTGCTTATATAGTAAATATGAGCAGATACCTCAGAGAGCTATTCCCCATGCCCAAACTCACTCTCGCTTGTCTAAATGGCAGATGCTTAATGATTATGTACAATCTGCTCATTGTTCCAACATGCCTGTATAATGTGCACTCATCATGTTTCAGATCACCGTTAGGTTTTGTAACACAATAATGTAAGTACACGCCCGCTTTGGGAATGATTAGTTTTCTAGAGAAGAAGCAGGGGGGAGGGGGGTGGCAGGGGTTTACTTTGGTGTATGTATTACACTTTATGTATCTGTCTTTTAGCTGTATGTCTTCCTTTTCCTTTGTTGTTATAAAACGAAAATAAAGAATTTAAAAAAAAAAAAAATAATAATAATATACAAAGATGATCACATCAAGGGAGGGGAAGAGTTGAAATCTTTGAGGAGGCATAAAGGGAAGCGGCAGGCATGAGGATAAGATCCAGGGTATATCCTGCTGAATGCATAGGGTAGGAGACGTGTTGATGTAAAGATAAATCCAAAAGAAGATCAAGAAGAGTCCTGTCCCTAGTTGTCCGAGGAGAATCTGGATGAATATTAAAATCCCCAAGGGTCATCAAGTGGGGATAGGAGAGCGAGAGTTTTGAGAGGGTGAGTTGGAGCGAATCCCAGAGGTCGGTACAAAGAAAGGGAGGAGCATATAATAAGAGTATGTAAATAGAGGGGCTAGAATCCAGGCAGAGGAGTAGGGACTCAGGATAATGAAGGGCCAGGGAAGAAATTTCACGGAGGGACAAAGAGAAATGGTAGAGAGTGGCAACACCCCTACCACATTGGCCAGAACAGGAGGTAGACAAGGCAGAAAAATTGAGTCGGAGGCAGCGGGCCAGAAGAGACTCCTTGCCATCTCCCAGCCAAGTCTCAGTGAAGAAGAGGGCATCAACACCAGAGAGCGAGATGGTATCTGAAACAAATGCAGTCTTTGAATGCAAAGACCTACAATTAAGGAGGACCATGGACAGAGGGAGAAGGGAAGAGGCAGCAGGCAGGGGAGGAGCAGAAACTGTGGTGGGGGTGCATATGATGAGGTTAGCAGGTATGTGGGTGGCATAATGCAGCATTGTAATGGGTGTGGCAAAGGGAGGGGGCATCACCCTCAGTGGACAGGAATCATCGCCATAGTAAGGAGACAGGCAAGGGACAATAACAACTGAACAGACAACGATGTTGAGGTTGAAGGAGTGGAAAAACAGGACTTATCCGGGTGTGAGGAAGGTGAGGTGACAGTGCAGCAGTCCCAAGATTGGACTGAGAGAGACATCAGGAAATGTGCGTAAATGGTAGCAGGAGAAACCCTGGAGACACCCCTAAGGAACATACCCAAGGAGCAGACCTGCTCCTTGTGCGTGCTCCTTCGGTACGTGCCTGCAGCACAGGAGGCAGCCGGTGACACTTTTATCTGGTGGGGAGGACTGGGAGCACAGTCACGATCTAAGCGGCTGTGTCACTTCCAGAGTCAGTGGGATGCTGGGAGATGCAGTCCAACACGGAGAGTACCTGGGAGGGTGAGACACAGAGAGAGATGATCACTGCTGGTACGATTCTGGGAGTCACAGCAGCAGACAGAGCAGACAACAGAGCACACAAACAGCAGTACAGCATCAAAGCAAGTTGTAGCAGGCACGGGAGGTGGCCAGCAACACTCTCAGCTGGTGGGGAGCACCAGAAGGAGCACAGTCGCGATCAAAGCAGATGTGCCACTTCTGGAGTCAGGAGGATGCTGGGAGGTACAGTCCAACACAGAGATTACCTGGGAGGGTGATACACAGAGAGAGATGATCACTGCCGGTGTGATTCTGGGCAGCAGACAAATCAGACATTTCAATTGAAGGGAAACCCTGTCATTTGACTTCCTGAGACTGTAATGACAATAAGCCCAGAACAACATTTAGATTCCTCTTTCTTTTTTTTAATTGCAATTTACATAAAAATCAAAGGAAAAACTTTTGAGTAAGAAATACACACTCAATCATATATCACAAAACAAGAAAACAAAAAGAATCAGAATTGACAAAGCATCATCGAGTGTAAGAAGTCCACAAAATTAGAAGAGGAGGATCCAAGATATAATACAATGGGAAGATGGCAAAAGGATATACTGCAACAAGTAATAGAGTAAGCTACGAAACCCAAAACACATTTTGCCCTTACAAATCTACTGGTTAGCCTTACAACTGTTTAACATCCAAAAAGATACGCAACTGTGAAGGTTCAAAGAAATGATAATTTGTATTCTGATAGGAGAGAACATATTTACAGGGAAATCTCAACTGGAATCTCGCTCCCTCAGCTTGGAGCTCCAGAAATATTTTTCTCCTGATCCATGTCCAATTAGAAACATCCATAAATATCTGTATCTTCCCACCTAAAAAGAAAACACCAAACTTTTTAAAATATAAATATAATGAAGCTTCTTTATCCTGAAGAAAAACAAATGATAACGACAAAGTGGCTCTGGTTTCTACCTCATCAGTGAACTGCTCCAGAACTTTAGTCAAATTAACCAAATCTAGGGAATCAGATGAAACATCTGCCAAAGAGGATTCTGCCTTCTGCAAAGTATCCATGGTTACCAAGGGATGAAGATAATAGATTTTCTGGAAAGGTGGTATACCATATTCAGGATAGCTAAAAGGTCCCTAGGAAAAAACAAAGTCACCCATGGAAAGTTGAAAACACAAAGATTTAAGTTCCTCTTTTCCAAGGACTTAGTTCTCCTCTAAACAGTTGTTCTATCCTGAACCAAAGTTCCTTGCACCTCCTGTAGTTGCTTAACAGTGAAATGGAATGCCACCAGTTGCTCCAGTTGGCCCTCCAACTTTTTCTCCACATTTTACAACCAGAGAAAATGCAGAGCCAAAGCTTGGAGAACACCAGCACATCCTTGCACATATATTCCAAGGCCTGCCAGAGAGAGTCCAGGGTAACCTCCTTGGGACGGTTCAGCGATGGTAAAGTTAGAAGAAATGGCAAGACATCCACACCTGATGCTCTACGGGGTCCCTGGAAACACACACTGACTCCTGCAGAGGAAGAAACCGCTCCCTTAGTACTGAAAACCGCAGTCAGTGCAGCAATCATAGCAACAGACATTACCGCTGAAACCACCTGACTCCCCAAGCCTGCACTGACATCCAATAGGCTGGCCTGGAAGCCAAGTGAGCAAGAGAAGTGGAAAGGCCCTCAGGGCTGAGCAAGATATTGTTCCGTAGACCCGGGCTCTTCCCAGGTGCACCCATCAAGAGCTTCAGCATCGTAAAGGTGTCTAATGTTTGCTGCCCTGCACCTAGAGCTACGGGTCTCAGGGGAAGACCTCCCTTACTCTTGGCTTTGCATTTTGGCATTAGAGGAACAAGGCAAGGTCAAAAGTGCTTAAGCAGAGAGCAGGATTAAGCATGTCCTACTCGGATGCCATCTTGGATCCTAGATTCCTAGTTTATTTAAGGTTCTGACAAATAACCCTCAAGTATTTTCCACTTAAGGTGTTTTTTCCTAAAACTGTCTATTCAGTTTGGCTGCTGGAGCTCTCTAATCTGAGCACCCTTTGCCTGTCCAATCTCTCTCTCTCTCTCTCTGCAATCAGTTTGGCTTTATATTGTATTTACCAGCAGACTGCCTCCTTAACTCAAGGTACTTAATTGTCTTCACACGGAGTTGAGACTTCTTGCCTCTGTCAGTCAGCTCAGGTCCTGTCAATCCAGGACTCCCAGGAACTGTAATCCCAGTGTTTCCATGGGTTTACTTTCTTTCAGAGCTCTTCTACATGCTTTGGATTTCCCTCTAGTGTTCAACCAATGTAAAAACTGCTGCATGTTATTCTCCTCACCACTGCTAACGAGGCACTGCAGATGCGGTGCGCCCCTTTCACCCCCCCACCCCCTCCTTTCCCTGCCCCCCCCCCCAATAATCACATAACTACAATGTTGGCATAAACACCGGTCACAGGTTTATTAATTTAACCATAACAATAACCATTTCCAAACAATTAACTTACGCCTTCACTTCAACAGAAATGTCTCACCAGCCATGTGGGTAGCAAAGTGATAGCATTTCCGCTTCCGCCGCCTAGCGTCCGTGGCTACAACCTACCACCCCTTCTTCCGGCTTCGCCATATTATTAGCAAAAACCCACCAGGGTTAACCGGGTCGGGGGTACCCCACCCCCGCCCTACCAATCTCTACGGCTCCGGACCCCGGAAACCTCTGGGATCCCATCACCCCCTCCAGCTGCAACACCCCAAAACAACCAGCCCTAAGTCACCACTTAAGGGGCAGGAGGGAGGGATGCCAGCTGCCTTCCTCAGTCTCTCCATGCGACTGAAGGCCCCGCTGGCTCTGCGCTCTCCTTCCCTCCCACTCCTCAACCCCCACTTCTCCTGATTGGCTCCCACTACCACTCATCACCAGCGGGAGCCAATCAATTCAAATGATGCCACCGCCGGCCTCCCGTGATGCCTCCCGCCCATGCGGCCTCATGACCAGAGGGGTCGCCGCGTGCCGCCGGCCCGGTTACCCTGGCCCACAGGTACGCGGCCCTGCAGCCTTGAAATTTCTGCCCTTTTTGGAGAGCTGAACAGTGGCTGAAGCTGTACTGGGATCTTTTTTCCTATGGCTTCCACTGCTAATCATGCAATAGTGGGATTTAATTAGCACTAGCTAGCAGTGTTAATTCCTGCTGATAAATATTATTTGGGGGCTTTTTCTGTTAATTAGAGACCAAGTGGAGAGGAATCTGCAGTTGTTCCCTTAATCTGCATATACTGCTGCTACAAATTCAATCAGAGATACAATTCTGCTAGTGTCAGTCAAGACTTTCAGAGAACTCTATGATCCTCTGCAAGCGGGAAAAATGCTGGGGAACCAAAGCCCTATTCTATAATCATTTAAGTGCATACCTCGATTAAATCTTCTGGCTAAGAAAGCGATTCTAAAAGAGGAACAGAGATTGCATCGAGCTTAAATCTTCCAGAGATTAATTTAGGATACCGAGTTTCTCTGTCTGTCTTTATTTTCTTTCTTTGAGCTGCATTGAAAATGGAGTCTTCCTTTTACATTACATTTCAGCATGAGTTCAATCTGATTTACTCTGATGCATTATTCTGAATGATATCTCTCTGAAAGGAAGCAGATTAGTTTGTGTATGTTAAAGTAATATTTTGAGTTTACAGTCTTAGCTTTGAGAATTTCTGAAATAGATTTGCACTGAATATGCATGGGTCTACTGGTTTATGGATATTCTTTTAGATGTGGTTCTTATATAGACAATCCAGTTCCTAGCATAATAAAAATCGGGCTGTTTTACTTTAGTATATTCATTGACTGACATACAAACACAAAAAAGGCTGTCCAGTGCACTATTAAAATCCTCACTTCAGGGATAATTTCCCTCAGAAGTCCATTTAGTGAGGGGGAACCCATGAATATACAAGCCATATCCAATGGTAGGGCTATATCTGCAATGTGTATAATTCCATCCACTTTGGAGGCATTTCTGGGTTTATTTGGAGGACACAACATGTGTACAGTAGTTTTGAATTTTGAAAACAACCTGCATTGTTTTGCCTGGAAAAATATGAAAATTAAAAAGCAGGTGCAAATTTCTACAGGGATTTATTTTATGGGGCAAAACTCAAAGCATAATTACCAACATATTGGTGCAAATCCCGCAGGTAAAAAACATTCTGTTGAGTTTGCACTAGTGTGTAAATTTATTAATTCTCTCCATATTGTAAAAAACTATTTTTAGGGGAATGAACCAGTAGTTAAATGACAATGACGTGTACTGCTATGCGGACGATTTCCAGCTCAGTTCCCATGTCATACCTTTCACTCTACAGATTAACCCTGGAATTACCAAGATTTTTTGCACACACTGAATACCGTTGGGGTCATAAATGACCCCATGATGAATTTTAATTGTTAACCATGAAAATTTTAAACTAAACAGACAAAATATTATTCCAAATTAATTATTTATTATATGAAGGTTAAATGTTTTGAGATTTAATGCTTTATCATAAAATTACATGAAGAAGAGTTGCCATGAAAGCAGTTTTTGCATGCACTTGATGAACACAGTAAAGTACTACAGTCATTTGCATGAGACACAGACAATTTCTGAATGTTCTTTGCAAACATTGCAGGAGTGCAAACTATGTTGCTTTTCTTAACTTTTTCTCTGGAACAGCAGTGACACCTTGCCCTTTTCTTTGGGATCCCGACATTGCAAACAGCATCAGTGAATTCTTCAATGCTGGAAGAAGTCTCGCTGCAATTTCTCTGAAGCAGCTGCTTTCTTAATTCCAAGAGGAATAGACGATGCCTGTGCTTTGACTTGGACTGCCATTCTGGATTTAGTGACATCCAAACAATGAAGGCGTTCAAAGCATTGATGCCCAACATGTTGTAGAAGATTGTCACTGGCCAGCGTCTTGTCATTTGTTTTGTGGTATACGTGCGCAACAATTGATCTGCCGTATCTACTCCACCTTTACTAGAATTATAGTCCAAGATCATGTGTGTTTTTTTGTCTGGACGTGTGTTATCTACTTCTTCTTGATCTTGCAAACTGCTCAGAAGAACAACCGCTTTTCCTTTCTCCGGGCAATAGGAAACTAGAGTGGCGTCATCGCGAAAAGCAAACAGTGAAGTGAATACCTCTCGGCCCTTTGCTGTTACAAATTCTGGAGGTAATTTTTTTCTGTTCTTTTGAATTGTCCCCAAAAGTGTCATTTGTTTTTCTAGCAATTTCCGTGACAGGGATAAACTGCAGAAGAAATTGTCAACAGTAACATTTCTGCCAGATTGTGTCAGTACTTCAGTGAGTTGCAGCACAACACTTTCACCCTGATTCTGTTCCCTGTTTTGTCCGAGTTCCCTTCCTGTATATACTTGAAGACGCAGAACATATGACTTTTCACTGTCACACAACATCCATAGCTTTATGCCATATTTCCAAGGTTTGCTGGGAATATATTGTCTGAACAGAACACGACCACGAAATGTAAGCAGTTGCTCATCCATGGTAACATTTTCACCAGGAACAAAGGCGTCACTTAGGGGTATGTTTACTAAACTGCGGTAAACGTGAATAACGCGCGTTGTATGACGTTAACGATTGTTAGTGTGCTATAGCATGTGCTATAGTGCATTAACGATCGTAAACGTGCTATAGCATATGTTATCACGCACTAATGCGCATGATGCTCCGCGGCGCGTTAAAACAACGCAGAAGGCGGAGAGAGGGCGGAGAGAAGGGGTCAATGGGCGGAGAGTGGGCGGGGAGAGGCTCCCATTACACTAACGCGCTGAATTTCAGAGCTGAATTCCAACGCAAATGAAAACCTGCCGTTAAATGCACTTTAAAGGGGAGAGAAACCATTTAACTGTCAGCAATGTACAGCCTAGGCAGGGAAAACAAAAAAAGGTGATAAGTGTGATACATGTGCACAGTACAAAAGGGCACAGAAACACTGAAAATGACCCCAACAAACTGGAAAAAAACAACAACCAAGCTGGCCAATAGTGGTAGCAGTGAGAAACATCAACCACCCCCCCCCCCCCCGAGTAAGCTCCATAGAACAGAGATAATTCGTGGAAGGGTCCATACTCCATCCCCATACAAGGTGCATGGGCCCACAGTGAAATAGCGCTGCTCAGGGATTTCCCCACCATCGGACAGGGTTCCTATGGCGTGCACATGTCCCACAACATCAGGGCGGGCATGTCAGAACGGGCAACCGGGCAGATGCTGGAAAAGGGGATACAGAGGGCTGCAGGCGGCACATGCAGTGGCGCAGCTGGGCCACAGTGGGGACTAGGGTGATGCTCAGTTGGCCCATAGGAATGCGTAAACAGTAGAGCCAGACAGCAACTGATGAGGGCCCAACATGGGCATGAGTGTGTTTCCCAAAGCATCACAGGGGAGAGTACCCAACAGCAACCCCCAAGGGCACGGAACACTGGCAGGCGGGGCTGGGGGGGAGCATGGACGTCTATGCAGGCACCCCTACCCCAGAACATGCACCATAGGCAGCCGCCTACCTGCACACTGGACGGCCTGAGACCGCGCACCACCAGCTCCACCAGCAGAAGGGCATGTCAGCATGGTGGCTGAGGGATACTGGTGGTGGAGGGGGCAGTGGCAGCTGCCCGGAGCAGACCGTGGCCTAACACTGTGTAGGTGGGTGGCATGCACTGCAACAGACAGGCCCTGTCTGACCAACAGTCATGGTATCACCAGGGAATGCAACATCTCTGTGAGAACATGGTGGTGCAGTGCACAGAACCACTGTATTCAGAAGCAGAAGGTCACAGGTTCAAGTCCCAGCTGTGGTTTCCGCCAACCCAGTCCTCATATTTTACCCACTACTATAACATGCTAATACAGGCAGAACCGTTCTTGCAGATGACGTTAACATGCCCAAAACACCAACATTTTACCCTACAGAGCACAGACACCATAAACATGCACATTACCTAGAGCAGAGCCTCCCAAATGCAGTCCTGGAGGGCCAAACACCATTCAGGTTCCATGCTGCCTCTGATAAAGATGCCTGTGCTGCATTTATATGCGCCACCCCCATAGTATGCAGATGTATCTCATGCATATTCATGAGGGACAGCATGAAAACCTGAACAGTGTTTGGCACCGCAGGACTGGAGTTGGGAACCTCTGCCGTAAAGCAGCAGCCAACAGGGGCAGACACACCCGCACCCACAAGCCCCATTATCCCAAGCCTCCTGGAGAGGCAGGACTTTGGGCTCTGCGTGCATCTCCCAATACTAGCACTTGCATACCTTAGTAATGCCACCCTAAATCTGGGAATATGGTACACAGCTATCAAAAGGTTGCTATGAGTACTGGCAGATAGCAATTCCTAGGTTAAGTACAATGTTCGGAGTGAGCTGCATCATAGCAACCCTTCTGATGTCTGTGGTGTGTGCTTCAGGTCTGGTCTCTGACAGTGTTTACCACCCTCGGGAGTGACCCCACCAGTATTGCGTACTATATCCATGCCTGCACTGTGCCCAGGACTGGTGTGGTGGCCAGGGCTGCTAAACACCTCTATAGTAGCACACTGCTGGCCTAGGTGTGGGAGTGTGTGTCTGTCTATCCAGTGTGTGGTGGCTGCAAATGCCCTCCACAGCCCACACTGCTAGCACTGTTGCCAGTATTGGCCTGCCAATGTGCATAATGAGAAGCAAGGTACTGTGGGAATAGCCTGGATAGTGTGGCCTGGCCTGGACGCATCTGCACAAGGCATAGGGCAATGGCCAGACATTGTAGTGCCCGGTACCACCTGCACGGACAGGGTGGCCATAGCATATCCTGCTGGGAGGTCACTCTCACCCTGACTGAGCAGTGACCATGGCATGGCTAGGTTCCCCCATAGTGCTATATAGTATTTTTTTAATGTGATATTTTTGGGTTTCCTTTTGGGGCCCAATCACTGATTTATCTGCTTGGTGTGTATGCTGATATCCCCGTTCTGGGTACATGCGTCTCCTCCAGGACCATGCACTATGGACTAGCTGGCGGAATGTCTGCAGCTAGTATGTGTCTTGCTGGAACACCGTGCAGGGTGCAGCGGCTGGAGGCTTGCTGTTGGAGAATGTCAGATAATGGTGGGGGGCAGCTGCGCATTTCCGGACCTGCTGTCTGTCTGCTCTTGCGTTATGGATGTGTAGTGCTCTGCATTGCCTGCCCTGTAGGGTGTTTGAGCCTGAGTAGGACTGGGGTGATGGTCCCCTCTACTGCCACCATTGCAGGGGGTTGAAAGTGGATCTGTGGGCAGGAGATCCTGTCCCCCACCCTGAGCCCTAGAGGGTGCGTTGGGTGGTGGTATTTAATCTCCCTGGTAACCACAGCAGAATGTGGGTGTGGTGCCGTGCAGTTCTCCTTTAGCTAGCCATGTGTTTATTAGCTGCTCTAGCCCACTGGTTACTTCACTGCCCATGGAGCCAGAGGTCATAGGTTCACAACCCACAATGGGGTTCATTGATAGGGCTGTCTTAGGCATTGTCTATTTTTACTGTATATTAGTGCTGCCAGCAGAACCACCCTCAGGGTACTGTCACCTTAGGGTAGCTCAAAAGGCACCCTATAGGGCGCCTTACGCGGTGCCCCAGAGGGTGCGCCTTACGCGGCGCCCCATAGGGCGTGCCTTACAAGTCGCCCTATACGGTGCGCCTTCCACTTCTCCCTATAGGGAGCACCTAAATATTCCTATCAAATGGTATATAATACATGACCATGTCAGAGAGAACGTCACTATTGGAACATATTGCATATGACGGGTACAATTTTCCTGACATATGCAAACTGTAACCCACCTGCAGACTGTGGATTAAAATATTATAGTTGGCTTTCAAAGGATGCCTCAGCCAGCCTTTTTCATTAGGCACACTGGGGAATCAAACCCATGATTCTTGTACCATCAGTCTGTGTAATAACCATTGTGCTACAGCTCCGTTTCTGTCTTTGTGTGTCTGCGCGCTGTCTTAGGCGTGTGCGCAGTGGCACCCGCTGTAGCGATTGTTGCTGCGCGGTGCGTAATAACGCACGCAACTGCGCGTTATCGGTTACGATGTCCCGCCCATGTCCTTTTTTGGCTTTCCTTCCACTAACGCGGCTCCTAATGCGAATTGCACTAACGCAGTTTAGTAAACATACCCCTTAGAGTTGCTTCCCAGGTATCAAAAACGTGTCTGATTGGAGCAAGCTTATCCACGCCTCGTTGTTCACATTTGTTGGTTGCATCATCAAATCTGAGAGCACAAGAAATTTTCTGAAAACAGTTACGGGCCATATTTTTGCCGAAAACAGAACGACCATCTTCAAGGTTCCACAACTGAACTATGGATTCATTTCATGACTTGTACATGCCTGAGAGGATCAGAAGTCCAAGAAAAAATTGAAATTCTCCATCTGTCAAATCTTTCCAGGTGTCGTCATAAATGTGTCTTCCTTGTTTGCTCGTCCACATCATGATTTCATTCAATAAGTTCTTCCTCATGAACAAGTGGAATGCTGTGAGAGGACCATCAACATTTTGTATAGTATACCTTGTAGGACCTTGTTGTATGGGCATGACATTAGTTCTGGCGTATCTTCCAGCAGCTTGCTTTATAGGTTTCCTGTTCTATGATGTGGCATCCTTAGATACATAGGCTTCAATGGCAACATTTGTGTTTATAGTTGATGACCTCCTAGCTCCTCTACAACCACAACTAAGATTCCTCACAGATGATACTGACACCGAGGACTCCTGCCTTCTTCCACGTCCAGCATAGCCTTGACCTTTGCTTCGACCTGTAACTTGACTCTTTGCTGCAGGTGATGTTGCTGGCTCAACATCAGTCTCACATTCACTTGGCGACCAACCGCTGTCGCCCTCAGAATCATGACTGTCATCATCAGATTTATCGCCCGAACTTGGCTGATATGCTTCTTTGCTTGCTGAATATGCTGCATCATCAGACAACTCAGCCGTCACTGTCAGCATCTCGTTGCAATATTTCTCTTACTTGGGCAGCTGAATACTTTTGTTTTAACATCATAAACAATAACCTAATATAAATAAAGATAAAGTTGAATAAAACGTAAAGCAGTTTTACTATAGGTGTTCAATAATCGTGATGAATGAGCTGAAAGCCTTTAGATTTCATCGGAAATAAAGATGAAAATGTGTAATTTTCATAAAATGTAATGTGTAAAATATAAAATGTAATGTGTAATGTAATGTGTAATGTGTAAAATGTGTAACTTTCAGAAAATGTGTAATTTTCATAAAATAAGAGTACAAAAAAATAAATCATACATAATGATAAATACCTTTGTCAGATCAAAAAAAAAATCACAAAACTGCAAATTGTATCATGATCCAAACCGGACATAAGCAACTGGGGTCAAAAATGACCCCACTGGTACTCTGTGCTGCAATTCATCACTAGCGTCACCTAGCGGATGAAAATTATTCCTCTCATGGTACAATATAAAGAGAATATTGACATGTGAAAAGTCATAAAAAGATTGCATTCTTGAACAACTAGTTTCCGAGATACGCATTGTGAAACTTGCAGTGGGGTCACTTTTGACCCCATCGGTACTCCCAGGGTTAAAGAAACTGAGGATGCTAAGAGAGCAGTGGGCACAGCCTTCTGCAAAGAGGAAATTGAGAGGAAAGGCTTATGGTGCATTTTAATGTGACTCCAAAATTTATGAATGCATATTTAACAGTGTTTTTATACCACTTTATCATTTTAGTCAAAGTGTTTTACATTGTAACTTCAACTTGGCAATGTACATTAAACAGAAACATTGATAACTTCCATCATTTATTTATGTAACATGCTATTGAAGAATAACACCTGCAAAGAGGACTTTACAGAGTATCCTGTAAAGAATGTGGTATCTCACTCCTCATGCAATTTGTCAAATGTTCAAGAAATGATTGCTACTTAACACCTGCTAGGACCTGACACTAATTAGCTGCTCTGCACACTAGGAACTTGAGTTTCCTCTGCTCAGTAGTCCAAAGTCATAAGTAGCACCTGGAGGCAAAAAAAATCTTGCATCCAAAGCTGCCCACCTCTCCCCCCCCCCCATCCCCCATGACTGCTATGGTACCTTTAGTACTGCTATTCAATATAGTTCACCTTCCAGAGGGGTTTCAAAGTTTCAAGATGGGTTTGGGGAATAGGGAAGGGCTGAGGTATTTCTTTGCTTCTGGGGGTATTTTGACTAAAGAGATGGTGATTATATAGGATATTTTCGCTCTGAGGATGGCCAGTACCTTGAGGAAGAGACTTTTGCCTTGGGGGAGTTTGTGATTCAGGAGGCTGTCTTCTCACTTGGAGGAGAGACCAATGATTTGATTAAGAGTGTTCTATTAAGAGATGGTGCCTGGAAGGAAGCCTTGTGACTTGGGAAGGAGGGCAATGCCTTATGGTGGGGCTTTTGTTTGAGATGGATGCTTGACTTGGGAGAGCTGACCTTTTTAAATCAGTGATTCAGGTGGTATTTTTGATTTAGGAGCCAGTGACTTTTAGAGGCACTTTTGGATAGTGACAATGGGAATGCAGCTTTTGACTTGGGTTCCTATGCCAGGAATGGGTAAGGATTGCCCTCAAATGTAGGGAGGAGGAAGTATATTGCTGCAAGAGAGACTGAAGGGATATCCTAGAAGGGGCTTGTTCTTGCCAAGAGGAGAAAGAAATTCCCACTGCTAACCAGATAATTCAAATTGGATTCCTGACAATGACAATTTCAAAGTGAGATAGCATGCATGGTATTCACTTTAGGTTATTCTGCACATCACTACCATAGTTATGCTGGTGTGGCGAAAATTTAATGTGCTGATGCCAAGTGAAATGGTGTTTTAGATTGCACGTTTACTTTTTTTAGCAAGCCCATACTAAAATCCTTTAGGAATAAGTTTATTACATAGAAATATAGAAACATAAAAATGACAGTTGAAAAAGACCATCTGGCTCATTCAGTCTCACTATTCAAACCAACAATTCAGTTTCCACAACTGCTTCTCCCTTAGAGATCCTTGGTCTTTGTCCCATGATTTCTTGAATTCTGATATTGTCCTTATCTCAATCACCTCCATTGGAAGGCTGTTCCACATATAAACTATCCTTTCTGTAAACAGATATTACATAGGTCCTTTAGTGACCCAATTGAGGATCACAGGGTTCCAATAAAAGCCTTGCTGCATGACAGATTGGAAAGGATATTTTTTTCACTCTGCACAATTCAACTCTGAAATTCCTTGCCTGAAGGTGAGAAATTCCTTGTCTGAGGGTATTATTAAAGCAGTATAGCAGGGTTTAAAAAATGATTTGAGCAAGTTCTTAGAGGAAAGCCTATAAACCATTATTTGAGAATTTGAAAGGCGGTATATAAAAAATGTTAAATAAATAAAAGAAATTATTAACAAGATGGATTTGGTGGAAGTCACTGCTTGCTCCTGAGGATAAGCAACATGAAATATATCTACCTTTTGGGTTCCTGCCAGGTGCTTATGACCTATGTAACCCCTTCCAGGCTGGATGTGCCTTATAGCTTCTGGGAATGCTGTCAGGCAGTCCAGAGGCACAACTTTCAAGAGCCAGACTCACCTGCAGATCTGACTCCTGGAGTTTATATAGGACAGTGTACAGCTTCTTTGTAGCTCAGAGTCCCAAGCTCTCAATGCTTCTCTGAAGACCTCTTCCTCCTTTGTGGATGCTTACTCTAAGGGGTATGTTTACTAAACCATCTTAATGTGCGCTCTGACACGTTATCGCACGATAAGGTACCTTATCATGCAATAATGGCGCTTTATCGGGTGCACAGGTACCTTAGGGCGCGATAACGTGCGCAACGGCGCAAATGAGCGCTGAGGGTGGAGAAAGGCTTCCTAAGGGAGGAGGAAGGCTCCCCAGGGGCAGAGAGAGAGGGTCAATGGGCAGAGAGTGGGAGGGGAGAGGCTCCTGCACACTAACGCTGTGAAATCCGAAGCTGAAAACTAACGCCAGTGAAACCCTGGCGTTAGAGCTGATTTAAAGGAAAAAAAAACATTTACGTCAGCAATGTACAGCAAAACCAGGGAAACCTACAGAAAAGTGATAAGTGTGATACATGTGCACAGAACAAAAGGGCAAATAAACAGTGAAAATGAACAGAAGAAAATGTAAAAAACAAATAACCAAGCTGGGCAATAGTGATATCAATGGGAAACAGCAACAAAACATCCCCAAGAAAGCTCCAAAAAAAAGATATGAATTTTGGAAGGGTCTATGCTCCGTCCCCATACAAGGTGAATGAGCCCACAGTGAAATTGCGCTGAGCAGGGTTTTCCTCTCCATTTGACAGGTTTCGTATGGCGTGCACATGTTCCGCAACAGCAGGGCGGGCATGTCGGAATGGGCAACTGGACAGATGTTGGAAAAGGGGACACAGAGGGCTGCAGGCGGCACCTGCTGTGGTGCAGCTGGGCCACAGTGCGAACTAGGGTGATGTCTAGCTGGCCCATAGGAATGCTGAAACAGTAGAGCAGCCAGACAGCAACTGCTGAGGGCCCAACATGAGCAGAGTGTGCTTCCCACGGTGTCACAGGGGATAGTACCCAGCAGGTACCCCCAATGGCATGGAACATTGGCAGGTGGTGCTGGGGGGAAGCGTGGACAGCTATGCAGGCACCCCTACCCCAGAACCCACACCATAGGCAGCCGCCTACCCGCACACTGGATGGCATGAGACTGCGCACCACCAGCACCACCAGCAGAAGGGCATGTCAGCATGGTGGCAGAGGGGTACTGGTGGTGGAGGGGGCAGTGGCAGCTGCCCAGAGCAGACCATGGTCTAGCCCTGTGTAGGTGGGTGCCATGCACTGCAACAGACAGGCCTTGTCTGATGAACAGTCATGGTATCACCAGGGAAAACACCATCTCTGTGGCAACACAGTGGTGCAGTACACGCATCCAGTGTGCTCAGAAGCAAAAGTCACAAGTTCAAGTCCCAGCTGTGGTTCCTACCAACCCAAACCCCAAATTTTGCCCACTACTAAAACATGCTAATACAGACATAACCTTTAATGCAGATGACGTAAACATGCCCAAAACACCTACATTTTACCCTACAGAGCACAGACACCATAAACATGCACATTACCTAGAGCAGAGTCTCCCAAAAGCAGTCCTGGAGGGTCAAACACCATTCAGGTTCCATGCTGCCTCTAATAAAGATGCCTGTGCTGCATTTCTATGTGCCGCCCCATGGTATGCAGATGTATCTCATGCATATTCATGAGGGACAGCATGAAAACCTGAACAGTGTTTGGCCCACCAGGACTAGAGTTGGGAACCTCTGCCCTAAAGCAGCGGCCAACAGGGGCAGACACACCCTCACCCACCGGCTCCATTATCCAATGCCTCCTGGAGAGGCAGGATGTTGGGCCCTGCGTGCATCTCCCAATACTAGCACTTGCATACCTTAGCAATGTCATCCTAAACCTGGGAATACGGTACACATCTATCAAAAGGTTGCTATGATTACTGGCAGATAGCAATTCCGAAGTTAAGTGCAATTTTCTGATTGAGCTGCATCATAGACAACTTTTTGATGTCTCTGGAGTGTGCTACAGGTCTTGTGTCTGACAGTGTTTACCACCCTGGTGAGTGAACCCCAACAGTATTGCGTACCATAGCCATGCCTGCACTGTGCCCAGGACTGGTGCAGTGGCCAGAGCTGCCAAACACCTCTATAGTTGCACAATGCTGGCATAGGTGTGTGGAGTGTGTGTCTGTCTATCCAGTGTGTGGTGGCTGCAAACACCCTCCACAGCCCACACTGCCAGCACTGTTGCCAGTATTGGCCTGCTAATGTGCATAATGAGGAGCAAGGTACTGTGGGAATAGCCTGGATAGGGTGGCCTGACCTGGATGCATCTGCACAGGGCATAGGGCAATGGCTCAGACATTGTTGTGCCCAGCCACCACCTGCACGGACAGGGTGGCCACTGCATGTCCTGCTGGGAGGTCACTCTCACACTGACTGAGCAGTGACCATGGCATGGCTAGGTTCACCCATAGTGCTGTATAGTATTTTTCTCATGTGATATTTAGGGGTTCTCTTTTGGGGTCCAATTTCTGACTTATCTGCTTGGTGTGTATGCTGACATTCCAGTTCTGGGTACATGCATCTCCTCCAGGAACATGTTCTATGGACTAGCTAGCAGACTGTCTGCAGCTAGTATGTGTCTTGCTGGAACACCTTGCAGGGTGCAGCGGTTGGAGGCTTGCTGCTGGAATATGTCAGATAGTGGTGGGGGGGCAGCTGAGTATTTTCAGGCCTACTGTCTGTCTGATATTGCTTTATGGATATGTACAGATCTGTATTGACTGCCCTGTAGGGTGTCTGTTCCCCAGCAGGACTGGGGTTGATGGTCTCTTCTACTGCCACCATTGCAGGGAGGTAGAATGTGGATCTCTTGGTGGGAGATCCTGTTTCCCACCCTGAGCCCCAGAGGGTGGGTTGGGTGGTGGTACATAATCTGCCTATGGGTCCAAACACCCCCCCCAATCATGTAATCATGGCACCAACACAGGATATGCACTATTCTGGGTTCATCATAGCTCATAAGAGCTAGACATGACTGAGAGAGGAACTATCTATCACACACAGTAGCACTGATGGAGACCTGCAGCATGGCATATATCAGCCTTAAAGGTGCTGTGGACCTGGTGCAGGGCGCCCCACCTCACCCTCAGGGTGAGCACAGTACCCGCTCAATGTGACGGTCTGTAGCTACTCTGTGCCAGTAACACACACGGTGAGTACCCCCTATCAGGCTGAGGTGCTGTGGGGGTGCACATGGTTAGTTCCCCCTACCAGGCCGAGGTTCTGTGGGGGTGCATACCCCATCTTGTGATCATCTGTAGACTGCTGATTTGCATGTGCAGTGCATCATGGGTATGGGTGGGTTAACCCTATCCTGGTAACCACAGCAGACAGTTTGTGTGGTGACCTGCAGTCCTTCTGTAGCCAGCCAGGGGTTTGTTAGCAGCTGTAGCCCACTGGTTACTTCACTGCCTGTGGAGCTAGAGGTCATGGGTTTAAACCCATGGTGGGGTTATTTGATAGGGCTGTCCAAGGCATTGTCTATTTTTAATGTACATTAGTGCTGCCAGCAAAAACACCCTCAGAGTACTATAGCCATAAGGTGCTTCGTAAGGCGCCCCATAGGGCCTTCTAAGGTGCCTTATAAGGCACCCTATAAAGCGCCTTCTAAGGTGCCTTCTAAGGTGTCCTATGAAGCGCCTTATAGGGTGCCCCATAGGGGAAATTATAGGGTGCCTTGGCGGACAGTGCACTTTATAATGTGCCCTATGGAGTGCCTTATACGGCACCTTAGGTTACCGCACGTGAGTGTGTATTTGCTGGCAGCACTAATTAAAATATACATAACATGCCTCACAAAGCAATACTTACATGCAACAGCTAATGCCTCAGCCAACCATATGCATTAGGCACACTGGGGATCAAAATCATGACCCCTGTACCATCAGTCAGTGTATTAACCACTGTGCTATACCTCTGTTTCTGTGTTTGCATGTCTACGCGCCTACTTAAGATTACCGCGCATTAACGTGCTTAGCGGCATCTTGCCTGATAATGTGTGCAGCGCATGTTATCCCGCGATAATCCCATTTTGCTACATTAAGACCGAAATGTCCACTCCTTTTATGGCAGCCTGCACACTATCGCCGGGCGCACGTTAAGACGGTTTAGTAAACATACCCCTAAATTGCTCTGGTTATAATAAGTGCTCTTCCAATTGGTGGCTCAATAAGGGTTTATTGGTGTGTAGAGAGGGGGTCGGAATATGTTAAGACAAATAAACCTGAGGACACAGGTATGGGCATGTAAAGGATCAATTTAAAGAGCACATTTTACATAAGGAGCCTGGTATTCTATTTCAATTGCAGTGACTTAAATACAACTATAATTCCATATTGAGCCACCAGGCTAGAGATGACCTTTTTCTTTAAAAGCTCCTCATTATGAATCAAATTTAAAAAGAAGTGGACATCTACTTGCACAATATTGTGGTAAGGAGAGTGCAGCACAACCCTGGAAAACAGAAAAAAATGAAACTTTTTCTTGTGTGTGGGGGAAGGGCTCACCAAAACACACGTTCCAGAATGAAGGTAGTGGAAAAAAACACACTTCAAAAGCCAGGCTCAGACCACACCCAGATAGATAGGAAACACCTGTGGGTGGGGCCAGGAGAGGGACGTCACTTTCAAACATTTAAGCTCACACAAACACAGAGCAAGAGGGGAAGTGAAAGCAGAACTCGAGGTGAAGACTTCAGAGAGAGTTCAAGCAGGAACAGAAACGGAAAGGGAACACAAGGCAGCAGGTGCAGTTCAGGCAACAGATCCAGTTGGAGACACGGGAACAGCTTCAGAGACAGCAGTTGTGAAGGAGCCAGAACCAGGGCTAATCACACTCCTTCCAGGAGAGAGGAAGTCAGAAGGCTGGCTGTAAGTAAGCTAGAGCAAGAAGTCTCAGACCAGACTGAAGAGGAACAAATCTTCAGTGCTGGAAAGCCTAGAGGGTCTGGAAACAGACACTGCAGTGATTCCCAAGGCAGCTCTGATTCAGACGATGCTACTTCCTGGAAAAGCCCATGCTGTAGGAGGTTCACAGCCAAGCTCAGAGATAGGAGGGAAAAGTCTTGAGTCTTGAAGGACTAGAAAGGGGGGCTGTTACTTCTGGAGAGAAATCTGAAATTGTGAGTATATACTTCTGGGAATTTTTCTGAAAGGAATTTTTTTTCTTTTAAAGCTAATTAATCTGTGAACCCACTATTTTTTGTTAAATCAGTCAGGGCCTAGTAGCAACAGTTTAAGATTCAATTTAAAACACAGAAGAGACCTTTCTGGTTACCTTTCATACCCAGTAGAGAGCTGTAGTTTAAATTTCATAGTCACTCAGGGCCTAGCATCAGCAAAGTACTTTTAGTTTCAATTTAAAACACAGAAAAGAACTTTCTGGTTAAATTTAGAATCCAGCAGAGAGCTTGTAGTTTAAATTTCATAGTCACTCAGGGCCTAGCATCAGCAAAGTACTTTTAGTTCCAATTTAAAACACAGAAGAGAGCTTTCTGATTAACTTTAGAATCCAGCAGAGAGCTTGTAGTTTAAATTTCATAGTCACTCAGGGCCTAGCATCAGCAAAGTACTTTTAGTTTCAATTTAAAACACAGAAGAGAGCTTTCTGGTTAACTTTAGAATCCAGCAGAGAGCTTGTAGTTTAAATTTCATAGTCACTCAGGGCCTAGCATCAGCAAAGTACTTTTAGTTTCAAATTAAAACACAGAAGAGAGCTTTCTGGTTAAATTTAGAATCCAGCAGAGAGCTTGTAGTTTAAATTTCATAATAGGTTAGGGCCTAGCATCAGCAAAGTACTTTTAGTTTCAAATTAAAACACAGAAGACAGCTTTCTGGTTAAATTTAGAATCTAGCAGAGAGCTTGTAGTTTAAATTTCATAATAGGTTAGGGCCTAGCATCAGCAAAGTACTTTTAGTTTCAAATTAAAACATAGAAGAGAGCTTTCTGGTTAACTTTAGAATCCAACAGAGAGCTTGTAGTTTAAATTTCATAGTCACTCAGGGCCTAGCATCAGCTAAGTACTTTTAGTTTCAAATTAAAACACAGATGAGAGCTTTCTGGTTAAATTTAGAATCCAGCAGAGAGCTTGTAGTTTAAATTTCATAATAGGTTAGAGCCTAGCAGCAGCAAAGAGCTATAATTTAAATCAAATCAGAATATAGCTTACCTCAGCAGCACAGGACAGGGTACTGTGTAGCATCCCTCTTTTAATAAGTGTTATATCCCTCCCTCCCTCCCCACACCCACCCTCTCCTGGGATAATCACAGCTTTATAGGTACTTGCACAACTTAAAAGACAGGAGGTGCTCTCAGGTGAAGCTCATTACCCAAATCAGTCATACACTAAGGACCTGAGATTAATTAAGCTTCAGGTGAACAAGGTATATTAAACTTATTAGGTACAGTTTTAGTGGTATAAATATCCATAGCACCCTTTAGTATGTAAAGAACTTAAAGATCTAAACACAAACTTAAAACTAAGATGCAGACAGCAGTCCAGCAGTGGGATGTGGGCTTTCCAGTCTTTTGCATTGAGTGTCACATGTATGATTTTCTCCCAGCTGGTGAGAGGTCTTACGTGTGCACTAGGTGCAAGGAGCTCTTTGCTCTCAGGGAACAAGTCCGTTCTCTAGAGGCTAAAGTAGCAGACTTGGAAAGCATAAGACAGACAGAGAGGTACATAGACGAGACCTACAGGGATATAGTCCTGAAGTCCCAACTCCAGTCTGGCAGCATCCCTGTTGCCATGGAGGAGAGAGGTCACGTGACAGGAGAGCATCACCCTGGTGTGGCAGGAAGTGATCCTGTAACTAGGACCTGTCCTCCAGGTGATGTAAACCCCTCTCGCACCAAGGAGGTTTCTCCAGGGCCAAGTGCCCATGAGGGAAGGGTTAGGACAGCAGTTATAGTTGGTGATTCGATCATTAGGCATGTAGATAGCTGGGTGTCTGGTGGACGTGAGGATCGCCTGGTAACATGCCTGCCTGGTGCGAAGGTAACGGACCTCACGCGCCACTTAGATAAGGTCTTAGATAGTGCTGGGGAAGAGTCTGCTGTCTTGGTACATGTCGGTACCAATGACATAGGAAAATGTGGTAGGGAGGTTCTGGAAGCTAAATTTAGGCTTTTAGGTAGGAAGTTGAAATCCAGAACTTCCAGGGTAGCATTCTCCGAAATGCTTCCCGTTCCACGCGCAGGACCCAAAAGGCAGGCAGAGCTCCGGAGTCTCAATGCGTGGATGAGACAATGGTGCAGAGATGAGGGGTTTGGATTTGTTAGGAACTGGGGAACATTCTGGGGAAAGGAGGGGCTCTTCCGAAGGGATGGGCTTCACCTTAACCGGGATGGAACCAGGCTGCTGGCATTAACCTTTAAAAAGGAGATAGAGCAGCTTTTAAACTAGATAATAGGGGAAAGCCGACAGTCGCCCAAGAGCGCATGGTTCGGAAGAATGTATCCTTGAAGGATACTACAAAAAGCAGAGAGGTTCCAAAAAAGAGTAAAGTAGCCCAAATGCCCTCGAGTATGGAGCAGACAGAGCTTAAAGATCCCAAATTACCCATGTCTACCAATAGCCAAATTAATATGAATAAAATACAGTCTCTAAAATGCTTGTATGCAAATGCTAGAAGTCTAAAAAACAAGATGGGAGAGTTAGAATATATAGCACTAAACGAGAGGTTAGATATGATTGGAATATCAGAGACATGGTGGAAGGAGGACAACCAGTGGGACACTGTGATACCTGGGTACAAACTATATCGTAATGATAGAGCTGATCAAATTGGTGGAGGGGTTGCACTCTATGTTAGAGAGGGCATTGAGTCAGAAAGGATTAAAGTTTTGCAAGAAACAAAATTTGCTGTAGAATCTCTATGGATTGAAATTCCATGTAAAAAGGGGAAGGCGATGGCAGTGGGGGTGTATTATCGTCCGCCTGGCCAGAATGAACAAATGGATGATGAAATGCTCAAAGAAATCAAGGAAGCTAGAAAAAGTTACAGTGCAGTAATAATAATGGGTGATTTCAATTACCCCGGCATCGACTGGGTCAGTGTCACAGCAGGACATGCTAGGGAGATAAAGTTCCTAGATGAAATAAATGACTGCTTCTTGGAGCAGCTGGTTCATGAACCGACCAGAGGGGAAGCCATATTAGACCTAGTCCTTAGTGGAACACCAGATCTAGTTCAAGAGATAAGGGTGTTGGGGCCACTTGGCAATAGTGATCATAGCATGATCGCCTTTGATTTAATTAGTGGAGGAGGGATAGTAAGGAAATCCACAGTACTACCCTTTAACTTTCGAAAGGGAAACTATGATAAAATGAGGAAAACAGTTAAGAAAAAACTAAAAGGAGCAGTTGCAAAGGTTAAAGACGTACATCAAGCTTGGATGTTGTTGAAAAATACTATCTTGGAAGCCCAGACCAGCTGTATTCCATGCTTTAAGAAAAGTGGAAGGAAGTCCAAAAAACTGCCAGCATGGTTTAAAGGTGAGGTCAGAGAGGCTGTTGTTGCCAAAAAAGCATCTTTCAGGAAATGGAAAAAAGAGCCAAATGACGAAACCTGGAAACAGCACAAGCACTGGCAAGTCAAATGCAAGGCATTGATAAGGCAGGCAAAGAGAGAATTTGAGAAGAAGCTTGCTGCGGAAGCAAAAACACGAAATAAAGACCTTTTCAAGTACATTCGTAGCAAAAAACCTGTGAGAGAGTCAGTTGGTCCATTAGATGATAAAGGGGTTAAAGGAGCACTAAGAAGCGACAAGGCGATAGCGGAGAGACTGAATGAATTCTTTGCATCAGTCTTTACTGAGGAAGATGTAGGGATGTTACCCATGACTGAAGTGGTATTTAAAGGTGCGGAAGAATTGAAGGAAATATCGATACATCGGGAAGATGTCTTACCACTATTAGATAAACTGAAGAGTAGCAAATCACCTGGGCCGGATGGTATACATCCAAGGGTGTTGAAAGAACTGAAATATGAGATTGCAGACCTGCTATTAGTAATCTGTGAACTATACTTAAAATCATCTCTAATACCTGAAGATTGGAGGATCGCCAATGTAACACCAATTTTTAAAAAGGGTTCCAGGGGTGATCCGGGAAACTACAGACCGGTGAGCCTGACGTCAGTACTGGGAAAAATGGTAGAAACCATCATAAAGAATAAAATTACTCAGCATGTAGATAGTCACGACCTAATGGGAGACAGCCAACATGGCTTTAGACAAGGAAGATCTTGTCTTACTAATCTGTTATGTTTTTTTGAAGGAGTGAATAAACAGGTGGACAAAGGTGAGTCGGTTGTTATTGTGTATCTGGACTTTCAGAAAGCCTTTGACAAGGTCCCTCATCAGAGACTTTTGGCAAAACTAAAGAGTCATGGGATAGGAGGCAGTGTACTATTGTGGATCAGGAACTGGTTAAAAGATAGAAAGCAGAGGGTAGGGCTAAATGGCCAATTTTCCCAATGGAGAAAGGTGAATAGTGGTGTACCCCAGGGATCTGTGCTGGGTCCGCTGCTTTTTGTCATATTCATAAATGACCTGGAAAGTGGAATAACGAGTGAGGTTATCAAATTTGCAGATGACACAAAACTATTTAAAGTTGTTAAAACCCAAGAGGATTGTGAAAAATTGCAAGAGGATCTTGATAAATTGGAAGACTGGGCATCAAAATGGCAGATGAAATTTAATGTGGACAAGTGCAAGGTTATGCACCTAGGGAAGAACAACCCAAACTATGGTTACACGATGCAAGGTTCCATATTAGGAACCACCACCCAGGAAAAAGATTTAGGTGTCATTGTGGATACCATGTTAAAACCCTTGGCCCAGTGTGCAGCGGCAGCCAAGAGAGCAAATAGAATGCTAGGTATGATAAGGAAAGGAATGGAAAATAAAACAAAAGATATTATAATGCCTCTATATCGTTCCATGGTGAGACCGCACCTTGAATATTGTGTGCAATTCTGGTCGCTGTATCTTAAAAAGGATATAGCGATTTTAGAAAAGGTTCAGAGAAGAGCCACCAAAATGGTAAAGGGGATGCAAGGATACTCCTATGAAGAAAGGCTAAAAAGGTTAGGGCTCTTTAACCTGGAAAAGAGACGGCTGAGGGGAGATATGATAGAAGTCTATAAATTAATGAACGGAGTGGAACGGGTAAACGTAGATCGATTGTTTACGTTATCAGAATATAGAAAGGCTAGGGGACATGCAATGAAGCTACAGGGTAAACTATTTAAGACTAATAAAAGAAAATATTTTTTCACTCAACGTGTAATCAAAGTCTGGAATTTGTTACCGGAGGATGTAGTAAAGGCTGTTAGTGTAGCTGGGTTTAAAAAAGGTTTGGACAAGTTCCTGGAGGAAAGGTCCATAAGCCATTATTAAGAAGTGACCGAAGATATCAATGCTTGACCCAGTACCAGCATTGTGGAACTTGTGTCTCTTGGGGAAACTGCTAGGTACATATGACCTAGATTGGCCACTGTTGGAAACAGAATACTGGGCTTGATGGACCTTGGTCTGACCCAGTATGGCATATCTTATGTTCTTATGTTCTTATGTCTGTGGGGGTTAAGGAATATAACCCAGACTCAGAGATAAGCTTACAAGATTCTGAGGAAGAAACTGTATCTTGTAGAAAGCCTGCCAGGAAGAATGTTCCTAAAGATAATCTGAGAGAGACAAAGCCTTTAAAGGATTTATTAAAGGGGAAGAAGTCTCATAGCTATACTACAAATCCAGAAAGGGGAAGGAAAGCTCAGTGGGAAAGACTGTTCAGACTTTTAAAAGAAGTTAAACTTGAAATTCCTGAGCCTGTTTTAAACCTAGTGACATGTAATGCAGAGGAGGAAGACATGGAAATAGACCCTGGTGTAGAGGAACGAGATTCCACAGACTCTTTGATGGAATGCTCTTTCTGCATGACCAGATTAAGGAAAGCCTAACGGTTTAACTGAGAGGGAAATCCAGAAAACCGTTTATCCTGATTTTTGTATCCAGGAAGCGTAGGATAGAAAGAAAGAACTCTCAAGGTTAAAGCACCAACATTACCTGTGTTGAAGTGAATGTTTTAATGCAGCAATTTTTAGTATTTTGTGCTGACAAGCAGAAGACATCCGGTAGCTAAAACGTCAAGCTATTGAAGGAAGCTATAGATTTGCTGGACTCTGCTAATTGCTATTACGTTCAACTGTGTTTGTTTTTGGAAAAGAAGTTCTTCTGTTAAGCTGCTGGAAGAAATAGTTTATTTATAGCACTGCTGGAATACAGTTTGGTGACAAAGTTTTGATTTGGAAAAAATATCCTTCTTTCTGTTATGGTGTTCAAGATTTTCTGCAAATGGTCTGTTTGCGAAGCCTGACTGTAAAACGATAAAATTGAATAAATTTTTTCTGTGTTGGCCTGAAAACCACTTGGACTGTTTTTACACACAACTACACCTCCAGAGGTCTCAACCCTGGAGTTCAAGTAAAAATATAAGATATGTGATGGCCCGCTGCCTTCACTAGGCAACCGCCTAGTAGGGGCGGCGCCACAATATTTAAGGGAAAAGGACATGGATCCAGCGGATTGACACCAGGTATGGGAAGATTGCCCATTGAGGTGAGATCCTATGTCGCCCATTTTTTTTCTGATCTCTGCTCCTTTCTCCAGAGTGGAGCGGCGTTTTTTGGAGAGAAGGTTGAAACTCTCTTGGTACTAACACAGCCTTGCATTGATGTGAGATAAAGCGCGGGCAGCATTTGCAATTTTGAAAGGTCCCCTGAAGAAACCGTTTTGTGTGAAACGTCTCAAGTGGTACCGGGGATGGACGTTGGGATTAATGAGACATATAGAGATTTATAGATACAGATTTATCTGGTCGAGAAGGTTCAATTTTTACACGTTTTTTCTTGTGTTTGAAAATTTTGAAAATTTTGAAGTGATTGGATGTCTGTGTATTTTCATTTTTAGAGGTCATTGATGTGATAGAGCACTCGACTACATATGGACGTGAGTCTGAGTAGTGGAGTGATGTTTTAACTGAGACCTCTAGGACTACCTCTGATCCTGATAGAGTTTACAGTGAATGAGTTGTTTTTTTGATTATACTTTTGATCGTTCATAATTAAAGGCCATAACATTTTTGGAAAAGAGAGAGGCAAGAGGAGAAAGTAGCCTCTTTAGAAGATATTCAGACCTAGGACACAGTTCTTGGATTTTTCTGAGGAGCAAGTTTGTTCAGGTTTAGATTCAACAAGGAGACCTTCACCTATGTCACCAACTAGATCAACAGCTAGAACCCACTGCTTTGTCTCACTAATCTGTTAAATGTTTTTGAAGGTGACAAAGCTGAGCCAGACAATAAAATGTATCTGGATTTTCAGAAAGCCTTTGACAAGGTCCCTCATGACAGACCTTTGGCAAAATTAAGAAGTCATAAAATTGCAGTGTACTATTGTGAATCAGGAACTGGTTAAAAGATAAAAAAAATAGAGAATAGGGCTAAATGGCCAATTTTCTCAATGGTGAAAGGTGAATAGTGGAACCCCCAGGGATCTGTGCTGAGCCTGTTGCTTTTTAACATATTCATAAATGACTTGGAAATAATGAGTGAGGTAATCAAATCTGTAAATGACACAAAGTTCTAAAAACAAGAGGACTGTGAAAATTTGAAAAAGGACTTTGATAAATTGGAAGACTGGTAGTCAAAATGGCAGATGAAATTTAATGTGGACAAGTGCAAAAATTATGCACTTTGGAAAAAACAACTCAAACTATGGTTACAAGATGCAATGTTCCACATTAGGAACCACCACCCAGGAACAAAATGTAGGCATCATCATCATGGATAATACAGTGTGCAGCAGTGGCCAAGAAAGCAAAGAGAATGCTAAGAATCATAAGGAGAGGAATGAAGAATAAAACCAACGATATTATAATGCCTCTGTATCGTTAATGAGACCTCACCTTGAATATCAGCAGCAATTCTGGTCACCATATCTTAAAAAGGATATAACAGAATTATAAAAGGTACAGAGAAGAGCCACCAAAATGGGAAAGGGATGGAAGGATACCTCTATGGAAAAAGGTTTAAAAGGTTAGGGTTCTTCAACATGGAAAAGAGACAGCTGAGGAGAGATATGATAGAGGTCTATAGATTAATGAACGGAGTAGAGCAGATAAACGTAGATATGTTCCTCACAGGCAACTTATAAACAAACTGGGCACCCTAGGGATGGACCCTAATGTTACTGCTTGGGTTAGAAATTGGTTGAGTGGGAGGCGACAAAGAGCACAGATAAATGGATCTCACTCTGAGGAGAAGGAGGTTACCAGTAGTGTGCCCAAGGGATCTGTCCTTGGTCCGATTCTTTTTAACATCTTTGTTAATGATATTATGGAAGGGCTGTCGGGAAAGGTTTGTCTCTTTGCGGATGACACCAAAATCTTCAATAGACACCCAAGAAGGTGTAGATAACATGAGGAGGGATCTAGCTAAGCTTGAAGAATGGTCTAGAATTTGGCAGCTGGGATTTAATGTTAAAAAATGCAAGGCCATGCATTTGGACTGCAGCAATCCAAGGGAGCAATATAGTATAGGGGGTGAAGTACTTTTATCCACTAAAGAAGAGCGGGACCTAGACTGGTTGTGCCTGATGATCTTAAAGTAGCTAAACAGGTAGAAAAGGCGACAGCAAAAGCTAGAAGGATGCTTGGGTGCATATGGCGAGGAATGACTAGCAGAAAAAAGAAGGTGATAGTGCCTCTGTATAAGTCTTTGGTACAACCTCATTTGGAGTATTGTGTGCAATTCTGAAGACCGCATGGATGGAGTCAGTACAGAGGGTGTCTACTAAAAAGGTTAGTGGTCTTCATTATAAAACATATGAGGACAGACTTAAGGATCTTAATATGTACACCTTAGAGGAAAGGCGGGATAGAGCTGATATTATTGAGATATTTAAATATCTTCATGGCATAAATACACAGGGGGAGAGCCTCTTTCGATTTAAAGCAATTTCTGCTATGAGGGGACATGGGATGAGAGTGAAAGGGGATAGATTCAGGAGTGATATGCGGAAATATTTCTTTACGGAAAAAGTGGTGGATCCATGGAATAGTCTCCCTGTGGAGGTGGTAGAGATGAAGACAGTATCTGAATCCAAAAAAGCATGGAACAAATACAGAGGATCTCTAAAGGAAGAAAGGGGACTGTTGTAGTTGTTGATATGGAAGGACAGACTAGATAGTCTATGTGGTCTTTTTCTGTCATCATTTTTCTATGTTTCTATGTTTCTCTCGAAGCAACTGTTCCTTTCTATTCATTTTCACGAGCCGTACAAACAGCTCAATTACATTCTATGTAAACCAAGGGAAGTGCAAAGCAAGCCCCTCTAAAGTCCCAATGATGGTCAGTCACTCATAACCGAGAAAACTGTTTCACTTATCTGTTCTTCAAAGTTTATTTATTTATTTATTTAATTAACAGGTTTTTTTATACCGCTTTATCATTTCAATCAATCATTTACATTATAACTTAAACTTGGTAAACGTACATTAAACAGGGACATTGATAACTTGGATTTTTTTTCTGAGCAATGGAGGGTTAAGTGACTTGCCCAAGGCCACAAGGAGTGCTAGTGGGTTGTGGTCATCAGCATCCGCCACTGAAAGCGCCTCTTCTCAATCATCGGTTAAGCGACTGGGCTCTCAAAAACACTTTAATTCCCACAATCGAGCCCATTCAATCTCATTATACCGCTACATAGTGCCATGTTTCAAGCCGCAGTAATCTTCTGGCCCTTCATCAGGCAATTACCCATACTGAATGGTGTGCCCGAAAAACTCCTTCGTTTTAATAGGGAAATCCTTAATGACATCTCAGAACTCAAAGCCCTCCTCAGCAGTCAATCATAGCACACTCCACCAATAAAGCTCTAAGTTTAGCCCCTGGGGCGTGACAGTCTGTAATTTAAATATCTAACGTTGTTCTAATTGTTTCAGTCTTGCCACTCTATTACCTCCCCGAAAGCAGTGAGGTACTTGATCAATAATATGCCAAGTGAAGTCCTGAAAAGAATGACCTTCAAGAGCACTACGTGGCACTAGCAGTGCTGTCATTACTCACATATTCACACGAGATCTATGTTTCTGTAAGCGCTGTTTCATTGATCTAGTTGTCCTCCCTATATACTTCAAAGAACAGGGGCAGATCAACATATATACCACACAGGTAGATAAACAGGTGGTATTGAAACGTGCTTTATAAGATTTGAGTGTTGTTGAATCAGTCCATTCCAATCCAGTTATCGTGAAAGCATAAAAATCACATCCACCGCATGATATATGCCCCGTTAATGGTTGCTTTAAATCAGAGGCCCGAGCTTCAATATTCATATGATGTAACATGTGGTTATGAGTGACTGACCATCATTGGGACTTTAGAGGGGCATGCTTTGCACTTCCCTTGGTTTACATAGAATGTAATTGAGCTGTTTGTTCGGCTCGTAAAAATGAATAGGAACAGTTACTTCGAGAGGGTCACCTCATGGCAAGAGATCCAACAAAAATAGTTAAAAGTTTTGATTAGGGTGTTTTTGGGACAAAGGGGTTTGCTGTGAGTTGATTATTTTCCCTTTGAGTGGTTTGTTTATTAGATACCTAACAGGTAGCACAGCTGCAGTTAATGTCATCTCTTGAGCAGTTGTGATAGCAAGTACCTGATCCCTGCTCAGATCCCTCCCAAATTCATGCCACAAGTAGCAATAAGCACTTACCACAGATATTTTACTCTACAGTAGCATTTAGCACAGGCTGGTGCTAACAGTCTCCTTGTGTTAAATCCATGGAAACTACTTACCGCACTTTAGTTAACATCCCCCTTAGGGGTATGTTTACTAAAACCCCGTTAGGTGCGCGCCGTGTTAGTGTGCGGGATGCCATAAAAGGAGTGGGCGTGTCAGTCTGAAAAAATCAAACCGGGATTAATCATGCGCTAATGTGCGCTGTGCACTAATGTGCGCCGCACACATTAGCGCATAAGAAACGCACGCGAGAAGCATAAGCAGGCGCGCTGATGTGCAAACACAGGAACAGAGCCAAAGTGCAATGGTTAAGACACTGACCAATGGTGCAGGGATCATGGGTTCGATCCCCCACTGTGCCCAATGAATAAGGCTGGGTGAGGCACTACCTGTTATGTGTAATATTGCATTCTGAGGCATATTAATTTTATTTTAATTACTGCTACTAGCAAACGCACTCTCAAAGCACTGTAACATAAGGCACCCCATAAGGTACCCCAGAGGGCACATTTTAAAGTGCACTGTCCGCCAAGGCACACTACAATGTTGCTTAAAGGGTGGCCTATAGGGCGCCATGATGGCAGCACTGCACCTGTTAACGTGTGGTAAGCTGAAGTAGGTGTGCTGATGTATAACCAGCAGCAGCAGTGTAGCACAATGGTTAAGACACTGACTGATAGTGCAGGGATCATGGGTTCAATCCCCCACTGTGCCCAATGAATAAGGCTGGCTGAAGCACTACCTGTTATGTGTAATATAGCATTATGAGGCATTTTAATTTTATTTTAAGTACTGATGCTAGCAAACGCACTCTCAAAGCACTGTAACATAAGGTGCTGCATAAGGCACCCCATAAGGTACCCCAAAGGGCACATTTTAAAGTGCACTGTCCGCCACGGCACCCTACAATGTCCCCTATAAGGCGCTCCATAGGACACATTATAAGGCACCTTATACGGACTAGCACCCTATCAGTCGCTCCATAGCATACTGTATAGTACACCTTATATGGACGGTAACCATAAGGTGCCCCATAGGGCGCCCTATAAAGCGCCCTCTGAGGCACCTTATGGGTACAGTACACTGAGGGTGTTTTTGCTGGCAGAACTAATGTATTTTAAAAATAGATAATGCTTTGGACAGCCCTATCAAATAACCCCACTGTGGGTTTGAACCCATGTTCTCTGGCTCCACTGGTAGTGAAGTAACCAGTGGGCTACAGCTCTATAGCTCCTAGCAAGCCCCTGGCTGGCTGCAGAAGGACTGCAAGTCACCACACAAACAGTCTGCTGTGGTCACCAGGAGAGGGTTAACCCACCCATACCCATGATGCACTGCACATGCAAATCAGAGGTCTACAGATGATCACAAGATGGGGTATGCACCCCCACAGCACCTTGGCCTGGTAGGGGGAACTGACCGTGTGTGGTACTGGCACAGAGTAGCTACACACCGTCACATTGTGCAGATACGGCACTCACCCTGAGGGTGAGGTGGGGCACCCATCACCAGGTCCACAGCAGAGATAGACCATACTGCAAGTCTCCAGCAGTGCTAATGTATGAGATAGGTAGTTTTTGCGAACACACTTTGGATATATCTGTATGTCTCAGTCAGGTGTAGTCCCTATGGACCCCCTAGGAGGATTATGTACCACCACTCTCCTCCTTCTCCAGGGCTGAGGGTGGTAAACAGGGTCTCACACCAACAGATCCATATTCTACCTCCCTGCAATGGTGGCAGTAGAGGGGACCATCAACCCTAGTCCTGCTGGGGAACAGACACCCTACAGGGCAGTCAATGCAGCCCTGTACACATCCATAACGCAATAGCAGACAGACATTAGGCCTGGATATGCTAAGCTGCACCCCACTGCTATCTGATATTCTCCTGCAGCAAGCCTTGTTGTAGTGGGTAAAATATGGGGACTGGGTTGGCAGGCACCATAGCTGGGACTTGAACCTGTGACCTTCTGCCTCCAAACACACTGGTTGTGTGCACTGCACCACCGTGTTGCCACTGAGACAGTGCATTCCCTGGTGATACCATGACTGTTTGTCTGGCAGGGCCTGTCTGTTGCAGTGCATGGCACCCACCTACACAGGGCTAGGCCATGGTCTGCTCTGGGCAGCTGCCACTTCCCCCTCCACCAACAGTACCCCTCCGCCACCATGCTGACATGGCCTTATATTGGAGACAGCATAAAACCTGAATGATTTGTGGCCCTTTAGGACTGAATTTGGGGGACTCTGCTCCAGGTAATGCGCATGTTTCTCGTGTCTTTGGTCAGTGGGGTAAAACATAGGCGTTTGAACCATGCCTATGTTCTCTGCAATAAAGGTTTGTCCTTACTATCACGGTTTGGTAGCGGGTAAAATATGGGGACTGGATTGGCAGTAGCCCCAACTGGGACTTGAATTTGTGACCTTCTGCTCCTGAGCACACTGGCGGTGCTCACCGCACCACACTGTACTCACAGAGACAGTGCAGTCCCTGGAGATACCATGGTTGTTTGTCAGACAGAGCCTGTCTGTTGCAATGCATGGCACCCACCTACACAGGGCTAGGCCATGGTCGGCTCTGGGCAGCTGCCACTGCCCCCCTCCACCACCAGTACCCCTCTGCCATCATGCTGACATGCCCTTCTGCTGGTGGTGCTGGTGGTGTGCAGTCTCAAGCCATCCAGTGTGCAGGTAGGTGGCTGCCTATGGTGCGTGTTGTGGGGTAGGGGTGCCTGCATAGGCGTCCACGCTTCCCCCCAACACCGCCTGCCAATGTTCTGTGCCCTTGGGGGTACCTGCTGGGTACTATCCCCTGTGACACTGTGATAAACACTCTCGTGCCCATGTTGGGCCCTCATCAGTTGCTGTCTGGCTACTGTTCAGTTTCATCATTCCTAAGTGCCACCTATAGGCATCTGCCTAGTCCGCACTGTGCCAAAGCTGCACCACAGCATGTGCCGCCTGCAGCCCTCTGTATCCCCTTTCCCAGCATCTGTCCAGTTGCCCATTCCAACATGCCCGCCCTGCTGTTGTGGAACATGTGCATGCCATAGGAAACCTGATCAGTGCTATTTCACTGTGGGATCATTCACCTTGTATGGGGACGGAGCGTAGACCCTTCCAAAATTCATATTTATTTTTTGGGGCTTTCTTGGGAGTATTTTTTGATGTTTCCAATTACTATCACTATTGCTCAGCTTGATTATAATTTTTTTAAATTTTGTTGGGGTCCTTTTCAATGTTTATTTGTACTTTTGTACCGTGCACATGTATCACACTTATCACTTTTTTGTAGGTTTCCCTCTTTTTGCTGTACATTGCTGACATAAATGGTTTCTCTTCCCTTTAAATCGGCTCTAACGCCAGGTTTTCACTCGCGGTATTATTTGCCTCAGATTTCAGCCTCGCAAATGTGTGGGGAACCTCTCCCCTCCCACTCTCCACCCATTGACCCCTTCTCTCCGCCCCTGGTGAGCCTTCCTCCGCCCTCCGGGAGCCTTTCCCCGCCTTCATTGCACATTAGCACGCCGCGCACATGGGCGCCGTGCACATGAGCGCCGCGCACATGAGCGTGCATATTTGTGCCCCATATGCGACATTAGCATGTGCTAAGATACCTTAGCGCACGCTAATGTCGCGCAGCGCACATTAGTGCGCAGTAGCGCACATTAGCGCAGTTTAGTAAACATACCCCTTAGTGTATGTTATTTACAAATAATGTACATTCAAAAAAATGACATGAAATGATATAGAAAATATCTGCTCTTTCAAACAGTGGTATATCTCTCCATGTTACTCATTGCAATTGTACAATAAATATGATGTTAATTTCCAGTTATATGGTCATTTGTCTAATAGGATTTTCACTGAGATCTCTAGTCAGCAATATATAATTCCCAACAGAAATAAAAATACATAAATAAATATATATACATAAATGTATTCCATTAAGCTGTTAAGGATAATTTGCCTTTAACAATGTTGCTAACAAGTTACAGCCAATGTCTCACCTATGTTGTAAAAGGCCATGTCATTGCCCTGAATATTTCTTCAAAGAAGATGGCTTGCTAATTCCTTCATCTTATTTTTATATCATAGAGCTCCTGCCATTTTCTCTTTCTAAATTAATTCCATTTTCATTTTTTCTGACTAATCTGATGCATTTGACCTAATTTTTTAAAACACGCTTTTGAAATATTACCAGTGTTCTCACAAGAACAATTTAAAGCATGCTCACTACCTCTGTCTCCAATAAGTTTTATTAGGACAACTTATGAAAAAAAGAAATCTTATAATACAAAATATAATATTTAATATTTAATAAATGCAGCTCTGTACAGAACAGCCAATATCCAGCTGCAACACAAAATCATATCTAGAGAGTTATAAATGCTACATTAGAACATCTTAGGGGTATGTTTACTATGCCGTCTTAACGTCGCAGCGGTAGTATTATTGCACGATAAGTGATGTTATAGAGCGATATTATCACGTGATAACATCACTTATCGCACGATAATGCGGTGGCAGCGTTAAGGCACACTAACGCTGTGAAATCCTGGTCTGAAGGGTGGAGTAAGGCTTCCCAGAGGGCGGAGAGAAGGGGGTCAATGGGCAGAGAGTGCACGGGGAGAGGTTCCACGCACACTAACGCTGTGAAATCCGGGTCTGAACACTAACACCAGTGAAACCCTCGCGTTAGGCACATTTGCAGGAAAGAGAAACAATTTAAGTCAGCAATGTGCAGCAAAGGCAGGGAAATACAGAAAAGTGATAGTTGTGATACATGTGCAGGAACCAAAAAGGCAAATAAACATATAAAATGACCAGAACTACATTTAAAATCCCAATAGCCAAGCTGGCCAATAGTGATATTAATGATAAACATAAAGCAACACTACTTACAAAGCGTAAAACTTAAGATATCATGTTTGGAAGGGTCTATGCTCTGTCCCCATGCAAAGTGAATGATCCCACATTGAAATAGCGCTGATCAGGGTTTCTGTCGTTTAGATTGGGCAGGTTTGTTATGGCGTGCACATGTGCAGCAACAGCAGAGTGGGCACGTAGGAAAAGGCAACTGTACTGATGCTGTTAATGGGATACAGGAGGCTGCAGGCGGCACATGCTGTGGTCCAGCTGGGGCACAGTGCGGACTAAGCAGATGCCTAGGTGGCACATAGGAATGCCGAAACTGTAAAGCAGCAAGACAGCAACTGACAAGGGTCCAACATGGGCACGAGTGTGTGTCCCACAGTGTCATAGGGGATATTACCCAGCAGGTACCTACAAGGGCACATAACACTAGCAGGTGGTGCCGGGGGAAAGCGCGCATGTCCATGTAGGCACCCCTACCCGACAACCCATACCATAGGCAGCTGCCTACCGGCACACTGGATGGCCTGGGACTGCGCACCACCAGCACCACCTGCATAATGGCATGGCAGCATGGTGGCGGAGGGGGCAGTGGCATCTGCCCACAGCAGACCATGGCCAAGCCCCGTTTTGGTGGTTGCTGAGCACTGCAATAGACAGGGTCTGTCTGATGAACAGTCATGGTATCCCCAGGGAATGATCTGCCCCTATGGCAACAGTGTGGTGCAGTACACACAGCCAGTGTGTTCAGGCGCAGAAGGTCACAAGTTCAAGTCCCAGCTGTGGCTCCTGCCAACCCTGTTCCCATATTTTACCCAGTACTAAAGCGTGGTAATAAAGATGGAACCTTTATTGCAGATAAAATAAACATGCCTGAAACGCCTATATTTTACCCTACAGAGCACAGACACCACAAACATGTGCAATCCCTAGAGCAGAGTTTCCCAACTGCAGTCCTGGAGGGCCAAACACCATTCAGGTTTCATGCTGTCCCTAATAAATATGCCTACGCTGCATTTGTATGTGCCGCCCCCATTGTATGCAAATGTATCTCATGCATATTCATTAGGGACAGCATGAAAACCTGAACAGTGTTTGGCCCACCAGGACCGGAGTTGGGAACCTCTGCCCTAGAGCAGTGGCCAACAGGGGCATAAACACCCACACCCACAGGCTCCACTATCCAAAGCCTCATGGAGAGTCAGGCTGTTGGGCCCTGCGCGGAGCAGCATCTCCCAATAATGGCACCTGCATACCTTAGCAATGCCGTCCTAAACTTGGGAACACATTTCACATATATCAAAAGGTTGTTATAATTAATGTCAGCTAACAAATCCTAAGTTAAACACAATTTCTTGATAGAGATTCATCATAGCAACCTTTCTGATATCTGTGGAGTGTGTTTCAGTTACTGATTCTGACAGTGTTTACCACCCCGGGGAGTGACCCTAACAGTATTGAGTACCATAGCAATGACCGCACTGTGCCCAGGACTGGTGTGGCGGCCAGGGCTGCCACAAACCTCTATATTTGCACAATGCTGGCATAGGTGTGGGAGTGTGTGTCTGTCTATCCAGTGTGTTGTGGCTGCCTACACCTTACTAAGCCCACACTTCTTGCACTGTTTCCAGTGTTAGCCTGCCAATGTGCATAATGAGGAGCAAGGTACTGTGGGTATGGCCCGGACAGGGTGGCATGGGCAGGATGCATTTGCACAGGGTATAGGGCAATGGATGGGACATTGTAGTGCCTGACCACCACCTGCACGGACAGGGTGGCCACAGCATGTCATGCTGGGAGGTTGCTCTCACCCTGACTGAGCAATGACCACGGCATGGCTAGGTTCCCCCATAGTGCTATTCAATATTTCTTTCAAGTTATATTTATGGGTTCTTTTTTTTTAGGGTCCAATTGTTGACATATCTGTGTGGTGTGTGTGTGCTGATGTCCCAGTTTTGGTTGCACACAGTTTCTCCAGGAACATGCACTATGTACTAGCTAGCAGACTGTCTGCAGTTAGCATCTGTATGGCTGCACCACCTTGCAGGGTGCAGCAGGTGCACACTGACTGCCCTCTGCTGGTGACTGTCAGATTGTAGTGGGAGGCAGCTGAGCTGCCTGGGTCCACTACCTACCTGCCAGTAGCCCTGTCCCAAGTGCAGATCTTCAGCAGCTCTCTGTTTGCCACCAGGACTGGGATTGCTGGTCCCACAGCCTGTCCTCGTGTACCTCCACTGCCCCCCCCCTTGCAAAGGGTGATAGTGTGGGTCTGCTGGGGGCAGATCATGTCCCCCAGCCTGACCCAGAGGGGACAGTTTGCTAAGTACATTGTTGTCATGTGAGCCCTGATACACCCCTGCTCCCTAAACAGGTGACCATATCAAGCACAGTGGATATGCACTATGTTGTGTACATCATGGTTCACAAGGGCCAGACGTGACTGGCAATTACAAATGGACACAGAGACCTCCTAAAAGTGTCTGCAACAAATACCTGTCACACACTGGTACTGATGGAGACCTGCAGCACAGCCCACTTCAACCAACCCCGGTACTGCGGACCTGGTGCTATCCACTCCAACTCACCCTCAGGGTGAGCACAGAACATGCACATTGGCATGGTCTCACCCTCAGGGTGTGCCAGTAACATGCATGGTCATTCCCCCCTACCAAGCTGATGTGCTGTAGAAGTGCATACCCCATCTGGTGAGCAGATGTAGACTGCTGTTCTGCATGTGAATTGCATTATGGGTACTGTTAGTTCTATCCTATCCTGGTAGCCACAGCAGACAGTTTTATGGTGACGAGCACTCTTCCTGTAGCCAGCCATTGGTGTGCTAACTTCCATAGTGATGTAGCACAATGGTTAATGCAATGACTTCAGTAGCAGAGGTCATGGGTTTGATTCCTCTCTATTCCCATTTTTTTATGGCTGTCCTACACAACTAAGTTTCATTCGTGTAACAGTCATATTTGTGCAGATCTTTGCTGCCACCACATTATACCCTCATCACTGTTGCCATACATCCTTCTGTCCGTCTATGTGTGTGTGTGCCAGCTGTGTGGTACCCTGTCCTAATGTGCAGGCTGTTACCCCATGTCCTGCACTGGCACACTTTTCTGCATTGCGGCTCTTCATGCTTGCCTCTCTTGTGTCTGCTCTGCATGGCACTGCTCTCCTCTGTCCTCCTGTCATTGCACTTATCCTGCCACCTCTACCTCCTCTGGTGGACATGTATCCCCATCCTCTGCCACACACTGTCATTGTTGCACTATACATTACCATCACCCTGTACATCGGTACAGCTGCCCCCGATATGTTTGTCCACTTTACCTGCTGCCACATGGGCTGCATGCAGATTTGGCTGGTCCATGAGCTCCATCATCTGCTTCCTTCCATCACTTGTTCATTGCCTTTCCTTGGTGCTCTGTGCAGTGTTATGGTTATATCTGTGTTTGAGCCATACATTTCATGCTTGTGACTTTGGGGCACCTTTGTGCCCCTGGGCACCATCGCCTGTGTCACCTTGGTATCCCTGGGGCATCTTTCGTGGCACCTTAGGTTTGGCCAGCTTATGGGGCGCCTTATATGCTGCTTTGGAGGGTGCCAACCTTTCCTGCCGCCCTCTGGGGCACATTATGACCTGCCTTGGATGGTGTGGTGCTTTATGATGTGCCTTATGGTGCACCCTAAAAGGTGAATTAGGTTGCGGCACTGGGGTGAGGCTTTTTTGGCTGGCTGTGCAAATTGTTGGGATGTGTCTGACTGTTACTGGCAGGAAAAGGGATTGTCTCAGACAGTCTTTTAACTGAGTCCACTGGGGGATCAAACTCATGACCATTGTATTATCAGTCAATGTATTAACCAGTGTGCTACACCTCTATTGCTGTGATTGTAGGTCAGCATGCCTAATTAAGGCTAACATGCGTTAACGTGCCACGGCTCCCTCTATCATGCGATAACGGACTTTATCGCGCGATAACCCGAAATGCTACCTTAAGACCGGAACACCCACTACCTTATATGGTATTCGTCACAGTAAGACTGCAACTAATGCCAGTAACATTAAGACGGTTTAGTAAACATACCCCTTAGTCTCAGCTCAGCTATTTCATATTTGGAATTCTAACTTTGTAATTGACAATATACAAGTACTACTGGAATTTAGAGGTAATTCTGTAAACTTTTTTTCCTTGTGTAAATCCCTGTTTTGCGTTCATACATAGTGTTATAAAATTAGCCCCCTGGGTTATGTGTGTAAAAGTATGTGCAGTGACAAAAAGGCACATACTCATACTTCTAAGCCATCCACGTATAGGTGTCTTTGGGGGGTGTAGCTTGGGTAGAGCATTGGTGGAGTTATGAAGTACGTTCAAAGGTTATAAAATATGCACCTACACATGTACTTCCCCCACATGCATGTATACCTGCTCCTGAACAGGTATAAATGTATGCAGGTGCATTTTAGCCACAGTTGACAAGATTTATGATCATATTTTATAATGAGACATAGGGGCATGTTTACTAAATCACATTAACTGTTAGCACAGGGTTTGCTGTGTACACAGAGGCATATTTATGAAAATGTGCTAAAGAGCATGGGACTAACAAGCTCTAATAGTGCTTTTTTACCATAGAAGGGCAAAGGCAGGCATGTTAAAAGCTCCGGGCATGGCTACAGTAAGGAGGCACAGAGGTCAGGTGTGCAGTAGTAGCCACTGTAAGTGTGCATGCAAACTGTGAAGACACACATTACATGCCCCTATGCCACACATAATTGCGTGCCAATGTGACCCACCTGGATAGCTATATAATAATGGGACCATCATCTTTGTGCACAGTGCCATGGAGGAGGGCATCTTAGTAAGTCCACAGCTCTGCACTGTGGTGAAGGTCCCAAAAGCAGGAGAAGTGAGGCAGCAGCACTAATGGTCATAGCTCAGAAGACCTGTGTGATGGACTAGAGGAGCCCATAACCATACACTGGGAATGCCCTATCTCTGCACATTCATTCCAGTACTGATATCACCTCTCCCCCCTTTCTTTCTATAACCATTTAATTTTCCAGACATATCCTTTTCAAGCATTATGATATACCTTAGGTCAACCCTGCAGTGCCTGCTAAGGCTGAATGCCTTTGCTGGCACTCTTTAAAGGATCAGAAGAATGTATTAGCCCACAGTCCACCAGCTATGCTGAAATTGCAGCTATAATAAGGTTCCAGTGGCACTGGTTGATTCCCAGGGACTGCTCCTGTACTATTGCAAGTTTTAAATTTTCCCCTTTAGCTTCAAAGTTTACTGTTCTATAAACAATGGAATGGAACAGATAAGATAAATCAAGATGGAAAATTGTTGCACTGTATCTTATGCTTCTGTGGTGGACTACATTTTTCTATAGTAATTTCTGCCATTCTTTCAGTATTGTCCTGAAGTGCAAAATCACTTCCTTTTGAAGACCCTAGTATAGTAGATTCTACCTTGCAAAATGAAGCCAAAAATGCCTTTCATTCAATTAAAAAAAAAGAACTTGAATATGTTCTTTATCAAGGCATAGAGACTATGTCAAGCTTAAAGTTTGTTGTGTTTTCTCAGCTTTAGAGTCATCCAGAAGCACCAGTACCACTAGCAAGCCTGATGTGCTTTTTTCCTTTGCAATCCTACCCAGGGGCGGCTCAAGGCAATCTGCTGACTGAGGCGAGGGATGAGATGGTGCCCCCCCCCCCCCCGTAGTGGGGGAAGGGGATGCTTTCTCAAAACTCCAGTCAGGTACTGAACCAAACCAAAAAGCCGATTAAATTATATGAAGGAAATGCATGAGTTTGCACACTATGGAACTAAAAGAAAGAATGAGAACCATAGCACAGTTTCTAAAATTAAATTATAACTCATTTTTATTTTGCTGTTATAAACTGTGTTATGGTTCTTGCTTTTTCTTTTTGAACATATATTTTTGCATCCACAGAACCCCCTTCCTCAACAGTGGGTGCAGAGCAGAACCAGGACATTCACCCACAGAACTCAATATCTTTAAAAAACAAGCAAACAAACATTATCCAGTACCCAGGCATATTGTGAACTAATAAAAACCCCTACAACAAAATCACTGAGTATTTATAGAGCAAATCTACCATACCATACCATACCATACCATACCATACCAGCACCAACTTTCAAAACTTACATAAGGAGGCCATCCAAAAAAAGCATCACTGTAAATACTGCAGTGGACCCTGGGACATTCAAACACCTATTTCGACAGCTGAACAATTCAGATTGCTACAGTATAGATCCCTACGTACAAATTCCATGTTAACAGAACACCTGGTCTTGGTCATACACTCAAAACACAGACACTCAACAAGTACAGAATAAGTGACCGTAACCTAAAAATAAACATATGTATATAAAAATCTGCAACCTGAAGAAGCCAGATTCTGCATACAGTGCAATATCAGAGAAATAGAAAGAGATGCATTTGCATGGACTGTATAAAATATAAAGATAGCACCAAGTCTGGTCATTAAATTGAAAATAAAATTCTCTTCTGACTTTGTTGTCTGACCATTTTATTCTCTGATCATGTAGGTCCCAATATGAGGTTTCTGCTTTTCTCTGTCTCCTTCCTGTCTACTTTCCCCAGAGACGGCATGAGGGTAATGCAGGGCCATGAGCAGAGACTCACTGCGGCATCATTTGCATAAATTTAGTGCACTTTACTTTAAAATGTATATGCCACCCATCTAAAATCCTAGGTGGCTTCTAAACATGCAAATGCAATTGAGTAAAACAAGGTTACAATAAAACAAACATAATAATAAAACATGAAATTTGATAAATGAAAAGTCACTTATACAACCCCTTTCCCCCACCCATCAAACCATTATAAGTATCTGCACATCAGATTTATTTTTCTATGACCAGATTATTGATGTGGAGGATATAAAATGAGAAACTAATCCTGGTAGCAATGAATTCAAACACTGGATTGAATTGTGTTAGAGCTGGAAAAGTCCTGAACTCAGCAGTGGTGAAGTTATCAGGCTACTAAACAAAATGAAACTGAGACATGCCCTGAAAATTTGAAATTTTCTTGAATCCAAACTGACAAAATATTTTAAATTTCAGTCTGGCAGCATAAAGAACGCAAAACTGCAAATCTCAAAAACACGGTACCATCTAACTTAGGAACCATCTAACGTCTCAACAAATAGGGGTGTCCTACATGGAGTGGTGGGTTCACCCCTAAACAAAGACATGGGGAGGGGTGGCCTGAACAGAGCAACAGGTGCACCTACTCTTGCCATCTAGCTGGGCAGACTAGATGGACCATGCTGGTCTTTATCTGCCTCTTTTTATGGTCTCTTGTCTGAGGGTAGACCTAAATCGCTAAGCTATGAAATTCCCTCTAAAATATTAAGGTAATAACTGATATATAATGTATACCTGTGTTGATAATGAATAATGAGTAACCTGAAGTCTCAGACTTGAACAAGCACTAAATCACAGGCATTACCCTGAATATGTGCTCAAATATGCATCAACGACTCTGGTTCTCATGGACCATGAGAACCGGAGTCGTTGATGCATATCTGAGCACATATTCAGGGTAATGCCTGTGATTTAGTGCTTGTTCAAGTCTGAGACTTCTGGTTACTCATTATTCATTATCAACACAGGTATACATTATATATCAGTTATTACCTTAATATTTTAAAGGGCATTTCATAGCTTAGCGATTTAGGTCTTTATCTGCCGTCACTTACTATGTTACTATGTTACTACCTCCCCCAACCAACACCCTACAGTTGACCTCACCAAGAACCCAGAGTACAGGACCCATAGAGCAAATCTACTATTCCATAACAGCACTAACTTATAAAACTCACACAACATGGAGTGTACCCAGAAAAGGGCAACACCATGAATATTGCAGCGGGCCCTAGAACAGCCATACACCTGTATGAAAAGCTGAACAATTCAAATTACTACAGTACAGTATAGATCCCTATGTACAAACTCCATTTTAACAGAACACCTGGCCTCAGTCACACACTTAGGGGTATGTTTACTAAACCGTCCTAATGTTACCGGCGCTAGTTGCAGCGATAATGTGAAGAATGCCATATAAGGAGTGGGCGTTCCAGTCCTAAGGTAGCAAGAATATGTATCGCGCGATAGTCTGCACCGTGGCACATTAACGCGCCTTAACCCTAAGTACATGCCAGTGCAGTGTTAGAAGCTATAACGATGTAGCCCACTGATTACTGCAATGACTGTGGAAGCAGAGGTCATGGGTTTGATCCTGCAGTGGAGTAATGTAAAAAGGCTGTCTGAGGCATTTTCTTTTAATTTAAATCAGTGCTACCAACAAAAACACCCTCATAGTGCCGTAACCTAAGGTGCCTCATAAGGTGCCTTATAAGGCGCCCCATAGGTCACATTATAAAGTGCCCTGTCTGACAAGGCACCCTATGATGTGCCCTATAGGGCACCTTATAGGGCGCCTATGAGGCACCTTAGGCTACAGCACTATGAGGGTGTTTCTGCTGGCAGCACTGATTTAAACTAAAAGAAAATGCCTCAGACAGCCTTTTTAGATTACACCACTGCGGGATCAAATCCAAGACCTCTGCCTCCACAGTCATTGACATAACCAGTAGGCTACATCTCTATAGCTGCTACTACACAGCTGGCTGGCTATAGAAAGACTGCAGGTCACCACACAAACTGTCTGCTGTGGTTACCAGGATAGGGTAAACCCACCCGTACCCATGATGCACTGCACATGCAGATCAGCAGTCTACAGCTGATCACAAGATGGGGTATGCACCCCCACAGCACCTAGGCTTGGTAGGGGGAACTGACCGTGTGTGTTACTGGCACAGAGTAGCTACAGACCGTGACATTGGTTGGGTCCTGTGCTCACCGTGAGGGTGAGGTGGAGCACCCAGCACCAGGTCCACAGCACCTGGCTTGGTTGAGATAGGCTATACTGCAGGTCCCCATCAGTGCAAGTGTGTGATAGGTAGTCCTTGCAGATACACCTATGTCCATCTGTATTTCCCAACCATATCTAGCCCTTGTGTACTATGATGCACCCAGAATAGTTCATATCCTGTGTGGGTGCCATGGTCACATGTTATAGGTGAAAGGGGGTGTTTGGACCCAAAAGCAGATTATGTAATTCAACCCAACCCACGCTCTGTGGCTCAGGGTGGGGGGACAGGATCTCCCACCAACAGATCCACATTGTAGATCTCTGCAATGGTGGCAGTAGAGAGGACCGTCAACCCCAGTCCTGCTGGGGAACAGGCACCCTACAGGGCAGTTGATGCAGATCTGTACACATCACATAAGGCAATGGCAGACAGGCAGAACACTGGAGAAGCTCAGCTGCCCCCCACCACTATCTGACATTCACCAGCAGAGGGCACAGTCAGTCTCCACCCACTGTAATGCTTGCCAGCCCTATACATGCAAACTACAGAAGTCTGCTAGCTAGTACATGTTCCTGGAGAAACTGTGTACACCCAAAAATGGGATGTGAGCACACACACCAAGCAGGTAGGTCAGTGAATGAGCCCCAGAAAACCCCCCCCCACAAATATCACTTGAGAAAAATGTTGCATAGCACTATGGGGGAACCTAGCCATGCCTTGGTCACTGCTCATTCAGGGTGAGAGGGACCTCCCAACATGACATGCTGTGGCCACCGTGGTTGGGCACTACAATGTCCCAGCCATTGCCCTATACCCTGTGCAGGTGCATCCTGCCCAGGCCACCCTGTCCGGGCCATACCCACAGTACCTTGCTCCTCATTATGCACATTGGCAGGCTAACACTGGAAACAGTGCAAGCAGTGTGGGCTCAGTAAGGTGTAGGCAGCCACAACACACTGGATAGACAGACACACACTCCCACACCTATGCCAGCATTGTGCAAATATAGAGGTTTGTGGCAGCCCTGGCCGCCACACCAGTCCTGGGTACAGTGCAGGCATTGCTATGGTACACAAAACTGTTGGTGTCACTCCCCGGGGTGGTAAATACTGTCAGAATCAATAACTGAAACACACTCAACAGATATCAGAAAGGTTGCTATGATGAATCTCTATCAACAAATCGTGTTTGGCTTAGGATTTGTTATCTGCCATTAATCATAGCAACCTTTTGATATAGGTGGAATGTATTCCCAAGTTTAGGATGGCATTGCTAAGGTATGCAGGTACCAGTATTGGGAGATGCTGCTCCGCGCTGGGCCCAACAGCCTGACTCTCCATGAGGCGTTGGATAGTGAAGCCTGTGGGTGTGGGTGTTTTTTACACCTTTTGGCCTCTGCTCTAGGGCTGAGTTTCCCAAATCTGGTCCTGGTGGGCCAAACACTGTTCAGGTTTTAATGCTGTCCCTAATAAATATGCATGAGATACATTTGCATACAATGGGGCGGCGCATACAAATGCAGCACAGGCATATTTATTAGGGTCAGCATGAAACCTGAATGGTGTTTGGCCCTCCAGGACTGCAGTTGGGAAACTCTGCTCTAGGGATTGCACATGTTTATGGTGTCTGTGCTCTGTAGGGTAAAATATAGACGTTTCAGGCATGTTTATTTTATCTGCAATAAAGGTTCCATCTTTATTACCATGGTTTAGTACTGGGTAAAATATGGGGACAGGGTTGGCAGGGCCACAGCTGGGGCTTGAACTTGTGACCTTCTGCTCCTGGACACACTGGCTGTGTGTACTGCACCAAACTGTTGCCACAGGGGCAGATCATTCTCTGGGGATACCATGACTGTTTGTCAGGCAGACCCTGTCTGTTGCAGTGCACGGCACCCACCTAAATGTGGCTTGGCCGTGGTCTTCTTTGGGCAGATGCCACTGCCCCCTCCACCAGCAGCACATCTCCACCACCATGCTGACATGTTCTTATGCTGGTGGTGCTGGTGGTGCGCAGTCCCAGGCCATCAAGTGTGCCGGTAGGCAGCTGCCTATGGTGTGGGTTGCAGGGTAGGGATGCCTACATTGACATGCGCGCTTCCCCCGGCACCGCCTGCCAATGTTATGTGCCCTGTGGGTACCTGCTGGGTAATATCCCCTGTGACACTGTGGGAAACATACTTGTGCCCATGTTGGACCCTCGTCAGTTGCTGTCTTGCTGCTTTACAGTTTTGGCATTCCTATGTGCCACGTAGGCATTTGCCTAGTCCTCACTGTGCCCCAGCTGGACCACAGCATGTGCTGCCTGCAGCCCCCTGTATCCCATTTACAGCATCAGTACAGTTGCCGTTTCATACGTGCCCACTCTGCTGTTGCTGCACATGTGCACGCCATAACAAACCTGTCCAATATAAACAATAATAACCCTGATCACCGCTATTTCAATGTGGGTTCATTCACTTTGTAGGGGGACAGAGCATAGACCCTTCCAAACATGATATCTTCCTTTTTACGCTTTGTCAGTAGTGTTGCTTTATGTTTATCATTAATATCTCTATTGGCCAGCTTGGTTATTGGGATTTCATATGTGGTTCTGGTCATTTTCTATGTTTATTTGCCTTTTTGGTTCCTGCACATGTATTACTACTATCACGTTTCTGGGTTTCCCTGCCTTTGCTGTACATTGCTGACTGAAATGGTTTCTCTGTCCTGCAAATGTGGCTAGTTCGAGGTTTTCACTGGCACTAATTTTCAGGGCTTTCTTTCACGGCGTTAGTGTGCATGGATCCACTCCCCGCCCACTCTCCTCCAATTGACCCCTTCTCTCCACCCCTGGGGAGCCTTACTCCACTCTCTGGGGTGCCTTTCTCCTCCCTCTGCGCACCTCACCGTCGCCGGAGACGTTATCGCACGATACGTGATGTTATTGAGCAATGATGTTACATTATCACGTGATAACATTACGTATCGCACGATAACATTGCCACTGCTACGTTAAGATGGTTTAGTAAACATACCCCTTAGAACACAGACCCTCACCAAGTACAGAATAAGTGACTATAACCTAAAATAAAAATATGTAGACAAAAATTAAACTGAAACCCCAAGAAGCCAGACTCCGCATGTAGTGCACCATCAGATAGAGATGCAGTTCCTCATATAAAGATAGCAAAAATTCCAATCACTAAAATGAAAATAAAATTATTTTTTCTACCTTTCTTGTCTGACCATTTTATTCTCTGATCATGCTGATCCTGATCTGAGCTTCTGCTTTCCAGTCTTCTCTTGGCTCTCTTTCTATGGTCTATAGTTCATCTGCCATTTCTTAGCTCTTTTGTTTTCTTCACTTCCTTCCATCATCTTATTTCCAGTCCCAGTAACCCTTCCCAGTATCAGCCCCTTTGCAGTACTCCCTCCCAGTACTTTCCAATGTCAACTTGCATTCCCATGGCTGCCACTGGTGTCCATTCCCTTCCAGTCCCCTCTTCCCTACTGTTCAGCCCCTTCTAGTCCAAATACCATTGCAGCCCTTCTCAGCATACAGTCCCTTCCAATCCCATTTTTACATGCCCCCGCATCAGCCCATTTGTAGCCCTAGCCCTCAGTTTTCTTCCAGGGGCAGCAGCTCTATCCTCCCCTCTCTGCCATCAGCCCATTTCCAGTTCTAGCTTCTCAGTCTTCTTCCAGGGGCACCAGCTCTCTGCTCCCTCCCCCCCCCCCATATCAGCCCATTCCAGTCCTAGCCCCCCCATCAACCCATTTCCAGTGGAAGCACCCACAATCAGCTCACTTCCAGTGCTAGCCCCCCATCAGCCCAATTTTTGTGCTAGTCCTCCCTCAACCCCATTAGCAGTGCTAGTCTCTCCTAATCAGTCCATTACCAGTGTTAGCTCCCCTAATCAGCCCATTACCAGTTACAGCCCCCCCCCCATCGATCAGCCCATTCACAGTCCTAGCCTTCCTTAACCAACCCATTATCAGTCCTAGCCCCCCGATCTGCCCATTACCAGTGGTAGTCCCCTAAAATCAGCCCATTACCAGTGCTAGCCTCACTCTGCCTCATTATAGAGCCACCCCTGATCCTACCCCTGTCACAGCCAAACATCTATCTCTGTTAGAATCCTAAAACCTGCACTAACACTCTTCCTAACCTTCTGAAAATCAGAGCCCAAATGTTTTTCTGTCCCCATGTTCAGTGTGTGTTGTAGCACTACTGAGATGTCATCAGCCATGGGATTTGCATAAGTCAAAAAGAGAGAGGTTTCTCTGTCTGCTATCAAACATTCATATCCTAAACAAACGAGACTAGGCTAATAGGACATAAATCACTTTTTTGTTGGACCGTTCATTAGGAGGGTACAATCCCCTTGAAACAAACTGTCCTTTTAATTATTTTAAATAGACAATAAAGTAACAAACAAGAAGGCATGTAGCTTTTTCCTAAACAAAGCTTGAAAATCCATCAATATAAGCTGACTGATTCCAATAAAGTTGCACAACGCAGCATCATGTTTTGAGTCCGTCTGGAATAAAGGGACTCTGCTTCAGGTGTATTGCTCCAATGGTCAATCAAATGAGGTCTCACAGTAGCCCAAAGAGATTTGGAGTCCATACTGGCCAAAGTCTAAACTGCTCTTAAATTCCAAAGACAGCGTCTGACGTCAGTTCTAGTAACTCTGCCTAATTCACCGAGGCAACAAGCTCAAAACAAAGTGATGGCCCAAACACTTCGGTATTCACAGAATGCTCTGCCCATCAAGCTCCAAATTCAGGCCATCAGGAGCCACTGTTTTTAACTGGTCCATTTTTAGACTCTTTTTAACATCTTTGTTAGTGATATTGCGGAAGGTTTGTTGAGTAAGATTTTCCTGTTTGCGGATAAAGCACAGTTACTTACCTGTAACAGGTGATCTCTGGGAACAGCAGGAATAAGTCTTCACATATGAGTCTTCACATATGGGTACGTCGGTACCGACGGAGCCTGCGCGGGAACGCTCTCCAGTGTCCAAAAAGAAAACTTTTGGGAGCATCCCACGTGCATGCGCGTTGCCTTCCCACCCATTCACTTCCCTCTCATCAGTTGGGTTTGTAGCTGAGACCAAAGGAGGGAAGTAGACAAATTAGAGAGAGAGAGAGAGAGAGAGAGAGAAACAACTCCTAGGGGAGGTGGGTGGGTTGTGAAGACTTATTCCCGCTGTTCCCAGAGATCACCTGTTACAGGTAAGTAACTGTGCTATCTCCAGGAACAAGCAGGAATGAATCTTCACATATGGGGACTCCCAAGCTAGAGATGCCTGGAGGAGGTCCCAGCATGTTGCAAATCTAGTCGATGGGCCATGCTATTTCCCAGAACCTGAGTCATCCAAGGGATGGAGGGTAGGAGTTGAATTTAAAAGGGTGTGCTGTGGAACAGCTTGACTAAACAAGGCGTCTAGAGAGGAGTCCTTGTGTAGATCAGAAATGTTAGTGAAAATTGGATTCCAATTTTCTAATGTGGACCTTAGTCAAAAATATTGCAAAAGTATTTGTTGAGACAAATGGTCTGGTGCTAGAAACCAGTACATTATCCTCAAAGAAAATACCTTACTGAGAAGTAGAGGAAAATAAATTTCGCAATACAGGCAGAGGTCAGAAGCCTAAAAGGCTAGAACCAATCCCAGAAGGAAAAACTGGGAGAGTTTAATGAGGATGGACTTTGGATGAGAAGCTGAAGCTTCTGTAGGCCGTTTGAAGCTCTTTGTCCTTGGAGCAGAAAAAGGCTCTAGGAAAGAGAGGAGATAAATCTGACTGGTTTGCAGAAAAAGGATGGGTCTTTGAGACCCCTCTATCCAAATGAAAGAAAGAAAGAAACATTTGTAGTAGGCGGTGTAGCCTCCAATTTCTTGAAGATCAGCAATGTCTTCCCTAAGTGATGTCACTTAGGATGACTTTACATGGAGAGCTTCAGATGTAACGTAACCAGAGAGGTTACAGTAAAAGAAGGTAATTTGTGATTACCATAGAAATTGGTTGTCCATTTAAAAGCCTATGGCATGCTGGAACAGCATTAATATGGACAGTAACAAATCTTTCAGATTGAGATATGTGTATTTATACACATAGATAGATAGATAGATAGATAGATAGATAGATAAGAGAGACTCACTTAAAAACTAGAAGGGATAAGACCTGTTGAAAATATAGATAGAGAACCCCTTACTGGTTATACATGGAAGAACCATGAAGAAGGTTACATGGAAACCAGTGGAATGTTCCTAGTCAGAATGATAGGTCTAGATCTCTTTAAAATTCTAGACTTTGAATAACCAGAAATGGAGATCTACGTGAAGGTGTGCAGAGAAAGCCTTAGTCTTAAGACAAGTCTGGATCCTTCTATAACTTCAGTGTGGAGAAAAAGACACAATAAAAGGGAATACCATATTTGCCCATCTATGAGGGCAATATGAGTATAATGCGTTCTTTGTTCAGCATACGCTCCAATGAAGTATTGGGAATTAGAAGGAATGCACTAGACAAGGACAGACTGCAGTGAAAAGAAATGCATCCCTGTTGTGGAGATGTGGAACAACTCAGGGAATTAAACAATTCTTTATGCTTTCACGTGATCTAAAGCCTGGTTCATTTTCCCTAAAAGGAAATTTTAAGGAAGATGGTAAAAGTAGGAAAAAAACGGTCATGTGGGAGCATGACTGGGCAAGCCTTTCAACCATCTGGAAGTTACCCACCAGGAATGGCTCTGAGGCTCTCTGGCAAAGGCCCATAGTTGCAGAGCTTTTTGTAGAATTGCAGAAAGCATGTTGTAGGTTGCCCAGGTGAGATCTGGTTGTTTAATTACCAGTGTGCAACCTAATCTATTCTGTGGGAGCCAAAGAATTGAAGATGGCTAAGAATAGCAGACAGGCTGGTTACCTGCAATGATAAATTGTCCAAGTAGGTTTTGGAACCTGTCTTGGAATTATGTGTTATTAAGGCAGCAGAAGAGGTTAGGTCCTATAGATTGGAAAAGGACCGACAGACCGAATTATTTATTTATTTATTGTTTATTTATTGAACGGTTTTATATACCGCCTTTCAGAAAAATCAAAGTGGTTTACATAGAACAAAACTTGAACATTACATTGAAACTTATTCAAACAATTGAAATTACAGTGAACATTAAATTGTATATAAAAAAAATGGTAATTTGAGGGTTACAATGCTGAGTAAATGCTGATTAGGTATATAGATAGTTTAAACATATTGTCATGCAGCAGGGGCTGATGAAAGTAAAAATGCAGGAGAAGAAGCTGTTTTTCATGAGGAAAAAGATGTGCACAAGATGCAATGTCCGCACAGAACAGCTAGAGGGAGCAGGTGTGCACTCACAGAGCCTGAGTGGACACACTTAGCTAATCGAGAGCACCTGACAGTCAGTCCGGAAAGCTCAAACACAGGAGAGCTTTATAAACGGAAGAATGGAGACTGGAGAGGGCAGAGCAGTGCTTGCAGGTGTGGAGCTGGAGGTAAAGCTGAAGGTTTACGAGAAAGAAGCACCACAAGCAAGGATCAAGCAGAAAGAAGCACTTGGGAAACTAGTGCTGGGCAAAGGAACAATCACCTCTGGAGGCAAAGCAGAGTGAAAGAAAGAAGCCTGCTTGTACCAGAGGAACCTGGGGCTAAACCGAAAGGTAACAGAAGCTTTCAGAGAGGAGACTGGCACAGGGATTGTGTTCCTGAAGAACTGCGGGAAGGAGGAAATCCCAGTTCTATATGCTGCTGGAAGCCAAGGTATGCTGACTCTGTTTCTATGAAGGAAACCTTACCTTATAAAAAAGCCTTTTGAAAGTAATGCTAAGCCTGTGAGAAAGGAAAGCAAAGCTACCTCTCATAAGCCAAGTAGCCAACGCCCGAGGGTAGGCCATACTCATTGGCAAACACTAGAGGAACTCTTTAAACATCCAGAGAACAAGACTAGGGCCTGGCCAGAAATTATAGCCAGTGAAACCACTGATATAGACAGAGATAATTCTGAGCCGATGCAAGTGGAACTTGTAGAGCCAAGCCTTTTATCTCAGGAAGAGATGGACTGTTCTTTGTGTATTTCAGGCAGTGCAGAGTCACTGTTAAACCTGTGAATGATATATGTTATCTTCAGAATGTTATTCATTCGCTAAATGGAAGAAGAGTGCTGAAACATTTGCTTTACTCTGGAAAGCTTAACTAAGCATTGTTACAACTGTGAAGCATAACAGTTTTTCCGTTAACCTGAGTTGATTTCATTCCTGAAGTTAAGGACTTTTTCTTTAGGTTGTAACCCAGCTGAATCTTATGCATAAAGGGAAATAAATGCCTTGTTAACCCTCTACTCTGCATTCACAATTTTTCTTAGTTAGGAGCTGAACTGCTAAGACCAGGTTACACCTGGCTCTTAAAAGACCCTCCTCGCATAATAAAATAATTTTTGTGTCCCACCTACCCTTACGACCACTGGCCATCAGGGCGGTGCACAACAATATATACAGATTTAAATATTTACAAATTTCAAAACTCTTATCATCTTATCTGAGCAAGGAAAAATGTATTGTAGTTCACTAGAATTATTAGTGTAAAGAGTAAATGTGATAATGTGGAGAATTGGGTATTGTAAGATAGAGTAAGAAAAAGGAAAAAGTAAGTTGTGAATTAATGAATATGAGTATACATGAGTTTAAGTGGGAAATATTTCATCTATTGGGAATGAGTCTCCAAAGTACTCTATAAATAAGTGAGTTTTAAGATCTTTTCGAAATGCTGAAAGATCTGTGATATCTCTGAGTTTATCCTGCAGAGCATTCCATATTAAAGGAGCATTGAAGCTGAATGCCCTATTTGTTGTAGTTTTATTGAGTTTTGAAAAGTTGTTTGGAACAAGTAGTGTGTTCAGGTTCCTTTGTCTCACTGTTCTGGTCCTTGAATGAATTGTCAGTAGATCAGTTAGATATGATGGGGCTATATTTCTTATCAGTTTGAACGTTGTTATGATAACTTTATATTTTATCCTACTTTGTATAGGTAACCAGTGAAGTTTGTACAGTATAGGGGTTATGTGTTCAGTTGGACCTGCATTTATAAGCATTCTTGCAGCAACATGTTGTGCTACTTTTAGTTGGTGTAAAGCATGTTTTGGAATACCTTGAAGAATTATGTTACTAAAATCTAAGTGAGGCAGGATCAGGGCTTGAAGGACTGATCTGAAGTCCAGATTTGATAATAATGGTTTTAGATTTTTAAGATATCTTAATGTATTATATTGTGTTTGTTGTATTCCTGATGTGTGTTGTTAGACTTAACGTTCTGTCTATGATAACGCCAAGGTATCTTATTTCATCTTTTATGGGGATGCTTATGTTTTCAATTTTTATTTCTGTTGGAGGGGTAAATTTTTGATTTCTAGAAACAAATAATGCTTCTGTTTTCTTGAAGTTAATGTGTAGATTGTGTTCATTTAGCCATTGCGTCATTTTAGTGAAGCATGATTTGATATTGGAGAAGTCCAGGGAGTCTATGTCTATTAGAAGTGATAAACTCTCACTTATGGTCTGATAAGCTGTCTTAAAAGAAATATTTGAAAGATTGCAGAGGGGAGAAACTCTGTATGGAAATTACTTACTGGAGTAGGTATTGGGGACAATCCTATGGCTTAAAGGTAAACCCTCCAGACAAATAGTATCACTCTTAGATTGAAAATCTCAACTAAGAGGGATAGAAGTAAAACAGAGTTGGGAATACTTACAATTTGGTAAGTCTCTGAAAAGGGTAAAGCTCCCCTGCAGTGAAAAGTATGAGATATCCTCGTACAGGACAACTGCCAAGGTGAAGGGCATAGCATACCTTGTAAGTAGTTGTAACCCCTCTGTTTACTTTTAAAAGGAGAGGAGAAACTTGTTACCTGAAGGGCATGATTATCCTCAATAGCTCTAAGAGCTGAAAGGATGGACTGCTCTTAGCAAGAGAGTTATGCCTAAAGTAGAGGATTAAGGCAGTGTATCACTGACTTCTCAATAAGGATGAGAAGAACTGTAAATGCTTCTGTAGTTAAGAAGTAGTGGTTCTGAAACTCAACAGGAAAAAAAGATTTAATGAAATAAAGAATCAGAAACCCTGCGACTGCTGAGTTTGCTGAGCCTGTTGAGACTTTGGTTTTCTTAGCCTGGTATGATGTTGCCCTTCTTTGGAAACATCTGCATGATGGGTAGAAGATGAATAAAACTTTTTCACCTTAGGGGAATAAAGTTTGTTAGAAGATTTTTTACTAGCTAGGGGAGAGGAAAGTTTTGACAATCCTCTGAAAGCAACAATATCAGCTTGAAATAAAGCATCCTTGTTAAAGAAATTTTCACCAGTACAAGGAGCATTTCCCAGCTTTTCTTGTATCCATTTGTTCAAGTCTGAAGCTTGGAGCCAGGCCATGTGTCATGCTCCTATGGCTATAGCAGAAGTTCTGCTAATAGACTCAAAACAGTCCAGGGAAGCACGATTAAGGAATTTAGAGACATTTTGAGCATGACTGACTAATATGAAAAAGTCTGCTCTTTTATGTTCTTGAAGAAAAGGGTTCAAAAGCTTTAAGTTCTTTGTGACCTCTTCAAGAGATAATCCTATATAGAAAATATATGAGATAATTCTTGCTGAAAGCATGGATGCCTGGAAGCATCGATGTCCAAAGGCATCTAAAGTTCTAGACTCATGACCTGGCGGATAAGAAGAGTGCTTCTTTGCACTCTTAATACGCCTCATTGCTGATTCTACAACAATAGAATGATGAGGAAGTTGAGTCTTTTGAAAACCTGGAGAAGGTGGCACCTTGTACATGGATTCAAGTGTCTTAGAATGTGGTGATACCATTAATGGAGTTTCCCACATCCTTAAAAGTAGATCTTGTAAGATCTGATGCAAAGGAAGCATGATCACCTCCTTTGGAATCCAGGGGGATTGCAGGGTCTTTGAATCCCCTGGCAAGGATTCTTTACCAGGTATAGACATGGCAAGTAACTTTGCCATATCAAGCAGAAAAGCTTGAAAAGAAATCTCTCCTGAGGAGGACTCTCTAAAATGAGGGGTAAAGGCTAGACTTGTTGAAGATTCAGCCTTGGTACCGATGGATTCATCCCAGTCATTGGGATCAGAAGACCTGAAAGGATGAAGCATCGGATTTTTTTTAAAGCAATGTCTTCGGTACCCCCCGAGGTCGGTATCCGTGCCATAACCGACTTAGCCCAGTTTAGAAAGGCCCTCAAATTCAACCTATTCATCAAATACTACCCAACATAAAATAAAACTTACAGTCCCACCGCAAACGTAATCACAGATTTCTCATTGTTACTAACATTCTGGCTAAATTGTGTAAATAGTTGAGTATGTTGTCTAGTTAACCGATCATATACTCCATGTAGATAGTTCTCCCATTTTAAATTTGTTTTTTCCAAGTTATGCTCCTGTTATATGTAACACCGAACAGCTTGTTGTTCTGGTTTTTGTTTTGTTCTCTGTAAACCGCGCTGATGCCGAATAGTGCGGTATATAAAAAATGTAAATAAATAAATAAATAAATACCGAGATGAGTCAGTACCGAATCATCCATGCTAGAGATCGATTCCAGGCTCGGCATCGAAGGAAGCGAGTCTGTCGAAGTAAGCATGGACGGTACCGACACCGATGCCCATGTCGATACCGGTACCGGTACCGAAGCCGATACCGATACTGGAGGAATGGTCTGCAGCAACTCTAGCGGTACCGAAGTAGCCGAGAGCGCTAGACTGCAATCATTGGTGAGGAGTGTTTCATCCATCACCATAGCCGATGCCGGGGTGTCGGTGCCGCTCGAAGTGGCTACAACCACCGAGCATGGCCCAGGTATGTTCATTGAGGTAAGAACCCCGGGAAAAACCTGAAGCCCCGTTAATGCTTTGGAGCCCGAAGACTCCCGCTGGGGCTTTATTGCCAAAATGTCCTCGAGGGCAAGGCCAGAGCCATCTCGATACTGGGAAGGAGATCTACCACTCGAGGACTGGCTAGTCTTTACAGACTTTTGTTTGGTTACCTGATCCTGTGGAGATATTCTAGCTGGTGACATCGAGTGTGATGTGAACCGGCTATCGAGTTGTGCTCGATTCTGAAGATTTCTTCTGTTTGAACTCCAGCAGAAAAGACACTCCAGTGGACAATGGTCAGGACCCAAACATTTTAGACACCAAGTATGGGTATCTGAAAATATATCTGTACCACCAAACTTTGAGCATTTATTAAGGGTAGTGGTTGGCTTTTCCATAATGGAAAGATAGAGGCCTAATGGCCTATAAACCATCAGACACTAAACAGGAAAAATTTCTGAAGAAAAGAAGAAATTGTTTAGAAAAAAGACAGAAAAGCACCGGCGTCGAGGGAAGGCAGACGCGACCACAAAAAACTAAGAATAAAAAGAAGAATTTTCTGCGGTGACAGGCAATGTTCCCTCTAATTTTCTGTAGGCTGTGTGCGCATAAAATATCAGCTGTGCAGCTTTTGAAGGAAGGTTAAATTTTTGTGCACCACATAATGACACTCGGAGTTATATACTTTAAAATTTGACTACACATCAGGATACAGTATGTACACCACATTGATTTTAATCAAATTAAATGAAAATAGACGATTACTAAATGAAGCAGAAAATTTCTAGTAATTACAATCACAAGTTTTAAATTTTAAGACGTCTGTGTTGTTTTCTATTAGAATCAGAACCGTAATTTTTGTGCACTGTGTTGTAAAGTATGTGCGCTCGCTTGGCAAGGTGTGTGCGCGCGCACATGCGCACAGCTTAGAGGGAACAGTGGTGACAGGAATACGTCCTGCCGGCTCCACGGAAAATGGAAAACTGATGAGAGGGAAGTGAATGGGCGGGAAGGCAGCACGCATGCGCGTGGGATGCTCCCAAAAGCTTTCTTTTTGGATGCTGGGGAGCGTTCCCGCACAGGCTCCGTCGGTACCGATGTACCTATATGTGAAGACTCATATGTGAGACTCATTCCTGCTTGTTCCTGGAGATTACCAAAAGTGCAGGGCCATGCACTTGGGCTGCAAAAGTCCAAGGGAGTGGTACAGTGTAGGGAGCATACTTCTGTATATGAAAAAAGAGCAGACCTGGGTATGATTGTTTCTGATGATCTGAAAGTGGCTAAACCAGTAGACAAGGCAATGGCGAAAGCCAGAAGGATGCTTGGGTGCATAGGGAGAGGAATGGCCAGCAGAAAAAAAAAAAGGCGATAGTACCTCTGTATAGGTCTCTGGTGTGACCTCATTTGGAGTATTGTGTGCAATTCTGGAGATTGCACCTTCAAAAGGATATAAAAAGGATGGAGTCGGTGCACATGGTATCTACTAAAAGGATTAGTGGTCTTCATTATAAAGCATATCTTAATATGTATACATTAGAGGGGTCATTCTGAGCAATGAATAGCAGAAATGGAGGTTCATCCCTGCTATTCATACCCTTTCTCAGGCCCAACTACCTTCCCTGTGTGTTGTATAGGGAAGATAGATGGGGCAGATTGGGAGCAGCATTAGGGCGGGCAGTGGGTGGTCACCGGCCCCGGATGAATAGGGCTGATTCTAATATCGGCCCTGTATGTCCGGGGCCAGCGACTTGAACGGGGAAGTTATTGATTCAGCTTCACTGGCTCCCTATAGCAAGTCGCCTGATATACAAAGCCCTCCTACTTACCTTCAAGGCCCTTCACGGAATGTCTGCAATCTCTCTCACAAAGCTCATACAACGTATGCCGGAGACCAGAACTAGGAGATCATGCATGGTGAACTCACTCATCATTCCCTCAGCAGTAGGTCATGTACCCAATCTACTAAGAATCGTGCATTTTCTTTATTTGCACCAACTCGATGGAACGACATACCCCCAGTGAAACGAGCCATCCCAGATCTAACATCTTTCAGGAAGGCATTAAAGACATACCTTTTCCAACTAGCTTACAACCAGCCACCCTAAACAATTCCTAATTCCGATAGCTAACACTTAACACTTAGCTACCACCCTCAACACTAGAATACTAATGTTCCCCATTATTTCCTACCCAAGTTAAACTATTCTATTCAAATCTGTTGATGTTTTAATGTTTACTGTTAACCATTCATGTTAATGCAAATTTGATGTAAATTTGTTCTATGTAATCTGTTCTATGTAAACCAGTTTATTGTTCATGTTATATGTAAACCACACAGATCTTAAAAAGCGTGGTATATAAAATCAAACAAACAAATAAATAAATAAATAAATTCCATTTCAGAGATGGAATAACTTCCCCGATGTGGCAGGATCGGTTGGCCTGGGGCTGGGAAGGGGCAGCAGGGGGCAGAGGACATTCCCCACAGCCTGATCCTGGCCCTGGGAGACCAGATTGTGGGTTGGACAGTGGGGAAAGCAATTTGGAGGCCAGCAGCCAGGGATTGCAGCTTTTAAATTGAGCCACAGTGCCATGGCAACCAGACACCATGGCACCACAGCTCAATTTAAAAGCCCTGACTGAGTTAGTCGGGCAAGGCCTGTACATGCAGGCCAGGATGAATCGCGGTTCCGGCCTGCACGTACAAGCCTGTTCACGATTCTGATCCCACGGGGATCAAAATCATGACTCCCTCTGTGCATCTGGTTCTGATCGGGCGCACAGAGGGCTTCTATGTCCGGGATGGAATTGGGCCTTAGAGGAAAGACAGTATAGCGGAGATATGATAGAGATGTTCAAATACCTCTATGTCATAAATGCACAACAGGAGAACCTCTTTCGACTGAAAGCAAGCTCTACTATGAGGGGACATAGGATGAGAATGAAAGGGGATAGACTCAGGAGTAACATGCGGAAATATTTCATTACGGAAAGAATGGTAGATGCGTGGAATAGTCTCCCAGTGGAGGTAATAGAGGTGAGAACAGTATCTGAATTCAAAAAAGTATAGGATCAAAACAAAAGATCTCTAAAGGAAAAAAGGGGACTATTGCAGTTGATATGGAAGGGCAGACTAGATAGGCCATCATGTTTCTATGCTTCTATGAAAAATCCACCTTTCTTCGGTAAGTTATAATTGGGATAACAAATCATCACCCCGTGAGGTTTGAGGTACTCTATCAATAACTCTCCAAATGAATTACTGAAATGAATGGTCCAATTGCAAACAATGTTGAACAACAGGGACAGTTATGATTTTAGTATTGACTATAAAACCACTGCGCCGCCTTGTCAACGTTACAAATAACTAAATCTGGGGTGTCCTGGTAGTTTGTACATTTCCATCAATTGAGACTTCTTCTTTATGGGGACATTTTCCATGTTTGAATTGTCATTTTTGTGACTGCACCATTAGTGGTGAGACTTGGTGGGATCAGACTACTCATAAGTACATAAAAACATAATATATGCCATATGTCCATCAAGCCCAATATCCTGTTTCCAATAGTGGCCAATCTAGGTCACAAGTACCTAACAGGCTCCCCAAAAGACACAGATTCCACAATGCTTTTACGGGGGCAAGCAGTGGATTTACCAGGTCCCCTTTAATAATGGTTTATGGACCTTTCCTCCAGGACCTTGTCCAAACCTTTTTTAAACTCAACTACACTAACAGCTTTTGCTACATCCTCTGGTAACAAATTCCAGAGTTTGATTACACATTGGGTGAAAAAATATTTTCTCTTATTAGTCTTAAATAGAAACACTGTAGCTTCATTACATGTCCCCTAGACTTTCTATATTTTGATGGTGTAAACAATCTATGTTTACCCGTTCCACTCCATTCATTAATTTATAGACCTCTATCATTTCTCTCCTCAGCCATCTCTTTTCCAGGTTGAAGAGCCCTAACCTTTTTAGCTTCTCCTCATAGGGATATCCTTCCATCCTCTTTACCACTTTGGTGACTCTTCTCTGTACCTTTTCTAATAACTCCATATCCTTTTTAAGATACGGTGACCAGAATTGCACACAATATTCAAGATGCAGTCACACCATGGAACGATACAGAGACATTATAATATCCTTTGTTTTATTCTCCATTCATTTATTTATGATTCCTAGCATTCTATTTGCTTTCTCGGCTACTGCTGCACACTGGTTGTAGGGATTCAATATGTTATCCATTATGACACCTAAATATTTATCCTGGGTGGTGGTTGCTAATGTGTGCATCAGATAAACATAGTTTGGGTTGTTCTTTAATAGGTGCATAACTTTGCATTTGTCCACATTAAATTTCATCTGCCATTTGAACATCAGTCTTCCAATTTTTCAAGGTCCTCTCGCAATTTTTCATCATCCTCTTGGGTTTTAACAACTCTGAATAATTTGGCGTCATCTGCAAATTTGATTACCTCATTCATTATTCCCATTTCCAGGCCATTTACGAATCTGTTTAAAAGCAGCGGACCCAGCATAGATCCCTGGGGTACTCCACTATCCAGATTTTTCCATTGGGAAAATTGGTCATTTAGCCCTACCCTCTGCTTTCTATCTTTTAACTAGTTCCTGATCCACAGTAATACACTGCCTCCTATCCCATGACTTTTTAATTTCGCTAAGAGTCTCTCATGAGGGTCCTTGCAAAGGCTTTCTGAAAATCCAGATACACTATATTAAATGACACATCTTTGTCTACCTGTTTATTCGCACCTTCAAAAAATATAACAGATTAATAAGATAAGACCTTCCTTGGCTAAAGCCATGTTGACTGTCTCCCATTAAGCCATGACTATATACATGTTCAGTAATTTTGTTCTTTATACGCTTTTCTACCATTTTTTCCGGTACTGATGTCAGGTTCACTGTCTGTAATTTCCCAGATCACCCCTGGAACCCTTTTTAAAAATTGGCATTACATTGGCCATCCTCCAATCTTCAGGAATTACAGATGATGTTAATTATAGTTCACAGATTACTAATAGTAGGCCTGCAATCTCAAATTTCAGTTCTTTCAACACCCTTGGATGTATTCCATCCGGTCCAGGTGATTTGCTACCCTTCAGTTTATCAAATAGTTGTAATATATCTTCCCAATGTATCAATATTTATTTCAATTCCTCTGCAGCATCACCTTTATATAGTCTGAGACCTTTGCGCCCTGATTCTACAAATTGTAGCTACAAGTGTTATGTGTGATGCCACATTGCTACCAGTTTTAATGAAGTGATTTCCTTTTTATGGTTGTGACTATTCATCACTTCTGGAAGTTGACCTAAAACTTGAGAGTGCTTATGTTGTTCAGTTTTCATCATTTGGCTCCTTTTTCCATTTCCTGAAAGATGCTTTTTTTTTGGCAACAACAGCCTCTCTGACTTCACCTTTAAACCATGCTGGCAGTTTTTGGACTTCCTTCCACTTTTCTTAAAGCTTGGAATACAAGATGGTATTTTTAAACAACACCCATGCTTGATGTAAACCTTTAACCTTTGCAACTGCTCCTTTTAGTTTTTTCTTAAATAGTTTCCTCATTATCATAGTCTCCCTTTTTAAAGTTAAAGGTAGTACTGTGGATTTCCTTGCCGCCCATCCTCCATTTATTAAATCAAACGCAATCATGCTATGATCACTGTTGCAAAGTGGCTCCAACTCCCTTATCTCTTGCAGCAGATCTTGTATTCCACTAAGGTCTAGGTTCATGATGGCTTCCCTCTTGTTGGTTCATGAACCAGCTGCTCCAAGAAGCAGTCATTTATTTCATATAGGAACTTTATCTCCCTAGCATATTCTGCCATGACACTGACCCAGTTGATACTGGGGTAATTGAAATCACCTATTATTATTACTGTGCTGTAACGTTTGTTAGCTTCTCTGATTTCTTTGAGTATTTTATCATCCATTTGTTAATTCTGGCCAGGCAGTTGATAGTATACCCCCATTGCCATCGCCTTACCCTTCCACTTTTACTTTTTATTTTAAATGATTATGAGTTAGTTTCGAGGGTTGTATCTTTCTTATGAACGGTCTGACAAACAAGTCTTTTCAAAAAAGTGGATTATCTTCTATTATCCTAGTCTAGTTTGTTTAGAGTTTGTATTTTTCTGACTAGTCTATACTATGGGTATAGTTTTTTCAGGATTATCAAACATTTAAAGCAGGATTAGCTCAGCTGCCTCCATCTCCCATATTAGCTTCATTGTATCTTGGTGCATGCACATGCACAACAAAACTAAAGTGCCCAAATAGCAATTTGTGAAAATTCCCCAAGTATGCATATTCTGTTGGTTAACTCATTCCGAGACAAACTGAAAATTGTGATTTTTGCCTATTTTACCTTTCATACAAGGATTAATACACAGACCTAATAATTTTGTTCTTGTATTATACTCTATTTCTAGTGGACTGTGACTTTTCTGTAAAAACAATAGGCAAAAAAGATTCTTTCAAAAATTATTTCTCTGCATCTCTGTAAGATAGATCCATTAAGCTGGGATACCATTCCTTATCCTTCCCCCATTTTTCCATAGTTCCAGTTTCCTGTGCCTGGTCTGTCTGTGGTACACTGTAACTGCAGTGCACACATGTTATCAGTGTTAACAAACTGAAAAGCTAAGATTTGGCAAACTGTAAGCATACCTGTTCTCTAGCCTCCCTGTCACTTTCCAATTCCCCCCCAACCCCGAGACTCTTTTACTGCAAGACCAACAGCAAGAAAACCTCTCACACTTCAAAAGACAGACAAGCAACACTTTTCTCTGCTTGCAATAGAGGCACCCTACTGTCAAAAAGAGTTTTTCTTCATTTCTTGTCTTTTCTGTTTGTAAAGTGCTATTTTTAGCACAAGTTCTATAGCCCCAACAGCTACCCGTGTCTCTGTCCCTCAAAATCACACACAGAATGGTCCTGCTGCTGGGATGTGTCTTAGAGCCCAGAAGTGGTTTCATCGCCCATGGGATTTGGATAACTTGAGCAGGGAGTTTTGTTTGGCTGTTTGTAAAAGAGTTTCAGCATGATTGTCTAAAGTGCCTGACATATCTTGCTTTTCCCCAATACTCCTCCTCACAGCATGGCTGTCAGTGTGCACCTGCGTATGATGAAATAAAATGAAATGAATGACGATTCATCAAAACCTATGGTCTTATGTATTCACTTAGTTCTCTCCGTAAGTAACCAAAAATGCTGTGAGCCATTAGATTTTACCATTAGGGATTTAAAGGTTGTTTCAAGTTGCCACACAGATTTTAACAAAAAAATGTTTTAGTGCATGATGCATATTTCTTTATTTGTGTAATCTAATACATTTTGAAAAAATATTGCCTTAAAGAGGTGTTGTTGTCATGCCGTTATTTTGTATTATGCTTGACAGCCATGTGAACCCCTGAGCCTTTTAAAGTTTCTGTTGTTGCCCCAAAGTTTGTACAGCTGGCTGCTGCTACTACAGTCACAAACTCACTCCTCCCAAAATAGGTGCTGCTGCTGCTGCTGCTATTGAACTTGCCCCCCTCCACCACAAATTGAACTATAACTGAAAGGCTTCTGAGATGCAGAGAGCCACAAGAGGTAGAAAGGACCAAGGACAGCCTTTCGTTGCCTAGTTGAAGTGATGGGCATTATGTTGGGGCCACTGAGCCTCTGTTTTTATTCTTATGGGGGCAAAAGGTATTCTGTTGGAGGTTGCTTAGCTCCTTATCATCTTAGTGGGGTCAGAAGTATTATATTGGGGCTACCAAGTTCCCCAGTGTTGTCTTTGTGTGGGGAAAATGTTATGCTTGGGGCTGCAGAATTCCCTATCACTGTCCTTTTGAGATGGTAAAAGGTTTATTCCTGTTAGGTAGTTAAGGTCAGTTCATGTGTTTTCTGATCTTTGTATTATTGTGGGTATCTGTGATTTTCAGTATTGAAAAATAGAAACATGACAACAGAAAAAGACCACATGGCCTATCTAGTCAGTCCTTCCATATTAACCACTACAACAGCCTCCTTTTTCCTTTAGAGATCCTCTGTGTTTGTCCCATGCTTCTTTGAATTCAGATACCGTCCTCATCTCTACCACCTCCACTGGGAGACTATTCCACGGATCCACCACTCTTTCCATAAAGAAGTATTTCCGCATATCACTCCTGAATCTATCCCTTTTCACCCTCATCCCATGTTTCCTCATAGCAGAGCTTGCTTTCAATTGAAAGAGGCTCTCCCCTTGTGCATTTAAGCCATGGAGATATTTAAACATCTCAATCATATCACCTCTACCTTGCTAGAAGTATAGGGTGGTTTCTAATGATGCTTTTTTGCTCGGTGTGGTTGGGTCATGGAAGTGGGAGGCAGGTGTAGGGATCTCTAGCAAGCCAACTTATTTTGTATTTTCCAGAAAATGGTTTATTGATGTTCTCTAGGATCTGTTGTATATTTACAGACAGAGCTGTAGCAAGGGGTCTGCAAACAGTGTGGCTGCACAAGGTGCTTGTTTGGAAGGGGCACTGATGCCATCACGGAGGCTTTCAGGAAGCCCGATAAGAGCCAGTTCCTGCACACAGCTGGGTGGGGGGATGCCAGCTCTGCGAGTAACACAGGGCACATTTATAATGGCTAGAGTCCTGTTTTCAGCATTCAGCAGGGAAAGAATTTAACTACTCAAAATTAAGCAATTTTTGCTGGGAAAGAACTATACAACTCAACATCAAACAAAGCTAAGCAATTTTTGTTATTGTCTGCTATTGAATGAGATATTCCCAACACATTATTTTGAAAATATTTAAAAATAAGGTGGCTATAATTTGGTGGTCGTTGATGTGAAAGTGAGGGTAATGAGTCAGAGCTTCTGACTTCAGCCCTGAGATACTGAGACCACATAGCTGCCGATAAAAATTTCATTTTATAAGTCTCATATTCATAAGCATTTGCAGTCTTTATTTAGAACATATTACTTTCCAGTTGTAATACAGAGTTTTTTTGATATTTACTTCGATATATACTCTGTGAGAAATAGACCGATAGAGTGATCTGTTTTCAGCATTTACTTTTTAGGTGCATTTTGCCCTAGTGATAGCACCTAGTGTGAAGCCCCCACATGCATAGGTTTGTGTGCACTTGCATAAGCAAACCTATGAGTGGAGATATGATAGAGGTCTATAAACTAATGAATGGAGTGGAAAAGGTAAGCATAGATCGATTGTTATTCCTTCACAAAACAAAAATGACTAGGGGCCACTCAATGAAGCTGCAATGTAGACCATTTAGGACTAATAAGAGAAAATATTTTTTCACTCAATGCGTAATCAAACTCTGGAATTTGTTACCGTATGATGTAGTAAAAGCTGTTAGTATAGCTGGGTTTGGAAAAGTTCCTAGAGGAAAGGTCCATAAACCATTATTAAAGAGAACCTGGGAAATCCACTGCTTACCCCGGGGTCAAGCATTGTGGAACCTGTGTGTCTTTTTTGGAAAATTGCTAGGTACCTGTGACCTGGTTTGGTCACTGTTGGAAACAGGATATGGAGCTTGATGAACCTTGGTCTGACCCCATATGGCATTTCTTATGTTGTTATGTTAAGTTCTTATATTCTTCTGCATTCCAATAAAGAGAAGTATATAGGGGTCATGAAGAACAGTGGTACCTGCTGATGCGGATCCTGCCTGCCAGCAGAAAAATGCTGAGAGCCTGAGTTTTTGCCCAAGCCCAGCAATGTCTGCTGGCAAAGAACCCATCTCTCACTGGTAAAGGAATGCTGAAAAGCTGTGGCTGGTTTTAAACTGGTGTCACGTGCTGGCGGGACTCCATCTCCTGCCTGTGGAAGAGTGTGAGGCTGCAGCCCCTAGCAATGCCTGCAAGTGGGAGAAATATAGATACAGCTGTGGCCTAAGATGGTGCCTCATGCCAGTGACAACCCCACCTCCCACTAGCAGAGGAGTGGTGCTGGAGGCTGCAGGTGCAACAAAGAGATGTTGGAATGCTATACTACATGTACAAAAAAAATTTAGATAGTAAAAGAAAGGAGGTGGAGCAGGGGCTAGAGGAGCGATGGAGAAAGAGTGTGGGGAAGGGGATGGAAGAGAAGGAAGAGTGGAAGAAACAAAATTTAAGTGTAGGGTGGGGGGATAGGCTCTAATGCCTCTATATGCCAAAAGGCACTTGTGCATGCGCACACACACACACATTTAAGCACACCAAGCACATATTCTCCGCACATGCTTCCAGGCTCTCATGCCAACCTCTCATGTATTCACACAAATACACCCAGGCAGTCACCGCACCCTTCACCCTGTTGCATGTCTGCACACCCACACACATACACTGCTGCTCACTCCAGTCTCTCACACATGCATGTGCTCAAGTATGGCTCATGAACTTACAGTAGGCTTCTAGTGGCTTTAGGTTGCAGACACGCTGCAATGTGTAATACGATGGTTGTATGATGCCTTATGTGTTTCTTCAAGATTATGCTTGAAGGAAGGAGACAATTGTTATTTTTAATATTTTTTTCAGATTGGAAGGGGAGAGGGCAGAAAGATCTATAGTCCTATGTCCCAGACCTTTTAAGTATCTAGCAATGCCTCTGGGGCCATGAAGGGCAATTGGATGAAGGCAGAGTAGAAGAATTTGTAATCAAACACGGAGAAAGAGGGAACACTGGAGACATGGATATCGCACTAAAGAAAATGAAAAAGTAAAAAAATAATAATATAGTGTAGAAAGGGAAAGGAAAGAATGAATGCTGTTATGTCTGTGGGAAAGAGGGGAAGAGATAAAGACTGCACCATCATCACCAAACCCTATCATGTCCCTCACTAATCTACATAAATCTCTGAGAGCAGTAAGAAAAACTCATGACACTGTAGCCCAGTCTAGGTCATTATGTACCAATTAATCTGAAAGCCCAAAGGCACAGGATAAAATAACCAGGCTCATAAAATAAACAATAAAAAATCCCGATTTGTACAGCTCCATTACTTCCATATTGGCACTGCTTTCCCGTTAGTTAAAGAGCTTTGGTTTTGTTGCAATTATCTTCCTGTTTAGATTTCTGCTTTTTGTTCTACTCTTTCATTCAGTAATTTCTTAAGGCCTCTCTGCTTTTTGGCCTTGCTTTTCAGCCTGTATTTTTACGTTATGTTGACTCATTTGAACATGAAGATCATGACCTGCTCCTGATTTTAATGCTTCTTACACAGGCCATTTGGCTATATTTTAGGTTTGGGTCTGGCTAGTTTTAACTATTCTTTTGGAATGGTGCCTTGAATTTTTGCTGGGCTATCCCTGAATGCACTTTTATTTGCATTAGTCCAATTTAGCAAAACACACATGATCACGATCTCAATACAGAAATTGGGTCATTGGGCAGCTTTATGCCATTAGATCAATGGATCATCAAGTTATCCTACTGAGCACGAAGCTTGTCCAATTTCCAGAATGCTCACAATTAATATGGATGAGATATTATTGCATTAACTGCAAACCTAGTACATACAAATTTATCTTATGCATATTCATTGTGAATGCCCAAAGAACCAGATTGATGTTGGATCAATAGGAGAGGTTTTGGGCACTCTAACTTAGAAAGCAGTGAAATTGCCTTTTCATCATGACATCATTAATTGAGAATTGCTATTAATGGGATCCCTCAAAGGTTCTTGCTCTCTCCAGATTAACATCATTTCACAGTACTCCAGATTCCAAATTGCTATATCAAGCCATTATTTTGAAAGACAAGTTTTCATTAATTTGATTAGCAACACTAATTCAAATTAGATGCATTGACCTGTAGGCAAGGGTACCTATTAAAGATCAATGGTAATTTTAAGAAAGTAGAATTTAAAAAAAAAATATTCAATTGCATGCTTTTCATTTTAAAGCATAACATGATGTTTCAACTGCAAAGATTTTATGATATTCGTATCATCTAATACGTATTTTGAGCAAAATGATTTTATTGACAAATATTCATTTTTAAATCTTTTATTTGTAGACAGAGATGTTCAGAGCTTGCCAGTTCCAAAGTTATTTTAGTAACCATGACAGAAAGATTCATATTGCTGGCCCAGATGAACCACTGCAGGCATCCTGTCTTTGTTAAGTAAAGCTCACAATCTATATCAATCTGACACATCTGTGCTTTCAAGCCGCTAAATACTTTCAGCATTTTGGGTTTGAATCACCCTTGGTAGATCTGGCCTTTAGGAGGCAATTAGAAGTTGAACACTGAGTTTTTCCAAATATCTACTGTGGTAGAAGAGGGTATTTGGTGTGTTTTCAAATTCTCAACAAATGTTTGCGAGGTCCCAAATAATGATATTCAGAAAAGACAGGAGGTGGTGTACTCTTACATTTTTTAAGTATGTGCAACAGACTCTAAGGGGTATGTTTACTAAAACCCGGTAAAGTGCGGGCCCCGGTAGTGTGCGGGTGCCATATAAGGAGTGGGCGTTCCGTCCTGAAAATGAAAAGCCGGAATTTACATATGCGCTAAGCTGCGCGGCGCCCATGTGCGCCCCGCACCTTAGCGCATGAGATAGCTGCGTGGGAGGCATAAGTGGCACGCTGAAGTGCAAGAAAATGAGCAGAGCCACAGCACAATGGTCAAGACACTGACCAACACTGCAGGGATCAGGGGTTCAATGCTTCCCCTCGGCTTCTGAATGCCTCTGTGGAATGGCACACTCTGCTATGACATGGGTTGCCTTATTTGGTGTGGGTGAAGATCTTGGGGGTTCCCTGACTTGTGGGTTTCCCCAGACACTAAATGCTTGCAATGTTTCAATTGGCTGCTGGTTTCCATTTACGCATTTGACGTCACACGCTATTCTTTTTAAACCTGACCGTTTTTGGTTTGTTTTATACTAAAGCCAACTGTATGGGATTCGATTTTTTCACCTGATGCAGGGCCGCGAAGTGGTGGATGGCCCGAAACGTGGCATGTTGTGCTTTCTGAATTCTATGCTGGCTGTATTAAGATAAGTTAAGGTTTTTCAAACATTAAATGATTAAAAAGGAGTGACCACGGCGAGGGGCGGGTTGTAGTTCCTTCCCCTTTTGTATGGTTACTCCGACAAAAAAGAACAGAAAGGAAAATTTACTATGTGTTATATTTAAGATTTTTTATACGGAGGTATGTTGCCGGGGCTATTTCTTTAGATTTGGAGTTTTTTGCCTTGTGCTGGGAATTTTTTTGACTGCCTCTCCATGAGGCATTGGCCAATGGGGCCTGTGGGGGTGTGTGGGGGTTTGTCTGGCCCTGTTGGCTGCTGCTGTACGGCAGAGTGTCCCAACTCCAGTCCTGGTGTTCCAACCACTGTTCGGGTTTTCATGCTGTCCCTCATAGATATGCATGAGCTACATCAGTATACCATGGGAGTGGTGCATAGATATGCAGCACAGGCATCTTTATTAGAGGCAGCATGGATCCTGAATGGTGTGGGCCCTCCAGGACTGCATTTGGGAGACTGCTCTAGGTAATGCGGCTGTTTATGGTGTCTGTGTTTGGTGTGGTAAAATATAGGCGTATGAACTATGCGTATGTTCTCAGCAATAAAGGTTTGTCCGTACTATCATGGTTTAGTTGTAGGAAAAATATGTGGATTGGATTGGCAGTAGCCCCAGCTGGGCTTTGAACCTGTGACCTTCTGTTCCTGCACACACTGTCTGCAGTGGCTGCAAACCACAGCAGACAGTGGCCTAGGCCTCTGCAGGCTGGCACGTCCACTGCAACAGACAGGCTCTGTCGGATGTACAGTCATGGACTCCCAAGGGAACACAGCATATATGTGGCAACACGGTGGTGCACTGCACCACCGTGTTGCCACATATATGCTGTGTTCCCTTGGGAGTCCATGACTGTACATCCGACAGAGCCTGTCTGTTGCAGTGGACGTGCCAGCCTGCAGAGGCCTAGGCCACTGTCTGCTGTGGTTTGCAGCCACTGCCCCCTCCACCACCTGTACCCTTCCGCCAACATGCAGACATGTCCCTATCTGGGAAAAAGCATATGACCTGATTGAGTTGTGGCACTCCAGGACTGAATTTGGGGGACTCGGCTGTAGGTAATGCCCATTGTTATGGTTTGTGTGCGGTGTAGGGTAAAATATAGGTGTTGGAACCATGCTTATGTTCTCTGCAATAAAGGAGTGTCTGTACTATCACTGTTTAGTGGTGGGTAAAACTATGGGAATTGGGTTGGCAGGAGCCCCAGCTGGGATTTGAACCTGTGACTCTCTGGTCCTACAGGCACTGGCTGTGTCCGCTGCACCACACTGTGGCCACAGAGACAGTGCAGTCTCTGGAGATAGGAATCCTGGCCGCACGAGTCAGACACCCTGCTCTGCACAATTTTACTGTGGGCTCGTTTACCTTGTATGGGGACAAAGGTGCGAATAAACCTCACAAATGCCCTCCAAAAAAGGGGAAGAAAACCAAAACCAAGCTGCGCAACTGTGATATCAATGGGCAACCTGGAAAACACTCCCAGGAAAGCTCCATTAAAATGCAGTGCTTTTGAATGAGTCTACGGAGCGCAGACCCTTCCAAAAATCATTTATTTTTTTTGGAGCTTTCCTGGGAGTGTTTTTTATGGTTGCCCATTAATATCACTGTTGCCCAGCTGGATTATAATTTATTTGGAATTTGTTGTGGTCATTTGCAATTTATATTTGCTATTTTGTTCTGTGCACATGTATCACACTGCTCACATTTTGCATGTTTCCCTGGTTTTGCTGCACATTGCTGACGGAAATGTTTTCTCTTCCCTTTAAATCGGCTCTAACGCGAGGTTTTCACTCGCGGTATTTTTTTGCCGAAATTCAGCCACGCTCCTGTGCGGGGAGCCTCTCCCCTCCCACTCTCCACCCATTGACCCCCGTCCCTCCGCCCCTCAGGGGCCTTCCTCCGCCCTCCGTACGCCTTTCCCCGCCTCTATCGCACATCAGCGCCCCGCACATGTGCGCGGGCCCGTTAATGTGACGCGCACGTGTACGGGGCACTTAAGAGCACTTAAGTGCATCATTAGCGTACGCTACTGTGCACCGCGCACGTGGGCGCGGTTTAGTAAACATACCCCTAAGTTGCTGTACCTAATGCACCAATAGCACTGAAACATGATGTGTCACATGCAATGCTTCCACAGGGGAATAGAAAGCATTTCCCCATACTAATGTAGCTAGTATGCCACGCTCTACCCCTATCCCACTCTCTACCCCACTCACTACCTCTATCCTACCCACTCACGACCTTAACACTGATTGCGCAGTTAGTGAGGGAATCATTCTATGCTATTTGACATGGTCCTAGTGTTCCTTCAGCATGTCCAACAGCACACACTGCCAGATAGCTCCCATTAATCCTCTTGGTTTATCAGCCTGCCTTAAAAACTTAGGGCCTGATCTTTAGTGGCAGAATCTGGATAGTGCCATGGAATATCACCACAGACTGCCTTGGCACTATCTAGATTCTGCTAGAGTGGTCTAGGCATGGAGTCAGGCCAGAGAAGGAGCTTATTCAGATAGTTGCAGCACCACTATCCAGATTGCTGTCCTAAGTGCTTCTGTATATGGACAGTTATATACTATCTAGATACCACGGGGAGGATAGTGCGGAATACGGATATTCAGCACCAGTCACTATCTGGATACCATTACTGAATATCTAGACTTTTTTACCCACAGTGGCCAGCATTTGAAAAGAATGCCAACCACTAGGGTGTGCATTTTAGGCACATTTGCCCATTTGTTTGTGCATCTCATTTTAAAGCATGTGTGCAAATTCCTTGTGTGTTTGTATATCGATTATGCATGCATAAATGCAGAGGTATATTCACACACAAGCAATTTCTGAGCAAAGTAACATGAAATCACAACAAAAACGCTAACAAATTTCAATTCATATGCAACAAAAATGTCAGTTGTACACATTCCTGCCAGCCACCATGAGCTCAAAATAATGGCTTCTTACTGAATACAAAATTTCTTAAACAAGTGTTAACCTATGAATTAATGTGCACACAATCAGTTTGTGTGAGTTAGAAAGTTCTAATGTGGAGTGGAGGAGTGGCCTAGTGTTTGGGGCAAGGTACTTCATGCCGGAAGGTCAGGGGTTCAAATCCCACTAGAGGACAGCAATCTTGGGCCAGAAGGACTGGGGTTTCTAGTCCCACAGGTGCTCCTTGTGGTCTTGGGCAAGCCACTTAACCCTCCATAGCCCATGTTCCCTGTAAAATAGTTATCTCCAAGTTATAATGCCCTGTTCAATGTAATTTCAATTTGTTCAATGTAAACTGCACTGATGTAGAATAGCATGGTATATAAGAGAATGTAAATAAATAATGTGCATTAAAAAAATGTCCTTAAAATAAGGAAATCATTCTGAAAGGTGGGTTGTGGGGCTGCACGTCCTGCTAACTGCCTGTACCCTATTCCCCTACTGGCTCTCCCTAAATATCCTGTGCATCAAGACAGGGAGATCCAGCTGGGGGTGAGATGGGGTTGGAGCAGGAGTGGGCCAGCTTGGCAGCACATACAGCGCCAATTCAGGCCACAGCACTGAACATGCTGCTGGGCCTGTTGGGGCATGCTGCTTATAAAGCAACACAATCAGGAGGATCCCCACCACCCAATCCAGGCCATGGCAGGCCAGCTGTGGGTTGGGTGGTGGGGATTTGGGGGGGTCAGAGCCATGGATGTCTGGGGCACCTGTGGGGAGGATGACCCCGTAGACAGAAGGTGTGCGATGGACTGTCCTTGGGTTTAATTCTGGCTCCTATGGGAACATTTTGATCCCATGGACTAGAATTGGGTCCAAACATCCCCATCTTCATCAGGAACATCTGGACGGCCTAGACATCCCCTTCCCAGAATCAGGCTCCACATGTCTAAAACAAACTGAAAAAAAGCCTTACAAATCTGAAAAATTCAAAACATTTTCCTGTGCACATCCCTAATATTTTCCATTCTCAGAATCTTCTCTGTCTTCACCTCAGAACTGAATGGTTTATTCACCTACCAAGATATGCAACATTTATTCACTTCCCATGTCTCTGTCCTAAATATATATTCTCCAATTCAGAGCTGGAATAAGATGGTCAGCCTACATCCCTGGCAATTCGCCCAGCCTTCAGGACATGCTCCTCACAAAACAAATTTAAAAAAATAATGGGACAGACTATCCCCTACAAATGACTGAAAACTACTGTGTGGTTAGGCAGGGCCGACCCGAGGCATATGCGGGAATGTTGCCTGCACACGGCCCCACACCTTGGGTGGCTCTGTGCTGGCCTGGCTGGCTTGAGGGGGAGCTGGTGAGGGCCGAAGCCCAGCTCCCAAACTCACTTTTGCACAACCTCAGGAGTAATGAGCAGTTTCTTTTTTCTCCCACGGCTGTATTGTTTGCTGCCAGCATGGCTCACAGGAAGTGTCCCTGTTTATCCTCTACATAGTGACCCACTCTGGCAGCAAATAACTTAACACAGCCGTGGGAGAAAAAAGAAACCTCTCTGGCAGGTCTTTACTCCCGCGGTAATGCAGAAGTGAGTTGGGGAGCCGGTCTTCGGTCCTCACTGGCTCCTCCTCAACCCAGCCAGGCCAGCGCAGAGTCCCCTGAGGTGTGGGGCCATGTGTATGTATATGTGAGTGTGTGAGTGAGGGGGGAAGAGTGGCGTGGAAGCCACTGGCACTGGGACTGCTACTGAGGTTAAAATGGGAAATTGGCTAATGTTGACTAGATTGTAAGCTCTTATGAGCAGGGCTCATCTTTTATATGTGTCTGCACAGCACTGTGAACATCTTGTAATGCTAAACAAATGTTCAGTAGTAGTGGTAGTAGTAGGATGGAGGGACTGGAAATGGAATTGGATGAATACTGATACTGGAGGCCTAGGACTGGAATGGGCTGATACAGTGGGATGGGGAGCCTGGATTTGGAAGGAAGATGTTGCTGGGAGGGATTGGAACTGGAAGAGGACTGATACTGTGGGGAGGGGGGAGGGTTAGGACTGGACATGTGCTGATACTGAAGAATGAGGGGACTGGAAGGCAGCTTATGCTGGGAGGGACTGGGACTGGAGGAGGACTGGGGGAGGATAGGACTAGAAATGGGCTGATTCTGGGAGATGGGGGACTGGAAGGGAGCTGATGCTGGAAGGGACTGGGACTGGGGGATGACTGATACTGGGGGGGGGACTAGGACTGGGAATGGACTGCTGCTGAGGGATGGGGAGAATGGGACTGGAAGGGAGCAAATGCTGGGAAGGCTGGAACTGGAAGGGGGTGGGGTTGGGGTCTGGGCTGGGCTTGGGGGAGAAAAAAACTAAACTGGGGGAGTAAGGATTGAGAGGGGAACAGATATTTTATGTGGGAGAGAAGAAAAAAGGTCATACAGAGGGAAGAATTGAAAGAGAGGGGAATACGAGTGATTGCTGGGGTAAAATGGAGGAAAGGCAGAGTTAATAAATATCTAAGAAGAAAGTAACTGGGTGGTGGAAGGGATCTAGGAGGCACAGAGAGTAATAAGAGACTAACTGAGGAGTGAGATGAGAAATTGGGGAGCTGTTCTGGAGGGTAGAAGAATAGATGGAAAGTTGCATGTGAAAAGTCAAAAGATGGAGATTATTCCAATGGGCAAGATTCTCAAGGTGCTCTGTTTTTTGTGTCAGGGCTGCCCTTTCTTTCATCAGGGCCATATGTTTCTCCTTAAGAAGAACAATGACCTCCTTCACCTGCAGCAAAGAACCTGTTTGCAACTCCTGGTTCTTAATCACCTCCATTTTCACATTAGATATCTCAGTACTTACGGAACCCACAACAGCAGAAAGGGTAGAAGTTAAAGCAGAGATAGCGTCCCACAACACTTCCAATGTAATTACTGCTGGCTTCTCCAAAACCTGACTTACTGCCATCAGCCCTCCTCCAGGCTCCATCTGCCGTGGGGACACCACACGAGGGGGTAGATCATCTACAACATACCCCTCTAGCTGACTCTCCCCTCTGGAGTCAAGGGCCGACCGTTGCAACCCCGGCCCTTCGGGCAACGGAGTGCTCACCCGGAGACCCAGCGACTGAAGAAAACAAACGTCGTCTGGAGAAGAAACACTTCTGGGTTGTGTCGGGGGAGCCCGCTGATCAGGAGATAGGCTTACTCCTGATGCGCCCAGCATGGACACTGATTCCTCCTGCCATGCTGCTGAGGACGCTGCTTCTAACCCCACAGCCGCAAACTCACAATGTTCCAGGGTCCTCTGGCCAGCAAAGGAAGCCTGCAGTGGAGCACTGGGAAAGCACACTTGCTTCCTCTTCCTCCGCCCCATTCTCGTCAAAGCGACATTCACCGCCACAGCAGCAACACGGAGCAAACGCGAAGCAGCCGCCAAGGATCAGGTACCTGCTGCCATCTTGCCCCCCCCCCCCCCGGTACATTCCATCTATTAAACTTTCCAAGGTCTCCGCTCATGTCCCCGTTGGAAATGGTATGGAAATATCTGAGGGGGTGCTCAAGATTCCAACGGAATATTTACCCCCCCCCCCTTACCAGAGCACAATATTTGTCGGCTAACACCTTGGAAGCACAGGGGAGAAAGTTGGAGTCCTCAGTGAGTAGAATGGGGGACCTGACAGAATTCCTGGAAAGTTCTTTGGACATGGCTACAGAAAGAATTACTATGCTTGTGACCCTGGCATTAGAGGCCAACAAAGCTTTAGTTCTTCGGTCTGTCTTTAAGAATATTAATGAGAAGTTTTTAGGTTCAAATGTTCGTACATTTCCTGTCCTCTCTCGAGTAACCCAATTAAGGAGGAAAGGTTTCTTGGCTTATCGAGCCAGGACCATCTCTTTGGGTGCTACTTTTGTGCTAAAGTATCCGTCTAGGTGTTATATTTCCTTTCAAGGGAAGACTTTTCTATTTTTTGAACCTAAACAGCTCTTAGAATTTATATGTGCAAGGGAAGAGATCGGGGTTGAGGTTGGCCCCATTACGGCTGACGCATAAGTCTTACCCTGTTATAACTGGTATTTTTTCCTTTTAAACTGTGTTTCTGCTCCCTTACAGAGTGTAAATTATGGTGTACGGTTTATTTCATGTAGCCCCCCCCCCCCAAAAAAAAAAAATGTGAACTAAGGTTTGGGATAGGATGTATTACTCTCAATATGAATGTGTCATTCTAATTATAATTGGTACAAATTGGAGTTCCCATATTTTCTTATTTTCATTCATGTAAATACCTGAGTGTTATTATAAATACCAATAAAGATTATAAATTTATAAAAAAGAGGATTTAGGATGAAGGGTTGAAATTGAGTGGATGAATGAGTAAAGAAAGAAATGGAGAAAAGAATAAAAAGTGAAAGATCAGTATGTCAGAGGTGAATGTAGACAGAAAATGGTAAAAAAAAATAGGAGAAGAAAGGACATGGGCAGCAGTTAATGGAGAGTTAGCAGAAAACATGAAGAATATAGAAGAAAGAAACTGGGACAATTGTGACTGAAAAATAAAATGCCCAAACAACAAAAGATAGAAACAAATGTGTTTTATTTTGAATTTATTAACTGGAATATGTCCGCTCTGGGAAATGTGCTCTGAAGTCTTTGCACTTTGTTCAGTATAAGAGGAAATTAATTTCATAGCTTAATTTTTTCAGCGTTGTGGTGGCTTTTGGGGTTCCCAGTTCAATTATTGTCTTCACATTTTTAAATCATAATCCCTTGTTCTGTATCTTTTGACGGACTGCCTGTTTTCTGTGTATTGCAGAACTGTGCTATTCTGTTCATCTTGTTTTCTTTACTGAAGAAGATGCAGGGAAGTTACCCATAACTGAAATGGTATTTAAAGGTGATGCACTGGAAAAATTAAAAGAAATATTGATAAATTGGGAAGATGTATTACAACTATTTGATAAACTAAAAAATAGCAAATCACCTGGACCGAATGGCATACATCTGAGATTGTTGAAAGAACTGAAATATGAGATATGTGAACTATCATTAAAATCATCTATGATTACAGAAGATTGGTGAATGGTCAATTTAACGCCAATTTTTTAAAAAGGGTTCCAGGGGTGATCTGAGAAGCTATAGACCAGTGAGCCTGATGTCAGTACCGGGCAAAATGGTAGAAACCATTTTAAAGAACAAAATTATTGAACATGTAGAGAGTGGGAGAAAGCCAACATGCCTTTAGCCAAGGAAGGTCTTGTCTTACCAATTTGTTATATTTTTTGAAGGTTTGAATAAGCAGGTAGACAAAGGTGAGCCAGTTAATATAGTGTATCTGGATTTTCAGAAAGCCTTTGACAAGATCCCTCATGAGATACTCTTGGCAAAATTTAAAAAAATCATGGGATAGGAGGCAGTATACTATTCTGGATCAGGAAATGGTTAAAAGATGGAAAGCAGAGAGTAGGGCTAAATGGCTAATTTTCTCAATGGAGATCATAGTGGAATACCCCAGGGATCTGTGCTGGGCTCCCTGCTTTTTAACATATTCATAAATGACCTGGAAATAGGAATAACAAGTGAAGTGATCCAAGATTGCAGATGACACAAAATTATTCAAAGTTGTTAAAACCCAAGAAGATTGTGAAAAATTGCAAGAGGACCTTGATAAACTGGAAGACTGGACATTCAGATGGCAAGTGAAATTTAATGTGGACAAATTTAATGTGGACAAGTGCAAAGTTATGCACCTAGGAAAGAACAACCCAAACTATGGTTACAGGATGCAAGGTTCTACATTAGGAACCCCCACCCAGGAAAAAGATTTAAGTGTCATTGTGGATAACACGTTGAAACCCTCCTCCCAGTTTGCAGTGGCAGCCAGGAAGGCAAATAGAATGCTAAGAATAATAAGGAAAAGAACAGAGAATAAATCAAATAATATTATAATGTCTTTGTATCATTCCATGGTGTGACCACACCTTGGATATTGTGTGCAATTCTGGTCACCGTATCTTTAAAAAGATATAGCGGAATTTGAAAAGGTACAGAGAAGAGCAACCAAAATGGCAAAGAGGATGAAAGAATAACCCTATGAGGAGATGCTTAAAAGGTTAGGGCTCTTCAGCTTGGAAAAGAGACAGCTGAGGGGAGATATGATATAGGTCTATAAGTTAATGAATGGAATGGAACAGGTAAACATAGATTGATTGCTTACACCATCAAAAAAATAGAAATTCTAAGGGGTATGTTTACTAAAACCCCGGTAATGTGCGGGCCACGCTAGTGTGCGGGTGCCATATAAGGAGTGGGCGTGTCTGGCTGAAAAAAGCAAAACCGGGATTATTCATGCGCTAATGTGCGTGGCGCCCATGTGCGCCCCGCACATTAGCGCATGAGAAAGCTGCGCGGGAGGCATAAGTGGCGCACTGATGTGCAAGCAGAGAAGCAGAGCCACAGCACAATGGTTAAGACACTGACCAATGATGCAGTGATCAGGGGTTCAATCCCCCACAGTGCCCAATGAAGACAGCTGGCTAAGGCATTACTTTAGGAGGCATTTAAATCATGGGCGGCTTAAGGCGGTGCGCTATTGCTTTAGGAGGCATTTTAATATTGGGCGGCATAAGGAGGCACGCTGATGCACAGCAACAGGGACAGAACCACAGTATAATGGTTAAGACACTGACCAATGATGCAGGGATAATGGGTTCAATCCCCCACTGTGCCCAATGAAGAAGGCTGGCTGAGGCATTGCCTATTCTGGCAGGTTTGCTTTAGGAGGCATTTTATTTTTTATTTTAATTACTACTACTAGCAAACGCACTCTCAAAGTGTGTTAACATAAGGCGCCCCATAAGGCACATTTTAAAGTGCACTGTCCGCCAAGGCACCCTAGAATGTTGCTTATAGGGCGCTTTATAGGGTGCCGTATGAGGTACCGCAAGGTCACAGCAATGTTTTTGATGGCAGCACTGTGCAGTTTAAGGAATGAAAAGCATAAGTAGGTGCGCTGACATGCAAGGAGGAGCAGCAGTGTAGCACAATGGGTAAGGCACTGACCCCCCTGATACAGGGGTCATGAGTTTGCTCCCCAGTGTGCCTAATACATAAGGCTCAACAAAAACAGCATCCACCAAAGCCAACCAAATCCCACAGTAAAACTTTTTACACTTGTCGGAGCCAACCGAGGGAGGGCTGGGATTGCACACCAACCCCCTCCAGACGGTAACCTCCTTTTTATTATTTTTTCACCCCAAAAAAATAAATATATTGCTCAGTCACAGGTTACCGTCTGGAGGGGGTTGGTGTGCAATCCCAGCCCTCCCTCGGTTGGCTCCGACAAGTGTAAAAAGTTTTACTGTGGAATTTGGTTGGTTTCGGTGGATGCTGTTTTTGTTGAGTTTAATTTTTTCCACTGGTGGGTTTTTTTTGAAGTTGTAATACGTAAGGCTGGCTGTGGCATCAGCTTTGCAATGTACATATTTTTTCCTGCAGCAGTTTAGTTGTATTGTATTAATTTCTGCCAGCAAACAAGTCCTCACGTGCCGTAATTGAAGGTGCCGCATAAGGCACCCTATAAGGCACTCCATAGGGCACATTATAAAGTGCACTGTCCGCCACGGCACCCTAAAATGTCCCCCATAGGGCACCCTATAAGTTGCTCCACAGGATAACGTATAGTGCACCTTATATGGACGATAACCATAAGGTAACCTATAGGGCGCCCTATAAAGCCCCCTCTGAGGCACCTTATGGGTACAGTATCATGAGGGTGTTTTTGCTGGCAGCAATAATGTACATTAAAAAGAGATAATGCTTTGGGCAGCCCCATCAAATAACCCCACTGTGGATTTCAACCCGTGACCTCTGGCTCCACAGGCAGTGAAGTAACCATTGTGCTACAGCTCTACAGCAGCTAGCAAGCCCCTGGCTGGCTGCAGAGGGAGTGCACGTCACCACACAGACAGTCTGCTGTGGTCACCAGGATAGGGTTAGCCCACCCGTACCCATGATGCACTGCACATGCAAATCAGCTGTCCACAGATAAACACAAGATGGGGTATGCACCCCCACAGCACCTCGGCCTGGTAGGGGGAAGTGACCATGTGCACCCCCACAGCACCTCGGCCTGGTAGGGGGAAGTGACCATGTGCACCCCCACAGCACCTCGGCCTGGTAGGGGGTACTGAACATGTGTTTTACTGGCATAGAGTAGCTACACACCGTCACATTGTGTGGGTACTGTGCTCACCCAGAGGGTGCGGTGAGGCGCCCAGCACCAGGTCCACAGCACCTTCCATGGCTGAAAGAGGCCATGCTGGATGTCCAAAGCAGTGTTAATGTGTGAGATAGATAGCTTCTGCAGAAACGCCTTGGATATCTCTGTCTGTCTCAGTCAGGTGTAGCCCCTATGGACCCCCAGGAGGATTTTGTACCACCACCCTCCTCCTCCAGGGCTGAGGGTGGCAAACAGGGTCTCCCATCAACAGATCCACATTCTACCTCCCTGCAATGGTGGCAGTAGAGAGGACCATCAACCCCGGTCCTGCTGGGGAACAGAAACCCTACAGGGCAGTCAATGCAGCTCTGTACACATCCATAACACAATAGCAGACAGACATTAGGCCTGGATATGCTAAGCTTCACCCCACCACTATCTGATATTCTCCTGCAGCAAACCTTCAGCCACTGTACCCTGCAAGCCACTCCATCAAAACACATACCAGCTGCAAACAGTCTGCTAGCTAGTCCATAGTGCATGCTCCCAGTGGAAATGCATGCACCCAGAACTGGGATGTCAGCATACACAACAAGCAGATAAATCAGTGACTGGGCCCCAAAAGGAAACCCATAAATATCACATGAGAGAAATACTATATAGCACTATGGGGGTGCCTAGCCATGCTGTCATCACTGCACAGTCAGGGTGAGAGTGATCTCCCAGCAGGGCATACTGAGGTCACCCTGTCTGTGTAGGTGGTGGCCGGGCACTAAAATGTCCCAGCCAGTGCCCTATGCCCCGTGCAGATGCATCCTGGCCAGGTCACTCTGTCCGGGCTATACCCATGGTACCTTGCTCCTCATTATGCACATTGGCAGGCCAATACTGGCAACAGTGCTGGCAGTGTGGGCTGTGGAAGGTGTTTGCAGCCACCACACACTGTATAGACAGACACACACTCCCACACCTATGCCAGCATTGTGCTACTATAGAGGAGTTTAGCAGCCTTGCCCACCACACCAGTCCTGGGCACAGTACAGGCATGGATATGCTACGCAATACTGTTGGGGGTCACTCCCCAGGGTGGTAAACACTGTCAGAGGCCAGACCTGAAGCACACACTGCAGACATCAGAAAGATTGTTATGATGGAGCTCAATGAGCAAACTGTGCTTAACGTAGGACTTGCTATCTGCCAGTAATCATAGGAAACATTTGATAGGTGTGTACCGTATACCCAGGTGTAGGGTGGCATTGCTAAGGTATGCAAGTGCTAGTATTGGGAGATGCACGCAGGGCCCAATGTCCTGCCTCCCACCTCCAGGAGGCATTAGCCAATGGGGCCTGTGGGTGTGAGTGTGGGTGTGTCTGCCCCTGTTGGTTACTGCTTTACGGCAGAGGTTCCCAACTCCAGTCCTGGTGTGCCAAACACTGTTCGGGTTTTCATGTTGTCCCTCATGAATATGCATGAGAAACATCTGCATACCATGGGGGTGGTGCATAGATATGCAGCACAGGCATCTTTATTAGAGGCAGCCTGGAACCTGAATGGTGTTTGGCCCTCCAGGACTGCATTTGGGAGACTCTGCTCTAGGTAATGCCCCTGTTTATGGTGTCTGTGCTCGGTGGGGTAAAATATAGGCGTATTAACCATGCGTATGTTCTCTGCAATAAAGGTTTGTCCTTACTATCACGGTTTAGTTGTGGGAAAAATATGTGGACTGGATTGGAAGTAACTCCAGCTGGGTTTTGAACCTGTGACCTTCTGGTCCTAAAGGCACTGGTTGTGTCCGCGGCACCACCGTCTTAGCACAGCAACAGTGCATTCCCTGGGGAGTCCATGGCTGTTTGTCAGACAGGGCCTGTCTGTTGGAGTGCACTGCACCCACGTGAAGGGGGCTAGGCCACCGTCTGCTGTGGGCAGCAGCCACTGCCCCCTCCACCAACGGTACCCCTCCACCACCATGCTGACATGGCCTTTTATTGGTGACAGTATCACAGCTGAATGATATGTGGCCCTCCAGGACTGCATTGAGGGGACTGTGGTTTAGGTAATGCGCATGTTTCTGGTGTCTGTGCTCTGTAGGGTAAAATAGAGGTGTTTGGACCATGCTTATGTTATCTGCAAAAAAGGTTGGTCTTTACTATCATGGTTTAGTGGTGGGTAAAATATGGGGATTGGGTTTGCAGGAGCCCCAGCTGGTACTTGAACTGGTGATCTTTGGCTTCTGAATACACTGTCTGTGTTCACTGCAGCCACAGAGACAGTGCAGTCCCTGGAGATAGGAAACCTGGCCAGTGGAGTCATAAACCCTGCTCTGCACAATTTCACTGTGGGATCATTAACCTTGTATGGGGACGGAGCGTAGACTCTTCTAAAATTCATATTTCTTTTTTGGGGCTTTCTTTGGAGTGATTTTTGATGTTTTCCATGACTTTCACTGTTGCCCAGCTGGATTATAATTTTTTAGAATTTTGTTGTGGTCATTTTCAATTTTTATTTGCTATTTTGTTCTGTGCACATGTATCACCCTGCTCACGTTCGGTAGGTTTCGCTGGTTTTGCTGTACATTGCTGACAGAAATGGTTTCTCTTCCCTTTAAATCGGCTCTACCGCAAGGTTTTCACTCGCGGTATTTTTTTAATCAAATTTCAGCCCCGCTCCTGTGCGGGGAGCCTCTCCCCTCCCACTCTCAACCCATTGACCCCATCTTTCCGCCTTTTCCGCCTTCCTCCGCCCTCCGGGAGCCTTTCCACGCCTCTATCGCTCATTTGCGCGACACGCACATGAGCGGGCCCGTTAGTGCGGCGCGCACATGTGCGGGGCACAAAAATGCATCATTAGCATGTGCTAAGGTTCCTTAGTGCACGCTCAAGTGCGCCCCGCACAGTAGTGCGGTTTAGTAAACATACCCCTAAGGGACATGCAATGAAGCTATAGTGTAATCCATTTAAGACTAATAAGAGAAAATATTTTTTCACTCAATGCGTAATCAAATTCTGGAATTCGTTACCCGAGGATGTAGTAAAATGTGTTAGTCTAGCTGGGGGCGGGGTGCCATCTCATCCAGATTGCCTTGAGCCACCCCTGGCCCTGAGGAAGTCTGACTCCTGATGTAGCTGCATATGAAATGAGAGTCAGAAGCTGCAAAGATGTCTTACATATTGGTACATGGAACGCATGAAGCATGAACCAAGGGAAGTTGAAGGTGGTTAAAAATGAAATGGAACGTGTACAACTCAATCTGTTGGGTATCAGTGAACTGAAATGGACTGACATTGGCAGGGGCAGCCTAATGGCCATTTGCAGAGACTCATAGCCACTGGACCTCATTTGCATAAATTTAATTTATTTTATTTTAAAATATATATGTTTCTCATCTAAAATTTTAGGCTGCTTTCAAAGGAGCCCTTCACAAGACTCTTTTTTTGTCCTGGCAATGACTTATTGGCATGTTTACTAAATATTAAAGTGCGTTAAGTGCCACTGCACCAATAGAAATAAATGGGTGTTGCTACACTTAGTGCACATTAACATTTGTGATTGTGCATTACATTTTAGTAGACATGACTCTTAATGAGTGTCTCAATACCATTTGCATGGGCACTGAGAATAAAAAGACTACCAGATTTCTATATTACTCTACTTGAGGAGTGGCCTAGTGGTTGGGGCAAGGTACTTCAGGCTGGAAGGTTGGGGATTCAAATCCCACCAGAGGACAGCAACCTTGTGTCAGAAGGACTGGGGTTTCTAGTCCCACAGTTGCTCCTTGTGGTCTTGGGCAAGGCACTTAACTCTCCATAGCCCATGTTCCCTGTGAAATAGTTATCTCTAAGTTATAATGCCCTGTTCAATGTAATTTCAGTTTGTTCAATGTAAACCACACTGATGCAGAATAGCATGGCATATAAGAGAATGTAAATAAATAACTGCCAGACACATTAGATAATGCTGTAAACCTGCTTATTTAGAATTCATAGTAAACCCACCATATTATATTAGTATTGCCAGGACTCACAAAGCACCAAACCCTACCTACAAAAGGCAGCACTGCAAATATTAAGGGGTCTATTCTGAGCCATGAATAGCGGGGATGTATGCCCTGCTTGGATATACTTCCCCACTATTCATCCCCCTTGCAGTCCCCATGCAAAGCTCCCTTTATAAACAGTGGAATTGTATGGGTAGCCTTAGACGGGGGTGAGAGAGGGCAAGTAGAAGGCAGAGCGAGAGTGGTATGTGGGCAGCCATCACCCTGGATGTACGGGGCCAGTTCTGGGGTCGACCCTGAATGTCCAGGTTAAGGCGGTTATACAGGGGACTTATTCCACCTCAGAGATGGAATAATCTCCCCTGGATGCAGGATAGCAGCAGCAGCCAGTAGGGACAGGACTGGGAGGCATGGAGGAGGTTTCCCACAGCTTTTCCCTGGCCATGGGAGGCTGGATTGGGGGTCTGGTTTTGGGGACAGGCCAATCTTGGCAGCGGGTAGCATTCACGGCTCCATAATAGAGCTGCAGTGCCATGGCAACAGGACGCAATGGCACTGCGGCTCCATTACGGAGCTAGGATGAGTTAGCTGAGTATGAGGCTGAGCATGCAGCCAGTCAGAATCAGGGCCAGCTTGCATATCCTGGCTGGTAGACCTGATTCTGAACCCATGGGTGCTAGACACCTTCACGGGAACAGAATCGGGTCTACCGCTTTATGCCCCGATTTTGCCCAGCTGCACAAGGGGCTGGGCTACCAGAAGGGAATAGGCCTCCACACCAATACATCTCAGAGAATACCAATATATCTACTGCGAAAGAGAACAAGTGTGACTTTCACATAGAAACTACAGGCCTGATATTGAAGTAGTCAGAATAGCCCTGCCCACTCACCACTAACCCTGGATATTCCCTCGCAGAGCCTAACCATGTAGCAGCGATATTGGACTGCTACATGGTTAGCGATCTGTGGCTAGAACTAGGTGAGCCAAAATCTGGCCTAGTTTTAGCCACGGATCACTAACCATGCAGCGGTACAATATCTAGGGTTTTTATCCCCATTTTTTTCAAATTCTTAATTAAAAGGAACATTCTGCTTCAAGAGGACGTAAGTTTTCATGGCAGCAGTTCCGACAAAAAATTTCTTTTTTTGAGTTATCTCTTAAGGTGGTAGTGATATTATTGTGGGATATACTCTTCAAGGTTTATTCTTTATGGCTACATGGTTAGTGGCAGTCACTGCCTCTGATCCACCCCGGAATGCCCCAACACTCCCTGATGCTATCCTGATAGCATCGGGGCATATAGGGGACTTAGTAGGGGATATTCAATGGCACTAACCATGTAGGTGCTATTGAATATTCCCGTTTAAGGCATTTACACAGTTTACTCGGCTGTAAACCATGTAAATGATTTTCAAATATCGGGCCCTACATGAACAGAATACTGCAGCTTGGTTATTTTATTTATTTATTTATTTATTTATTTAATTAACATTTCTTCTATACCGCGCTATTTAGATCAGTGCGGTGTACATTCAAGACAAACTATACAGAGCAGGGAACTGCAATGTATTTACAATGAACAGGGGTAAATAACTTGGATATAACTAGAGGAGAACTATCTACATCTTCTTTACACTAATGCATATTTTCTGGTTCTGGGGTAATCAGGTGGGGAGATTGGGCTAGCTATCCTTTTTCTTGCTGTGTGTGTTTATCTGAGTGCTTTGGGTGACTGGACAAAGTGCTCATTGCCTGCTTTCTGCTGCTGGGTACAGGGTAGTATAGTGTAAACAGAGGATGCTTCAGGGCCTTTCTGAAGTAGGCCAGGTTGGTGGTGGATCGGATATCTATGGGGAGGGAATTCCAGGCTCTGGGTGCGTATATTGTGAAGGCCCTGTTGGCCGTTGCTTTTGTGCATTTTGTCATTACTTTTGGGATCTCTAGTGTGTTCCTCGTTATGAGCCTTCTGTCTCTGTTCTGCGGTACACTGTGAATCATCTTGCTAATGGTCGAGAGGGGCTGGTTGTTTAAGGCTTTGAAGGTCAGGACTAGGGACTTGTAATGGATTCTGGCCTGCACAGGTAACCAATGGAGATTCATCAAAACTGGGGTTATATGTTCCATCCTTGATACTCCTGCTAGAAATCTCGCGACGGTGTTTAATGCAAGCTGTAAAGGGCTTAGGGTTGCCTGGGGGAGTCCATAAGGTTTAAGGTTTAATAATTTGATAAAAACCGCCTTTCAAAAACAGTCAAGGCGGTGTACAATAATAAAATACATAAAAAAGTCATAAAATACATAAATCACACGATGCATAAAACAATACATAAAAACTGTGGCCAAGGCCAGAAAAGAAAAAGAAATGTACATATTTTAAAAAGGACAGAAGGATAAGTGCAGGGAACACAGGACAAGATACAAAAGGCAAATAGATACAATAGAAAAGGACTCATACAAATGGGGAGGGAACATTAAAGGCTATGGAGAACAGGTGGGTTTTGAGATTTTGTTTGAAGACAGTGAACTGTGATTCCAGACGGAGAGAAGAAGGGAGGGAATTCCAGTGAGCGGGGCCAGCAAAGTAGAATACAGAGAGGCGTGTGAATTGGAGGTGGGCATGAGAGAGGGAGGGAAGGGCAAGACGGTTGAGGTGGAAAGAACGGGGTGTGTATCGGGGAGAATGGAAAGATAGAAGGTCAGACAAATAGGATGGAGTACCAGTGTGATAAACCTTGTGAAGAAGGGTCAATAGCTTAAACTGTGAACGAAAAGAAACAGGCAACCAGTGAAGATCGAAAAGCAAGGGGGTAACGTGATCTCGAAGAGCAGAGTAAGTGACAAGACGTGCAGCAGTGTTCTGTATCCTTTGAAGCCTTACCACCTGATTCTTAGGAAGACCGAGAAACAGTGCATTGGAAAAGTCCACCCGTGACATAACTAAGGATAACACCAGTGTAGACAGAGCAGAAGGAGAAAGAAAAGGACGAATTGAAAGAATTTGCCGCAGAAAGAAAAAAGAGGTTTTGGTGATATGGGAGATATGGGAACGAAAGGAAAGATCAGAATCGAAGTGAACACCTAGATACCGAAATGTAGAAACCAATGGGACTGGAGAGTTGGAGAAAGAGGGGGCCAAAGTGTGGGGGGGAGCACCATAAGTGAACCAGATGGCAAGAGTCTTAGTAAGATTAAGATGGAGACAGTTAGTAGTAAGCCAGCTTGCAACAGAGGAAAGACAGGAATTCAAAGGAGTGAGGTCAGGACAGGAAGGGGAGGTATGATGGAGTAAGAGAATATCATCGGCGTAGAAAAAAGCTGAAAGACCAGACTGTTGGATAAGAAGGGCAAGAGGGGCAAGAAAGAGATTGAAAAGAAGGGGGGCAAGAACGGAACCCTGTGGAACCCCACAAGGAAGGTGCTGAGGATCAGAGGGGGAAAAAGTAGACGAGGAAGAAGAAGAAAGGACTGTGCAGGAACGAGAAGAAAGAAAAGAGTGGAACCAATGATGAACAGTGCTACAAAGGCCAGCTTCCCGGAGCCGGTGAAGAAGAAGAGCGTGATCGACTAAATCAAACGCTGCTGAAAGATCCAAAGCAATCGCCACCGAAATATTACCTCGGTCGTGAGCTACGTGCAGTGCATTAGTGAAAGCCAAGAGAACAGTGTCAACGCTGTGTCCGGAGCGAAAGCCTGATTGACGGGGGTGAAGGAAATTAACAGAATCAAGGTGGTGAGAAAGTTGTGCAAAAACGAACTTCTCCAAGAGCTTAGATAGGAAGGGGAGGTTAGAGACAGGACGATAGTTAGACGGAAGAGAGGGGTCGAGGGAGGGATTCTTCAAGAGGGGACGGACCAATGCGTGCTTCCATGATTTAGGGAAAGTCCCAGTGGAAAGACTGGAATTAAACATGGTGAGGATATAAGGAAGGACACCCAGGGAGGGAGTGAGAAGCCAGGAAGAAGGAATAGGATCAAGCGAGCAGGAGGTCTTTCGAGAAGAAGAGATAAGATGATGAAGTTCGGGTGCAGTAATGGGTGAGAAAGTAGCCCAAAAGTGAGAAAGCTGAGAGACCGGCGGAGGCAAAGAAAGAGGAGGGGGAGAGGTAATAGGAGAAGGACATAAAAGTAAAGAGTCTCTCAAGGCAGCAACCTTTGAGATGAAAAAAGAGGCCAGTTGGGTGGGTGAAGGAGAAGACTGGGTGGAGGGAATCGATGGGGGAGTGTGTAGAGAGATAAGGGAGCGAAAAGTGGAATATAAATGACGGGTTTGGTTGGGAGCCTGCGAAATGGCATTAGAAAAGAAATAACGTTTGGCAGTGTGGAGTTGAGTGCGGTAGAAAGAGTGGTGGGTTTTAAAAATGGATAGATTGGTGGGGGAAGGATCCTTGCGCCAAAGTCGCTCAGCCCTCCGAAGGTGTCTACGTAAGAGCCGCAGACCGCTATGGAACCAGGGATGGGAGGGACGCTGACGGGAGTGGCAGGGACGTAAAGGGGCTAGAAGGTCAAGAGTGGCAGAGAGGGAAGAAAACCAGAGGGCAGCTTGAGAGTTAGGTGAGAGGAGTGAGAAATCGCTCGGCAGAAGATCAGAGGCAGAAGGAAACCTTTGTAATGTGAGAGGGGTGAGGGCTCGGGAAAGACGCTTTGGGGAAGATGAAGTAGAAGAAGCTAGAGCCGAAGAGGGTGAGACTCCTAAGAAGGAGCAAGACAGGGTGAGATAGAAATGATCCATCCATGGAAGAGACGTGGCAGTTAGAGTTGATAAAGTTAGAGAGGAAGAAGCGGGAGACAGGAACAAATCAAGGGTGTGACCAGCTTGATGGGTGGGAATAGTGACGTGCTGAATTAGGGAGAGATCCTGGAGAAATGAGAGAAAAGAGAGCTCTCGCGATGAAGTGGGGGAGTCCATGTGAAGATTAAAGTCACCAGCTATGATTAAGTGGGGATAAGCTAAAGAAACATCAGTGATAGTCAGCAGGAGAGTGTCCCATAATGGAAGGCGAAGAGCAGGAGGGGCATAGATAAGAAGAAGATGGATAGGAGGTGAAGTATGAAGGCGAAGAAGAAGCGCTTCAGCATAGTGCAAAGAAGGGGGGGAGATAGAAGTGTAAGATAAGGAAGGATGAAGAATGGCAGCTACACCACCACCAGATCGCCCCAAGCGAGGGACGAAGGCTGCAGAGAAGCCAGGGGGAAGACAGCGTGCGAGGAGAGCGTCCTCGCCATCACGGAGCCAAGTCTCTGTGAGGAGAGTGATTCCAGGAGAGGAACGAAGGACAAGATCTTGAAGAAGAAGGGATTTGTTCCGAAGAGACCTACAATTAAGGAGGCCGATAGAAAAGGACGTCCGGGAAGAACCAGGGGGGACAGAGGGGGGAGAAGAAGAAGGTGAAGAAAGGGGGCATGGACGTAGATTAACAGTGCAACGGGAGCGGTGAGTGAGACGTTTGACAGGCCGCCTGCCCCAGAATACAGGGATAGGGGCCATAGGACCAAACGAAAGACAAGACGGGGAACTGTAAAAGAAGGGTACTGCTGGAGAGATTAGCCCAGAAACAGGCCCGAGTGTTGAAAAGGGACAGGAAGGTAGTGAATGTAGCTCACCAAGTAAGGGGATGTTGAGAAGAACAAGGAATAAACCAATCCAACTGAAAAATACGGAGGGGGCCTTCACTGCCGAGCGACCCCAAGGAGCGCACCTAAGGAGCACGATGTGCTCCTTAGGTGCGCTCCTTCGGTGCGCGCCCGTCGCGCGCCGCGGCGACGAGCGCCGCAGGTGCTGCAGATTTATAGTGCAAGGCAGTGTACCTTGCTGGACGCAGCCGCGTTCGCGCGGCCGCGGTGAGACCGGAAGGGGAGGACCCCTCAGGAGAGCAGGAGACTGTCGGCCCAAACTGATAGGGCAATGGCTGAGGAGACAGAAGACAGCAGATAAACAATAGAGAGCAGAAACACCAGCAGACATATAAAACAGAACTCCAGAGTCCATGTAAGATTATGTTAGCATAGTCGAAATGTGGGATTATTAGGGCTTGATAGATCATTCGAAAGTCATTGAGGTCAAGCAGGGGTCGAAGATGTCTTAATGTCCGTATTTTAAAGTATATTGTTTTCACAGTGTTTCTTATGTGTGCTTTCATGTCTAGCCGCTGGTCCAAGGTAATGCCAAGGTAGTGAATTGTAGGTTTGGATTTCAGCTCTGCATTGTTGACTTTTAATGAAGCTGGTGGGGTGAAATCCTGGTTCCTCGTGATAAAGAGTACATCTGTTTTGCTGTGGTTGATCCGTAGGTTTTGCATAAGGAGCCAGTCTGCAACTGCTTCAAAACATCTTATTAGTGGGGAAAAGTCTGGCTGGTTGGTCTTGAATGGGATGTATAGCAGGATATCGTCTGCATAAGCAAGACAGTTGACGTTGAACGAATGGATCAGGGAGCAGATGGGCTGCATGTAAATGTTAAACATCAGAGCAGATAGTGAGGATCCCTGCGGTACCCCCTGTCTCTGTAAGAATGGCTCAGAGGTCGTGGTGCCGGTCTTCACTTGTTGCCATCTGTTAGACAAGTAGGATTTGCACCAGTCTAGCGCAGTGCCTTGTATTCCTTTTTCGATGAGGCGTTGTAAGAGTATCTCATGGTTCACCGAGTCAAAAGCCGCTACGATGTCCATGAAGATGAGGGTGAAACCTTGGCGAATGTTATTGGTTCCAGTGATTAGGTTGTCGAAAAGGGTGGTGAGGAGAGTTTCCACACCATGTGCTTCCCTGAAACCGTGTTGGGATGGATCCAGTGGGGCTTCAGTGTCAACGTGCTGTTGGATTTGTCGCTGGACTATCTTTTCGATTATTTTGGCAAGCAGGGGGATGCTTGAAATCGGTCTGTATGATTCCACTTTTGTTGGTTCTAGTTTGTTATTTTTCAATAGTGGTCTGATTGATGTTTGTTTTAAACTCTGTGGGAATGACCCCATTGCTAGAGATTGATTTAGTAAGTTGCTCAAGAATTTACTTAAGTCACAGCGTAGCTCTTTTATCCAGAGAGCTGGACAAGGGTCATTGGGTGCAGTGGTGAAGTTGATGGCGGCAATAGTGTCTTCGATCTCTTTGCGTGATACCTTGTTGAATTTGTACAGTGGTGTTGGCTGAGGCAGTTTATGCTGCAGGGTGTGGTTTGTGGTGCTTGCGCACTCATCCATTTGGATCATTTTTGATTGTAAATAATTGGAGTAGGCCTGTGGTTGTGGCATGTATGATTGGTCTGATGCATGGTTACACATGCAAAACATAGTCCATCACCAAACATAGAGCAAGGGATCACAATTTAGAAATATGAAGACAATAATTTAACTGGGAACCCTAAAAGCCAAACTTGGAATATACAACAACACTGGAGAAATAAAGATATAAATTAATTTCCTCTTGTATTAAACGAAACACATAATGTTAGCGATGCACATTTCTCAGAACTGACATGTTCCATTTCTAGAGTGGAGGAGTAGCCTAGTGGTTGGGGCAAGGTACTTTGGGCTGGAAGGTCAGGGGTTCAAATCCCAGTAGAGGACAACAACCTTGGGCTGGAAGGACTGGGGTTTCTAGTCCCACAGGTGCTCCTTGTGGTCTTGGGTAAGCCACTTAACCCTCCATAGCCCATGTTCCCTGTAAAATAGTTCTCTGTGTGCTGTGCTTTCCTGTCTAATCAATGTGTTTATACCTCAAAAACTTCCTGTCATGATTTGACAATTTCCAATCTGTAATCAAAAAATGCTGCTGATCGCTGGAAGTAGCGGTATACTTAATAAATTCAAAATGAAATATTTTTTCTACCTTTTGTTGTTTGGACATTTTATTTTTCAGTTGCAATTGCCCTATTCACTTTCTTTTGCTTTCTTTATGTCTTCTGCTAACTCTGCATTATCTGCTGTCCATTTATCCTTTTTTCTCTCTTCTAGTTCTTTTCTATTCTCTCCACATCTGCCTCTAACATACTGATCTTTCTCCTTTTGCTCATTTCTCTATTTCTTTCTTTATTCCTTTTTCACCCACTCAAATTTTACCCCTCCATTCTCAATCCCCACTTACTCTCCCAGTACTCAGCCAATCATAGATTTTTCTTCCCTCACACACAAAGGGGCATGTTTACTAAACACCGTTGCTGTGCGGGTTCCCGTTAGTGTGCTGGTGCCATATAAGGAGTGGGCGGGCCAGGCAGAAAAAAGAAAAAAAACGGACCGTACGTGTGTGTGTCGCGCTAATGTGCGGGGCCCACATTAGCGCGTGGAAAGGCTAAGTGGGGCGCTGCTGCATAACCAAACAACAGAGCCGTAGTACAACCGTGAAGACACTGACCTATGGTGCAGGGGCCAGGGGTTCAAACCCCCATTGCGCTCAATAAAAAAGACCAGCTGAGGCATCAACTTTTATGGGCAAAAGTGATGTAGGAGGTATATTGATTATGGGCGGCAGAAGGCGGCGCACTCTTTTTTTATACGGCATGAGGCGGCGCACTGTTCATTGTGGGCGGCAGATGGCGGCGCGCTGATAAAATGGGGCAACAGAAGGCGGCGAGCCTGTGGGCAGAAGGCATCGCGCTGATGTGTGAGGGGGCAGCCCAATGGTGGGAGGGATAAGTGGCGCGCTGATGTGTAAATAGCAGGAATGGAGCCATAGCACAATGGTTAAGACACTGACCACTCTTGCAGGCATCATGGGTTCAATTCCCCACAGTGCCTATTGAAGACAGCTGGCTGAGGCATTATTTTAAGGGGCATGCCCATGTTGGGCGGCATAAGGCGGCGCGCTGTTAATGTTACGCGGCAGAAGGCGGCGCACTGCTAATTTTGTGCGCCACAAGACGGCGCGCCGATGGCTACAAGGCTGTGCGCTGCTGCTCAAGCACAAGAACAGAGCCACAGCACAATGGTTGTGACACTGACCAATGGTGCAGGGACCAGGGGTTCAATCCCTCACAATGCCCATTGAAAAAGACTAGCAGAGGCAGTATGTTTTATGTTGTGGAGTGCTGTAGGAGGCCCACTAATTTTATTTTGTGATAACAACTAGAAAACGCACGCTCACAGCATGTTAACATAAGGCAGCCCATAAGGCACATGTGACAGTGCACCGTCCGCCAAGGCACCCTAGAATGTACCCTATAGGGCAGCATGTATGTTGCGACACAGGATAATGTATAGTGCACCCTATATGGATGGCAACCATAAAGTGCCATATACGGCGCCCCATAAAGCGCCCTCAGAGGCACCTTATGGGTACAGTACGCTCAGGGTGTTATTGCTGGCAGCAATATATGTACAGTAAATTAAAAAGATGCTGTGGACACCCCTATCACAGGGCCCCACTGTGGGTTTGAACCCATGACCTCTGGCTGCACAGGGAGTGATGTAACCATTGGGCTACAACTCCATAGCTGTAAACAAGCCCCTGGCTGGCTGCAGATAGCCTGCACGTCACCTCACAGACAGTCTGCCGGTGTAAACAGGATAGGGTTAGGCCACACGTACCCATGATGCACTGCACATGCAAATTAGCTGTCCACAGATGGACACAAGATGGGGAATGCATCCCCACAGCACCTCGGCCCTGTTGGGGGGAGTGACCAGGTGTTTTACTGGCACAGAGTAGCTACACACCGTTACATCGTGCGGGTTCTGTGCTCACGCTGAGTGTGCAATGAGGCGCCCAGGACCAGGTCCACAACACCTTCCATGGCTGATGGAGGCCAAGCAGGAGTTCCAAAGCAGTGTTAATGTGTAAGATAGCTAGTTTCTGCACAAACACCATGGATATCCCAGCCAGGCTCAGCACCCCCTGGGAACCCCCACCAGGGCTCCTCTCCCAGCAGCAGCAAACATGGTCGCCCATCAAGAGATCCACACTATACCTCCCTGCAAAGGTGGCAGTAGAGGGCAACATCAACCCCAGTCCTGCTGAGGAATGAACACCACCCCCAACACAATAGCAGACAGACATAGGACCAGGATAAGGTAAGCTGCACACCACCACCAGATATTCCCCTGCAGCAAGCCAACAGCCACTGCACCCTGCAAGCCATTCCAGCAAGACACATACCAGCTACAAACAGTCTGCTGGTTAGTCCATGTTCCCAATGGAGACACATGCACCCAGAACTGGTCTGCCAGCATACACAGCAGGCAGATAAATCAGTGACTGGGCCCCAAATAGAAACCCATATCTATCACATGAGAGAAATACAGTATAGCACTATGGGGGTGCCTAGCCATGCTGTGGTCACTGCACAGTCAGAGTGAGCGTGATCTCCCAGAAGGACATGCTTTGGCCACCCTGTCTGTGTAGGTGGTGGCCAGACACTACAATGTCCCTGCCAGTGCCCTATGCCCAGTGCAGATACATCCTGGCCAGGCTACCCTGTCCTGGCTATACCCATGGTACCTTGCACCTCATTATGCACATTGGCAGGCCAATACTGGCAACAGTGCTGGCAGTGTGGGCTGTGGAAGGGGCTTGCAGCCAACACCCACTGTATAGCCAGACACACACTTCCACACCTATGCCATCATGGTGCTACTATTGAGGAAGTAATTAGCCTTGCCCACCAAACCGGTCCTGAGCACGGCAAGGCATGGATATGGTACGCAGTACAGCTGGGGGTCACTCCCCAGGGTGGTAAACACCGTCAGAGGCCAGGCCTGGAGCACGCACCGCAAACACCTAACAGATTGTTCGGATGGGGTCAACTAGCAGTATGTGCGTAACGTATGCCTGTGCTCCTAGCAAACGTCTCAGAGCTGTGTACCGTATACCTCAGGTGTAGGGTGACATTGGTAAGTTATGCAAGTGCTAGTTTTGGGAGATGCATGCAGGGTCCAATGGTCTGCCTCTCCAGGAGACATTGGCCAATGAGGCCTGTGGGTGTGGGTGTGGGTGTGTCTGCCCTTGATGGCTGCTGCTTTACGGCACAGATTCCCAACTCCAGTCCAGGTTTGCATCACACTGTTCTGGTTTTCCTGCTGTCCCTCATGGATATGCATGAGCTACATCTACATACCATGGGTGTGGTGCATAGATATACAGCACAGGCATTTGTATGAGTGGCAGCATGGAACCTGACTGGTGTGTGCCCCACCAGGACTGCATTTGGGTGATTCTGCTCTGGGTACTGGCCCTGTTCATGGTGTCTTTGCTCAGTGGGGTAAAAGATAGACGTATTGCCATTGCATATGTCCTCGCCAGGAAAGGTGTGCCCTTACTATCACTGTTTACTTGGGGGAGAAATATGTGGGCAAGATTGGCAGTTGCCCCAGTTGGGCTTTGAACCTGTGACCTTCTGCTCTTGCATGCAGTGTCTGCGTGCACTGCACCACTGTGTAGCCACAGATTGGGTGGATTCCCTGGCATGTCCATGACTGTGGATCCGGCAGGGCCTGTCTGTTGCAGTCTGTTGCAGTGGACGGTGGCAGCCTGCACATGGCTAGGCCTCTGTCTTCTGTCGCTAGCAGCCACTGCCCCCTGCACCACATGTACTCGTCCGCCAACATGCTGGCATGAGCTCCTCCCATAAAAAGCAGGTGACCTGATTGGAATGTGGCAGTACGGGACTGCATTTGGGGTACTTGGCTGTGGGTAATTCCCATTGTTGTGGTGTGTGTGCGTTGTTGGGTAAAATATGGGTGTTTTCCCCATGCTTATGTCCCCTGCAATACAGGGGTGTCTGCGCTATCTGTGTTTAGTGGTGGGTAAAATATAGGGACTGGGCTGGCAAGTGCCCCAGCTGGGCTTTAAACCTCTGACCCTCTGGTCCTAGAAGTACTGACTCTGTCTGCTGCACCACACTATGGCCACAGAGACAGTGCAGCCCCTGGAGGTAGTAAGCCTGGCAGGATGGAGTCACAAGCCCTGCTCTACGCAATTTTACTGTGGGCATATGCACCCTGTCTGGTGACAAACGTGCATATAAACCACGGAAATGACCACGGGAACTGGGGGAAACAATATCACCACGCTGGGCAACAGTGATATTAATGGGCAACCATAGCAAACACTCCCAGGACAACTCCACAACAGGAAATGTTGTTTGGAAGAGTCTCCGCTCCGTAAACCCTTCCAAAATTCATTTCTTTTATCTGGAGATTTGTTGGGTGTGTTTTCTGTATTTGCCCATCACTATAACTGTTCCCCAGCTGAATTACTATTTTTAATAGTTCTGTTGTGGTCATTTCCTATTTTTATGTGCACTTTTGTGCTGTGCACATGTATCACACTGCTCACGTTTTGCTGGTTTCCCCGGTTTTCCTGTACATTGCTGACGGAAATGGTTTCTCTTCCCTTTAAATGCTTTCTACCGCGAGTGTTTCACTCGCGGTAGTTTTTACATGCAAATTCTGGCCCGATACTGTGCAGGGACCCTCTCCCCTCCCACTCTCCACCCATTGACCACGTCCCTCCGCCCCTTCGGAGCCTTCCTCCGCCCTCCTTTAGCCGTTCCACGCCTCTATCTGACATTTGCGGGCCCGCACTTGTACGGGGCCCGTTAGTGTGCCGCGTACCTGTGCGGGGGTGACACGCACGTGTGCGGGGCATTTAAACGCGTTTATGCACGTTTCAGTGCCGCGTTTCCGTGCGCTATTTTGCGGCGCGCACATTTCCGGTTTTTAGTAAACATGCCCCAAAATATCTGTTCCCTTCTCCATCCTCACTCCTTCGGCTTCTTTTTTTCTCCCACCAGTCCTACCCCCACCCCCTTCTGGTCCTCTCCCAGCATCAGCTGCCTTCTAGTTCCAGCCCCTCCCAGCATCCACTCCCTTCCAGTCCCATTCACCCATCCCCCTGAATCAGCCCATTTTCAGTCTTAGCCCCCCAGTATCAGTCCCCCTCCAGTCCCTCACAGCATCCGCTTCCTTCCAATTCCAGTCCTCCATCTGCCAGCATAAACCCATTTTTAGTCCTAACCCCCCAGTATCAGTCCTCTTCCAGTCCCTTCCAGCATCCGTTCCTTTCCAGTCCCAGGCCCAATCCACCATCCTCCATCCTTAGGCCATTTCCACTCCTAACCCCTCATATCAGTTCCATTCCAATCCCAGTCCCCCATCCCCATGCCATTTCCAGTCCTAACTCCCCTGTATCAGTTCTCTTCCAATCCTTCCCAAAATCCATTCCCTTCTAGTCCCAGTCTCCCATCCCATTTCCAGTCCTGGTCCCCTATTCCCATTCTAACTCCTAGTCCGCCCTTTCCATTCTAGCCAACATTGTTCCACTCTAGCCCCCCCATTCCATTCTAGGCCCCCTTTCTTGTTCTAGCCACTAGTCGCCCTCCCCAGCCACACACCAAAAGGGGACCTGTGCCTGATTGGCTTCAGTGGGAGACAGAGAAGCCTGAAGCCCCGGCTGATCTCTGAACAGCCACGGGAGTAAAAAGCAGTGTTTGCCTTCTCTCTTGTGGCTATGTTAAAAAGGAACTTGCCGGTGCACTGAGTGCTGGGAGTACAAATCTGGCACGTCAGACGTGCCCCTGTTTCACTTCCCTGCACTCAGCAGACTGGCAGGTTCCTTTTTATCACAGCCATGGTAGAAAAGCCAGACACCACTCTTTACTTCCGCGGTTGTTTAGAGGTCTTTCGGGGCTTCGGGCTTCCCTGTCTCCCTCTGCAGCTGGTCAGACATCCCCCCCCCCCCCCCCAAGATGCAGGCCATCTGCAGGCAACATACCTGCACAATGGACGGGCCGTCCCTAGACATCGGGCACTTTGCATCTGATGATCACATGGAATACTATGCTGGAAATGAAAGACAAAAAATAAATAGTGTTGCATTTATGGTTATGAAGAAACTTGCAAGAACTGTAATAAAATCCAATGCAATCAGTGAATGCTTAATTCCTATTTGTCTATGGAGAATGCCCATCAACACAGCTATTATTCAGGTATATGCCTCAATAACAGCTTAGTCTCCTATGTGCTTCCTTAGCACTCCACTATATGTATCCTTGTCCTCAGCATGTACAGCACTGTGTATGCCTTATGGCACTATAGAAATGATAAGCAGTAGTAGTAGTATTAGTAGTAACAGCTGCAGAAGAGTAAGAAGTGAATGAGTTCTCTGAATAAATACAAGCTAAGATTGCCAGAGCACACAAACAGGATATACTGATAATCATGGATGACTGAAATGCAAAAGTTGGCAACAAAGAAGAAGGCAAAGTGGTTGGAAAATATGGACTTGGCAACAGAAACAAAGCTAGAGAAAGACTAATAGAATTCTGCAAGACCAACAATCTGTTCATCTCAAACATCTTCTTCCAGCAACACAAACGGCAACAGTACACATGGACGTCACCCAATGGATTGTACAAAATTAAATGAACTACATCTGTGGAAGTCAACATTGGAAAAGCTCAATAACATCAAGAAAGGCAAAACCCGGAACCGACTGTGGTGCAGATCACCAACTACTAGTATGCAAACTCAAGCTAAAGCTAAAAAAGAGCATGCCACTCATGAATGTAGCAAAATATGACCTTGAGAATATACCACCAAAATTTAAAGACTGCCTGTGAAATTGATTTGGTGCTTTGGATACAAATGACAGAGCACCAGAAGAGTTATGAGATGACTTAAAGAAAATTGTGCTAGAAGAAAGTGAGAAGTCTCTACAAAAAGTTAAAAAGCAAAAATGGCCAAAATGGATGACCGAAGAAACTCTGAAAATTGCCCAGAAATGCAGAGAAGCTAAAGCCAGAACAGAAAGAGAAGTAATAGCAGAATTCAACAGATTTCCAACATGCAGCAGGATGAGACAAGAAGTACTACAATGACGCGTGCAAGGAAATAGAATCAGAAACTAATAAAGGAAGAACAAGATCGGCTTTCCTAAAGCTACAAGAGAAAATTCCAGCCTCAAATAGGAATGCTACAAGATGTTCAAGGATCCATATTGAATGATGCTGGGAAGTTCAAGGAAAGGTGGAAATAATATACAGAGTCATTATACCATAAACATAAAATTGACCAACAGCCGTTTCCATCTGCACCTTAGGACCAGGAACCATTGGTGATGAAAGAAGTCGAAGCAGCATTGAAAGCATTATCAAAGAACAAAGCACCAGGTATTGATGGAATTTCCATTGAAGTATTACAGCAATCAGATGCAGCTGTTACCATACTTACAAGACTCTTTCAGGAAATTTGGAAGACAGCATCATAGCCAACTGACTGGAAAAGATCTGTGTTTATACTAATACTAAAGAAAGATGATCCGACTGTGGAAATTATTGCACAATCACTCTGATTCCACATGTCAGCAAGATTCTACTCAAGATCATCCAGCAGAGATTACAACTATACCTGGAACGAGAACTGCCTGAAGTGGCAGCAGGTTTCAGGAAAGGGCGAGGAATGAGAGACATCATCATGGATGTGAGACGGATCCTTGAAAAGACAAAAGAAAACCAAAAGGATATCTATATGTGTTTTATTGACTACAGAAAGGCTTTTGACTGTGTAAACCAGTGGCTCTCAACCCAGTCCTCTGGGACCCTCAGCAGTGGCGGGATTTGATCCGAACAGGAACCAGTTCATATTGATTCCGTCATTGACAGAATTGAGTGGGTGGCATGCGTTTGCATTGCCAGCTCCACACACTCGGACTGCTGGTGGCCACGTAGGGCAGCAACTTCCTGGTTGCCCAGCAGACAGATCCCCCCAGCCACCAGTGGTTTGATGGCATCGGGGGCTTCCCCTGATGCTTCCGATGCTGTCAAACCACTGACAGATGGGGGGATTCTTCCCAGTACAACACTGGCATAGGGATGCTGTTTTCGGCCTGGTTCAGCAAACATGGCCCATGGCAGAAACAGGTCCGTGTGGGAGCTAGCCACTGAACAGAATGGACGCCTGAATTTTTGCTCCCGTTGCTGCCCAAGAATCCTGAACATATCCCGGTATTACATTGAAGTTTGTACCCCCTACCTACATCAATAACACCGCAATACAGCTGGATGGCATCCCTGAAGCCTGCCCGGCTGGAATTTCCACAGGGATCCGGCTCAGCAGCGAAACGATCCAAACCCGAAGTGGGTTCCCCGCAGAAAATGGCCGCGGGAGAGAAGGAGGGAGTGACTGCCGGTGGCCTACGTGAAGTGCTACAGGAATTGAAATGCGTTAAAGAAATGATTGCAGCCAATTCTAGTTCACTGAACATGATTCAAGAAGACTTGCTGGAGGTAAAAGAGAAACTCCTCACCATCACCACTCGACTTAATGCAGTTGAATTACAAACCCAGAAGCATGGCGTTGCATTAGAACAGCTGGGCCCTTTGGTCAAACGAGTCCGGCACATAGAAAATCTGATTGAAGATCAAAATAACCATACCCGTAGAAATAATATCCGCCTTGTTGGAGTCCCTGAAGGCGCTGAAGGTACCGATCCGATTGGATTTCTGGAAAAAACCATACCGGAGATGCTGCAGCTTGTCTTTGCAAGGCCTTTTGAACTAGAACGGGCCCATCGAATCCCAACACACAAAGCTGAAAACACACGATACCCGCGCCCACTCATAATGAAGGTACTGAGATACCCACAGGTCCTACAGATCTTTCAAGCTGCACGGAAGGCCGGATCACTGCAAATCCAGGGACACAAAGTGGCACTCTATCCGGATTTGAGCAAGCAAACGGTAGATCGGAGAAAAGCGTTGCTGGCCTGTAGACCCATGCTACAAAGTGCACAGGCAAGATACGGGCTATACTACCCAGGAACCATGCGGGTCACGCTGCATAATGAAACGAGGAATTTTGTTGAAGCCGAAAAACTGAAAACTTTCCTACAAGAAAAATGCGGTATGGAAACCTGAGGTCAATATTCTGATCTCTCACGCAGTGTAGAGAACTCAGCATATACTCAGGGGGTGCGGCCGTGCGTTCTCACAAATTTTAGAACGCCTTAAGCCTTGTTAAACACCTCATTGATTGTATTTCTGTTGTTCTAAATAGTTTTAATTAAACAGATATTTCTGCTTGAAATGTAGGGGTGGCAACGGGAGGTCGGGGTTGGTTACTGTTTCAGTGGATTGTGTTCACCTTAGCGATACAATGTTTGCCAGTTATGCAGTTGTTTGTGTCAGTCCAGTCCAGTACAAAACCCTCCACATACACGCAAAATGCAAGTACGCGGCAGGCCTATCCATAGGATAGCTTTCACCTATAAGACAGCTTATTCCAACGTTGATGTCTAGTGATCTTTTAATGCTTTCGTTAAATGTAAAAGGTATTACTGGCCCTGTCAAGCGAAAGAAGATTTTAGCGTACTGCCAGCAAAAAAAAGCAGATATTGCCCTCTTACAAGAGACACATTTAACAGATACTGAATCGCAGAAAGTAACCTCTAAATATTTCCTGGTGGCGGCCTCGGCCTCTGCCACTCAACGCAAAGGGGGGGTAATAATATTAGTGCGCAAATTCCTGCAATCCGCCATTACTGACACACAGATTGATCCGCTAGGTCGATGGGCCAGAGTGACGATGAAAATAAATCAACAGCTTTACACATTCTTCAATATTTACGCGCCCAACCTCGATGACCCTAACTTTTTCAAACTGATAGCTAAAGAAGTTACAGCCGCAGCTCACACCAATATCATATTAGGGGGCGATTTCAATGTCATCTTGGATCCACTGTTAGATCGCACGCCCTATCGGGCTGTAGACAAAGTCAGATCGCAGGCGATTCTTAAAGGCATCATAACAGAGCTACACTTGGTAGACCCATGGCGCCTACTTCATCCCCAAGAAAGAGACTACACATTTTATTCCATCCCACATAATACCCAAACAAGGATCGATTTCTTCCTACTGTCCACAGAGCTGATGCCCCAAGTGTTGTCCGCAGAGATATATGCTACAACGGTATCGGATCACGCCGCTGTCTCCCTAGTGTTGAATACCAACGTTACACAGCATGTTCCGCCAAGATGGACATTTGATAAATCCCTACTAGCAGATGACTCCTTTGTACAGCTACTGTCAGGGGAAATTGAGACCTATTTTAAATATAATACACCCACTGATACCTCCATCTGGAGCTGGTGGGAAGGTTTTAAAGCGACCATACGAGCTCATATTACCACCTACACCATTAGACGGCGTAAAGCCAGGAAAAAAGAAAAAGATGAATTGGAACTCCAAATAAAAGCTGGGGAAAGGTTACTAGCCAAAAGAGCTGACTCAATGATATTGATTAGACTCCAAAAATTGCGATACCAATATAATGCTCTCCTCAACAAAGAAGCACTGAGTAGTATCCAGCTACAACGTAGTATATACTACTATGAAAGCAACCGCTCTGGATCCCTTTTAGCTCGGCAGCTCAGACCAAAAACCAGCAAGACCGCTATAGCGGCGTTGCAGGACAATTCCGGGGGCCTTCTCCTGAGATCTGACAAAATACTAGACCGCTGCAAAGAATTCTATGAGGAACTATATCGCTCAGATACCCAATGTAGTGACAGAGCCTTTGAAGATTTTGTCTCCAAGATAGTAGGACCCACATTAACCAGTCATCAAAGTCGAACGCTGGAACAAGAGATCTCAGTAACTGAAATACAAGATGCGATCAAACAGATGGCTCGTGGCAAAGCCGCCGGTCCAGATGGTATCCCACTGGAATTCTATAATAAATATTGCATTCAATTGGCTCCCATGCTACAGATCTACTACAGTGGCCTGCAAGATGAATCTCCAGAGATTGGAGCCCTGGCAGAGGCTGTGGTGGTAATTCACCCGAAACCGGGCAGGGATACACAAAAGATAGAGAATTACAGACCCATCTCTCTCCTAAACTCTGATTATAAAATCTATGCTAAAGTGCTTGCTAACCGATTAGGACGGATCTTAAAAGATTTGATACATGAGGATCAATGTGGATTTATACAAAACAGATCCACTACAGATAATGGAAGATTATTGGCACATGTACTGGCATCTGCCAAGACCAAGGCCGAGCCCCTGATAGGGCTAGCATTGGATGCCGAAAAAGCCTTCGATCGACTGGAATGGTCCTTTCTATTTCGATCCCTACGGTGGTTTGGGATAGGAGAAAAGTTCCTAAAACGCGTTGAATTGTTATATACCAAACCCACAGCTCGAATAGCGGTCAACTCACACCTCTCGGCCCCTTTTCAGTTGCAAAAAGGGACAAGACAGGGTTGCCCCCTGTCACCGATGCTTTTTAATTTAGCCCTGGAACCCTTATTAATAGCGCTCCGACAGAAGGAAAACATAAAAGGAATTGAGTTAGCGATGGTCCCTGTAAATTGTCAGCATATGCCGATGACCTGCTCATTTTTCTACAACCATCAGACCTTCCTGAAACACTGCAACTCATAGATGCATACTCAGCGATCTCCGGATATAAAGTAAATCTGAATAAAACAACAATTATTCCTCTGAATGAACAGGTCAGCGAAGAAATGATGCGTGGATACCCCTTTCAATATGAGAAGTCATCCTTTAGATACCTGGGCGTGACCTATGGCACCACCTTGGAAGAGACTGTCGCAATCAACATTAAGATGTGTCAAGAAATTGTACATGATAACATCTGCAAGTGGACCCCCCTTCATTTGAGCTGGTGGGGCAGGCTAGAAACGATAAAAATGATGTTGGTACCAAAACTCAGCTATATATTAAGCATGATACCCTTATGTTTCCCGTCAGCCTTCTATAAGAAAATGAATAGTCAACTGATAGCCTTTCTATGGAACAACCGAGTACCTCGAATAGCTGCCTGGAAACTGAAGTTACCTAATACACAAGGAGGTGTCTATTTCCCAGATCTCGGCTGGCTGCACACTGCCTCTCTTTTAAATCAGGGTGCTCAATGGGTCGACTCTGACGACACGGATAAAGGACCTAGATGGCTGAGTGTGGAGCGGGCCCTACATTCCCCCCTACCTACATGGCTACTGGTAGGCACAGTAGTAGACCAGACTGCACCACATAATGCTATTATCTGAGAAACACAGCATGCCTGTCGATTATTGGCATCATGTATCGATGGAGGGGATGACTTCGCCGCAGATATGCCTATATGGCTGAACCCACGCCTTATCATCGGAGGGAAGCCTATCTTATGGAAAAAATGGGTGGAACATGATCTTATCACCATTGGACAACTGATCAATGGAAGTGCATTTAAAACCTTTGACAGATTAAGAACGGAATTCCGATTGCCTAATACATGCTATTTCCAATGGTGTCAGCTCCGATACTGCATGAGCAAAGCGGGTGTGTCACCTGTCTTGATACGTACAGGATGGCCACTGCGACAGAAACTTCAAGAATTACAAACAGATGCCAAAGCTGTTTCGAGATGTGTTGCGATTCTCCGATCCAAAAGTGACAAGATATGTTCTAAGATACAGTCGGTGTGGGCTACTGAAACCGGTCAAGATCTACCTCCGGAAAATTGGGACACTTTTTGGGGAACTCAAATACGTGCCACGAGAGCAGCGTCTCTCACACAATCTATGTACTTTATAGCACATCGAGCGCATATTACACCGGCTAAGAAAATGAAATGGACACTACAGGAGGGAAATCGATGTTGGTCCTGTAACATGGAAATTGGGACACTGGCACATATGTTGTTCCATTGTAAATCCCTGGAAATATATTGGAACAGAGTTTGGGAACGCATATCACAGATCCTCAACTTACAAACTCCTATCACTTATCGGATAGTGATATATAAATCCATAGCTCTGGAACCTACTCTGATGAAATGGGATAGTAAACTGCTGGACTTAATGCTCGGGATAGCGCTTAAAATAGTTCTAATACACTGGAAGAATCTCGACAAAGCTTGTTTCGAGCATTGGTGGAGTCTCTTAATCCTACATAAGACCTACGAAGAGATCTATATAGCCAAGAACCCATGGTCTGGAAAACTAAGTAAGAAATGGTCAGCTTTACAAAATTATGTTTGATGAAAGTGATTGCTGGAGGCTGCCTTGTGGAATGGTCTCTGCTGTAACCACATTGAACGGAGAGAGGGAGGATGGCGTGCTGGCATGGACTGATACTAGTTCTTGTTAACGTTATTGTACTGTCTTGTTCAAGTTATTATATTCTTTTGCTATTTTGATCAATAGCATCTGCTTGTATCCTGCTATATCACGATCGTTTGTATTGTTATTTTATATGTTAAAACTGAATAAAAACTACTATTAAAAAAAAAAAAAAGAAACAGGTCCGTGTGAACTGGGCCGAACTGGCCAAATCCCACCACTGACCCCCAGGCCAGTCAGATTTTCAGGATATCCACAATGAATATACATGAGATAGATCTGCATACAATGAAAGCAGTGCATGCAGATCTATCTCATGCATATTCATTGTGCATATCCTGAAAACCTGACTGTCCTGGGGGTCCCAGCAGACTAGGTTGAGCTCCACTGGTGTAAACCATGAGAAACTCTGGGTCACATTAAAAATAATGTATATCAGAACACCTGATAGTTCTTTTGTACAACCTTTACATTGATCAAGAAGCAGCAGTTAAAAGCAGCAAAGGTGTACAACAAGGCTGCTTACTTTCCTCCTACATGGTTATTTTATATGCAGAACAAATCATCAGAGAAGCAGGACTGTATGAAGACAACTGAAGTGCAAAGATTGGTGGAAAACTCATCAACGACCTTCTCTATGCTGATGATACCACAATACTGGCTGAAAGTGAAGACAATCTGAAACATTTGCTTTTCAAGATCAAGAAATATACTGTAGTCTTAAAATGGGCCTGCACTTTAACGTAAAGAAGACAAAGATCCTGACAACTGGCAAAATGAATAAGTTCATCCTTAATGGAGAAGAAATTGAAATAGTGGATAACTTTAACCTGCTTGAATCAATAATCAATAAAGAAATGACAAGCAGTCAATAAATCCAATGACACATTGCTCTTGTCAGAATGGTTATGAAGGACCTAGACAAGATTCTCAAGAGCAGAGATGCCTCTCTGCATAAAAAGATTAAACTTGTTCAAGCCATGGTATTTTCAATAACATCTTAAGGATGCAAAAGTTGGACCGCAAAAATGGTAGACAGGAAGAGAATAGATGCTTTTGAATTATGGTGCTGGTGAAGATTACTGTGTATACCATAGACTATCCAAAGGAAAAAAACAATTAGTACTAGAAGAGATCAAAACAAAGTTGTCTTTAGAAGCTCAGATGACAAGACTTTGGGGTATGTTTACTAAAGGTTCTTAACGTACGCGGCGCGCATGAGCGCGTGCTAAGGCACCTTAGCGCACGCTAATGATGCTTTACGGGGCAAAAATGCGCTTTAATGTGCGCTCATGCGCGCAGCGGCGCACACAAGCGCTGAAGGTGGGGAAAGGCTCCCGAAGGGCGGAGGAAGGCTCCCCAGGGGCAGAGAGAAGGGGTCAATGGGTGGAGAGTGGGATGGGAGAGGCTCCCCGCACACTAGCGAGGTGAAATTTGAGGCCAAAAATAACGCGAATGAAAACCTCGCATTAGAGCCGATTTAAAGGGAAGAGAAACGATTTCTGTCAGCAATGTACAGCAAAACCAGGGAAACCTACAAAAAAGTGATAAGTGTGATACATGTGCACAGAACAAAAGTACAAATAAACATTGAAAAGGACCCCAACAAAATAAAAAAAAATTATAACCAAGCTGGCCAATAGAGATAGTAATGGGAAACATCAAAAAACACTCCCAAGAAAGCCCCAAAAAATAAATATGAATTTTGGAAGGGTCTACGCTCCGTCCCCATACAAGGTGAATGATCCCACAGTGAAATAGTACTGATCAGGGTTTCCCTCTCCATCAGACAGGTTTCCTATGGCATGCACATGTGCGGCAACAACAGGGCGGGCATGTCAGAATGGCCAACTGGACAGATGCTTGGAAATGGGATACAGAGGGCTGCAGGCGGCACATGCTGTGGTGCAGCTGGGGCACAGTGCGGACTAGGCAGATGCCTAGATGGCACTTAGGAATGCTGAAACTGACCAGCAGCCAGACAGCAACTGATGAGGGCCCAACATGGGCATGAGAGTGTCTATCACAGTGTCACAGGGGATAGTACCCAGCAGGTACCCCCAAGGGCACAGAACATTGGCAGGCGGTGTTGGGCAGGCACCCCAACCCCAGAACACGCACCATAGGCAGACGCCTACCTGCACACTGGATGGCTTGAGACTGCACACCACCAGCACCACCAGAACCACCAGCAGAAGGGCATGTCAACATGATGGCAGAGGGGTACTGGTGGTGGAGGGGGGCAGTGGCAGCTGCCCAGAGCCAACCATGGCCTAGCCCTGTGTAGGTGGGTGCCATGCACTGCAACAGACAGGCTCTGTCTGACAAACAACCATGGTATCTCCAGGGACTGCATAGTCTCTGCTAGCACAGTGTGGTGCAGTGAACACAGCCAGAGTGTTCAGGAGCAGAAGGCCACAAGTTCAAGTCCCAGCTGGCGTTACTGCCAATCCAGTCCCCATATTTTACCCGCTACTAAACCGTGATAGTAAGGACAAACCTTTATTGCAGAGAACATATGCATGGTTCAAACGCCTATATTTTACCCCACCAAGCACAGACAACAGAAACATGTGCATTACCTAGAGCAGAGTCCCCCAAATGCAGTCCTGGAGGGCCACAAATCATTCAGGTTTTATGCTGTCTCCAATATAAGGCCATGTCAGCATGGTGGCGGAGGGGTACTGGTGGGGGAGGGTGCAGTGGCAGCTGCCCAGAGCAGACCATGGCCTAGCCCTGTGTAGGTGGGTGCCATGCAGGCCCTGCCGGACAAACAGTCATGGTATCATCAGGGAATGCACTGTCTCTGTGGCAACACGGTGGTGCAGTGCACACAACCAATGTGCTTGGAGGCAGAAAGTCACAGGTTCAAGTCCCAGCTATGGTGCCTGCCAACCCAGTCCCCATATTTTACCCACTACTACAACGTGCTAGTACAGACAGAACGTTTAGTGCAGATGACGTAAACATGCCCAAAACACCTACATTTTACCCTACAGAGCAAAGACACCATAAACAGGCGCATTACCTAGAGCAGAGTCTCCCAAATACAGTCCTGGAGGGCCAAACACCATTCAGGTTCCATGCTGCCTCTAATAAAGATGCCTGTGCTGCATATCTATGCACCACCCCCATGGTATGCAGATGTATCTCATGCATATTCATGAGGGACATCATGAAAGCCCGAACAGTGTTTGGCACACCAGGACTGGAGTTGGGAACCTCTGCCGTAAAGCAGCAGCCAACAGGGGCAGACACACCCACATCCACACCCACAGGCTCCATTAGCCAATGCCTCCTGGAGAGGCAGGACATTGGGCCCTGGGTGCATCTCCCAATACTAGCACTTGCATACCTTAGCAATGCCAAACTACACCTGGGAATACGGTACACAGCTATCAAACGTTTCCTATGATTAGTGGCAGATAGCAATTCCTACGTTAAGCACAGTTTGCTGATTGAGCTCCATCATAACAACCTTTCTGATGTCTGTGGAGTGTGCTTCAGGTCTGGTCTCTGACAGTGTTTACCACCCTGGGGAGTGACCCCCAACAGTATTGCGTACCATATCCATGCCTGCACTGTGCCAAGGACTGGTGTGGTGGCCAGGGCTGCTAAACTCCTCTATAGTAGCACAATACTGGCATAGGTGTGGGAGTGTGTGTCTGTCTATCCAGTGTGTGGTGGCTGCAAACACCCTCCACAGCCCACACTGCCAGCACTGTTGCCAGTATTGGCCTGCCAATGTGCATAATGAGGAGCAAGGTACCATGGGTATAGCCCGGACAGGGTGGCCTGGCCAGGATGCATCTGCACAGGGCATAGGGCACTGGCTGGGACATTGTAGTGCCCGGCCACCACCTACACAGACAGGGTGGCCACAGCATGTCCTGCTGGGAGATCACTCTCACCCTGACTGTGCAGTGAACACAGCATGGCTAGGCACCCCCATATTGCTATATAGTATTTCTTTCATGTGGTATTTATGGGTGTCCTTTTGGGGCCCAGTCACTGACTTATCTGCTTGTTGTGTATGCTGACATCCCAGTTCCGGATGCATGCATTTCCACCAGGAACATGCATTATGGACTAGCTAGCAGACTCTCTGCAGCTGGTATGTGTCTTGATAGAGAGCCTTGCAGGGTGCAGTGGCTGAAGGCTTGCTGCAGGAGAATATCAGATAGTGGTGGGGTGCAGCTTAGCATATGCAGGCCTAATGTCTGTCTGCTATTGGGTTATGGATGTGTACAGAGCTGCATTGACTGCTCTGTAGGTGCCTGTTCCCCAGCCGGACCGGGGTTGATGGTCCCTCTACTGCCACCATTGCAGGGAAGTAGAATGTGGATCTGTTGATGGGGGACCCTGTTTACCACCCTCAGCCCTGGAGGAGGAGGAGGATGGTGGTACATAATCCTCCTAGGAGTCCATAGGGGCTACACCTGTCTAAGACATACAGATATATCCAATGTGAGTCTGCAGAAACTACCTATCTCACACATTAGCACTGCTGGGGACCTGCAGTATGGTCTACTTCTGCCATGGAATGTGCTGTGGACCTGGTGCTGGGCGCCCCACTGCAACCTCAGGGTGAGCACAGTACCCGCACAATGTGACGGTGTGTAGCTACTCTGTGCCAGTAACATACATGGTCAGTTCCCCCTACCAGGCCGAGGTGCTGTGGGGGAGCATACCCCATCTTGTGTTCATCTGTAGACAGCTGATTTGCATGTGCAGTGCATCATGGGTACGGGTGGGCTAACCCTATCCTGGTGACCACATTAGACTGTTTGTGTGGTGACATGCAGTCCCTCTGCAGCCAGCCAGGGACTTGCTAGCAGCTATAGAGCTGTAGCCCACTGGTTACGTTACTTCACTGCTTGTGGAGTCAGAGGTCATAGGTTCAAACCCACAGTGGGGTTATTTGATAGGGCTGCCCAAAACATTATCTATTTTTAATGTACATTATTGCTGCCAGCAAAAACACACTCAGTGTACTGTACCCATAAGGTGCCTTAGAGGGCGCTTTATAGGGCGCCCTATAGGGCACCTTATGGTTACCGTCCATATAAGGTGCACTATACGTTATCCTGTGGAGCGACTTATAGGGTGCCCTATAGGGGACATTATAGGGTGCCGTGGCGGACAGTGCACTTTATAATGTGCCCTATGGAGTGCCTTATAGGGTGCCTTATGCGGCACCTTCAGTTACGGCACGTGAGGGTGTGTTTGCTGGCAGCAATTAATAAAATACAAATAAAGTGCTGCAGGAAACAATACTTACATGTCAAAACTGATGCCTCAGCCAGTCTTACGTATTAGGCACACTGAGGATCAAACTCATGATCCCTGTATCATCAGTCAGTGCCTTAACTGTTGTGCTACACTGCTGTTCCTCCTTGCATGTCAGCGCACCTACCTATGATTTCCATGCGTTTAAATGCACAGTGCTGCCATCAAAATCAGTGCTATGACCTTGCTGTGCCTCATAGGGCACCCTATATGGCGCCCTATAGGCCACCCTTTCAGCAACATTGTAGGGTGCCGTGGCGGACAGTGCACTTTAAAATGTGCCCTCTGGGGTACCTTATGGGGTGCCTTATGCAGCACCTTATGTTACAGTGCTTTGAGAGTGCGTTTGCTAGCAGCAGTAATTAAAATAAAATTAAAAAGCCTCATAATGCAATATTACACATAAATGATAGTGCCTCAGCCAGCCTTATTCATTGGGCACAGTGGGGGATTGAATCCATGACCCCTGCACCATCTGTCAGTGTCTTTACCATTGTACTGCAGCCCTCTTTCTCTGTTTGCACATCAGCGCGCCTGCTTATGCTTCCTGCACGCGTTCCTCATGCGCTACTGTGCGCGGCTTGCGCTAATCCCGTTTTGCTCTATTTTTAACCAGACCGCCCACTCCTTATATGGCATCCTGCAGACTACCGCGCCGCGCACGTTAAGAGACTTTAGTAAACATACCCCTTTGACTTTCATACTTTGGACACATCATGGGAAGAGAGAGAGACCATTAGAAAAAGACATCATGCTTGGCAAGTTTGAAGGTCAAGGCAAAAGAGAAAGGCCAGCAATGAGATTAATCAATACATAGAACAGCAGCTATGGGTGCCACTCTATCAACCATGAGTCGCCTAACTGAAGACCCAACACAGTTTAGGTCAGGTATCCAGAGGGTCTCCATGAGTCAACACTGACTCAATGACACTTAAAAACAACAACAGGGTTTCCACTTTTACGTTTTAAGTGACAAATGCTGATACAACACCCTCAGTGCAGAAAAATTAAAATATTTTTTATTGACTAAATACTGGAAAAACATCACTTCTCCATTTACTCTCTCTTACCTTTCCCATGGCTTGTTTTGTACCCTCCATTCAGTTTTTATACATTTTCTGTGTTAATGACTCCTAAGTGACACAAATGTACATATTTGATTCCACCAGAAAAGGCACCCAGCTATAGTACCTGTCATGTGAATATGAGTAAAATACTGAGGGCCCAATATTCTTGTTTATCCAGGTAGCAGCACCTACTACTCAGGCAAACCTTGGTGAGAGTGGTATTTGGATAGTGCTGCTCAATATTTCCTCGAAACACCACAGCAATGTCCAGAGAATGCCAGGGTGGTCAATGGGTTGTGCGAGGACAGTCCCGGTCATTATCTGGTTAGTGACAATTATGAGTCTGCTAACCAGAAAACAAACCACATAAAATTCAACCAACAAAATGGTTGACTATCTAGATAGCAGCTGAATACTGCCACTATCTGGATCGCCTGCAATAGTCACCACTTAATTTTGACCACCATGGGTTAAGTATCAACCCATACATTTTTGTATCCTCAAAAGACACCCAATTTATAAGCATCTAGGAATAGATGCCCTATATAAATTTCTACACAATAAAAATAATAAATAATACAATCCAATATTAAACAATCCAATCCAATATTGATTAAACAATCAATATTATAAGACATAAAAGTAAATCTATCAACACCAAGACCAACCAGTAGCTTTCACTGTAAAGTATTCAATAAAGGTTTTCTTTACCCAATCACTTTTCATGGATTACTGGAGCAGTGGTGGAGGGAGGGATTTTGCCTCTCTTGGGGGAGCTCATCTTCTAGGAATCTGAAGAAACTCCTGTTTTCTCTCATGAGTGCCTGCTATCAGGAATTTTCAGTGTCTCTAGGTCTGAGGAAAGGGAGCAGACAAATTAGTTCATCTTTAATATGTCTGGTTCAACCCCTGATCATGTGGAATTTCACTTCAAGTTTACTACCCATCAGAATTTCAGAAGTGTATTTGGTCACCCAATGATGTACTGTCTCAGTTTCATAAGCTTATATTCCACAAGTTGCTCTGTCCAGAGCCCTGAATGTCTGAGATATAGCCTCTTGGAATTTATCTAAACTATCAAGAATTGGTCTATTTTGTTCTAGTAGTGAAATTGTCTTCAACCCCAGTAGACAGGGCATCCTCAGAAATCAGATAAGACCCACCTTTAGAAATCCTATTCCATTATTACAAGGCTAAAGGCAGATGCCAAAATTATCTTGTCTCCTTCAAATTCATTATGGAATGAGATGTGGAGATCTGCTGATGTCTTAGGGTCTGCAGGGCCACGTCCTCTATGGGGCATATTAGAGATCTGCAGTGAGTCTACCTACTGCTGGAGGTGGTGCACATGAGTTTATGTAGCTTAGCCCAATGTTGTCACTTCCTTCAGTTGGTGTGGATTCATCTATGTGTAGATCCAGAGTTTGGACTGGCTCAAACTGTCAAGTTTTAGTCAGGCTATAGGCAACTGGGCAATTTCTCCAAATGGATGTGTTTTGTTCATACCACGACAGTCATGAACCTTACTTCTAAACAGGGTAGGTGGAGTCAGTAAAGAAATAGGTATATCTTATCAGAGCATGAAGGATATCACCTACATCTTCCAATGAGCCCTGATTGGGAAGCAGTGGATAGCATCAACCCATTAGGGGAAGCAGGCACACACCAGGATAAAGCAGAAATCCAGGAAGTCAAGAACATGCATGGCCAGAGCGCAGTTAAAGAGATTCCAGAGGGAGCATCTCGGTTTTCAGAATTGTCTTTAAATCCTCAGACAAATCAAGGTGTGTCTCTACTTTACCATTAGGGGGCATCCTTGGTGACCTATTCCTAAATGACTAAAAGATAAGCGCAATTTAAGGGGGCAATAATCAAAATTGCCAACAAACTCTGTGGGTACTACAAGCCATGGGTTTGCACTGATAATCAAAGTAAAAGTCTTCACAGGATTTTGCTTTGATTATCGCTCACTGGAAAACTTACATTCAAAGATTTTTTGCATTTAAGTTTTCCATCAGGAAATATGGATGCATGACTGTCTGAATGGAAGAATAGCTTTGTGATTAGAGCAGCAGGCTGAGAAACCAAACTTTTCAAAGATATTTAACAATTTTATAGTTTATTTTGTAAAATTGCTCTACGTGAAGTTTGTACTTCCATAGATCTTCAGATCTCTGTCAAATGCACATTATCAATAAAATTGTAAATCTTGTTTTAAAAACAAGATTGGTAATTGAACATATAACTTAATCCCCAACTTCACTGCCATGCAAGTACATTTGCAGGTTGGAAATATGCTTTGGCAAACTGCTTCCTCCCTAAAAAAAAAAAAAAAAGATGCACAAGCATGGCATTAGTTTATTATACAAACTGTTCAAGGTAGATCCTGCATTGTTTTATAACCTTGTCATTATTTTTTCACATAAAAGTCTATGTCTTATTGCATTCATCCTGTTTCTTTAGTCATGCACTTTTAAAGGACACATTTGTAGCTGACATAGAAATAAATCAATTGGTTGAAGATTGACTGGATAACAGCTTAAGGCATTTCATCTTGCCTCACTACCCTAACGGACAAGTAGTGAAGCAGTCTTTGATCTTGTTTTCTGCTTCCATGTTTCTGTGGAGGCATACAATTGGTATCAACATCTGAAGCTTCTTTAATGAAAAAAGAATGATGTGTGCAATGAAAAATTGCCTACGGAATACAGCCGAGACTTCAATAAGGAGAAAAAAAAGCGCTGTCATGTAACACTTGCTGTTTTCCCACTTCCACAAGATTTTCAACATAAACATTTAAATGTCATGGTCAAGATCTGAGACAGTTTTCAATATGTAAAAGAGTTTATTTAAATGTACTGTATTTTGGTTGGGGACTCCTTGCTTTTTTAAGCCAGTGATGGTTTGTGGCTTGGTCTGGTGCTGTGCTAGCCCTCAAAGGTGACAGGATGTGTTCTAGGCTCTTGCTGCTGCTCACAGTATGGGGGGCGGGGTGGGTGAGGAGGGCCAAGGGTCAGTTCAGCTATTTGCTGTTGCAGCAGAAGCTGCTGAGGGGTTTGCTAGGTACTGACAGCATATTTAACTGAAGTGCTAATGGGCAGATACCATCCTGGGAATATGGTAGTGACACCAGTGAGCAGTTGCAACCAGGAAGTGGATGATGGCATTGCTAGAGGAGCAGAGGAAAATACACAAAGGTGGTGGGAGGTGTGCTGAAGAGCTCTCCCTGATGTTGAGCTCCAGAAGGTGCATGGGATGTGTGAGCAGTAGCAGGGCTATCACTATGCATGAGAGAGAATGCAGGTGCAAAAAAGAGATATGACTGCAGAGGAAAGGCTGGACCATGTGCTACCTTTACTGGCTTCTCAGGACTAGCTCAAATCCTTATTAGAATCTGATTAAAAGATCCTAATACCAGTCCATAGAAATTTCATTCAGATAACCCTCCATACCTAACTAAATTTATGGCTCCAGGAAATGCTCTTAGCGGGTGTATTGAGGGAGAAAGAGAAAAAAATGGAAAGAGAGAAAATAGTGTGAACACACAAAGTCCATGAAAGGAGATTTGGACTGTAAAATCATAGAACAAAGAAATCCAAGGTCACTGATAAAATTCTGGCTTGGATTTCAGAGATGTGAGAGCTCTGATATAAACTAAAGGATACACATTTTAAGCCTAACAAACAAGGCTGAGCCTGCTTTTATTAAAAAAGAAAATCTGTTTCTGCTCCTTAAAAACATATTTGGTGGTATGTGAAACAATATTGTTGCTGTTAAGTGAAACAATATAACTATGGACAATTTAAAAGAAGCTAATAACAACAGAAAAGAACAATAAAATAGCTGAGATTTTACCAAAAGATTTCTATCAGAGAGATTAAAAATCAGGCAGAAAAAAAAATAAAAAAAAGCCTTCAGGTTAACTGCCAAGAGTTTGGAATCCTGGTAAGGTGTCGGTGGTTTTAAAGGAAACTGTCAAAGAAACTGTTTTTTAATGTTTTCTGCCCTTACACTGGATAGAATTTGATCATGATAGCTTTCAATGCTGCTCCACAGGGGTTCAGACAAACATGAATTAAATATTAAAATATCAGAGCTGGATGTCAGGATTGAGAGTGGGAATACAGGAATTCAGACAAGCTGACAGCCAGTGGAAAAAACCCTCATGCCAGTGACCTGGCACATTTGAAAATGCAGTAGAGTGAATGTAATGAAGTGAGAGAAAATTAGAGTGTGTATCCTGCAAATGAAGATACAAGCCTACTGAAGAAATGCAGAAAAGGGGGATTGATACAGCTTAGATAGACTCTCTTGTTTATTTGTTACAGGTAGATAGTGGTTATCAAGAAGAAAACTAAAAAGGTTCAGGAGATCTCTGAAGACTCACCCACTGAACTCCAGCTCCTGAGTGTCCGGTTAGTGCTAAAATGTTTTGGATTTAACTAAGAGCTCTATCATTAGGCTACCTCTCCATTGCACCCATTGGTTTCTCATATTTATTTTATTTAACAGGTTTTCTATACTGCCTTATCCTTCAAGCAAAGTGGTTTATGTTGTAAGTTTGAACAGTTTATATAGTAATTGTGGACCCAATATTCAGTAATGGCTAGCATGATTACAGTGCCTAGCTGTTGCTGCTGAACATTAAACCCAGATATTTAATGCTGGGGTCATATCCAGGTCAACTGCCAAAGCAGGGTACTAACCAGTCAGTGTCAATATTCAGTTGCTGCAAAAGTTTGGACAGCCTTTTCTGTACCTAACTTTCCCTGCTGAGAGATAAGTGGGCAGCAGTTGAATATCACCGCTGACCACCGCTAACTGGTTAGCATCAGGGTGTGTAGGTCTACCAACTGTGTAAATGCCTTTGAATAACGGGGCCCTATGACCTTAATGCAGAAAATTGTGCTATGCTCTAACACAGCATTTGTTTGAGGTTTTTCCATTGTAGTCTTACTCCCTGATGCAGAAAGTAAGATAGAACATGACAATCCAAAGCAAAACCACTGCACTAAAGCATCAAGAATTGGACATGCTAATTACATGCAAATAATGGAATAACTAATTACTTCTGATGTAAAAAAAAAACCAGCACTGAAACTTGGCATAGTTTTTCTATACTGTTCTCTTTATGCTGGATTTTGTGCCAGTTCAGAGTGGGCATAACGATGAAACTAGGAGCAAAAGGTACATCTGTGGTGTTCTATTACAAGACAGTTTTCAGTTAGTGTTCCAGTTAGCCTAGACCAGATGTATTCCACACTTTAAAAAGAGTAGAAGGAAGGTAAAATGACTGCCAGCATGGTTTAAAGATGAGATCAGAGAATCTGTTTTAGCCATAAAAACAGCCTTCAGAAAATGGAAAAAAGAGCCAAATGGTGAAACAAGAAACAACATAAGTGTTGGCAAATAAAATGCAAGGTATTTATGAAGCAGGCAAAGAGAATTTGAAAAGAAACTTACCATGGAAACAAAAGTGTATAATAAAAACATTTTGAAATACATTCATAGAAAAACACCTGTGAGAGAGCCAATTGAACCATAAGATGATAGAGGGGTAAAAGGGTCACTAAGAAAGGATAAGGCCATAGTAGAGAGACTGAATGAATTCTTTACTTCACTCTTTACTAAAGAAGATGTAGGAAACTTACCTATGCCACAAATGATATTCAAAGGTGATAGATCAGAAGAATTGAAAAAATTTCAATAAATCAGAAAGATGAAATATAGCTATTTGATAAACTAAAGAGAAGAAAATCACCTGGACCATATGGCATACCTCCCAGGGTGTTGAAAGAAATGAAATATAAGATTTCAGACCTACATTTAATAATCTGTGAACTATCCTTAAAATCTTCTGTAGTACTTGAGGATTGGAGAATGGCCAATGTAAAGCTAATTTCTAAAAAAGCTTCCAGAGGTGATCTGGGGAACTACAGACTAATAATAAGCTTAATGTCTGTACAGACAAAATGATAGAAACCATTATAAAGAATAAAATAAATGAACATGTGGATAGCAATGGCTTAATGGCATGAAGCCAACATTGATTTAGCTAAGGAAAGTCTTGTTTCACTAATCTCATATTTTTTCAAAGGTGCAAATTGGTAGATAATGGTGAGCTGGCAGATATAGGGGTATGTTTACTAAACTGCGTTAGTGCAAATCGCGTTAGGAGCCGCGTTAGTGAAAGGAAAGCCAAAAAAGGACATGGGCGGGACATCGTAACCACTAACGCGCGTTCCAAAAACTAACGAGCGTTACAGGGCGCCGTGGCACGTTACTGCGCGTTAATTGTATGAAGGCGTACAGACACAAATCACTGAAACAGAGCTGTAGCACAATGGTTAGTGTACTGACTGCTGTTACAGGCAGCATGGGTTCGAGTCCCCAGTGTGCCTAACACAGAAGGCTGGCCCAGGCATCACCCTGTACATTACATAGGGAATGAGGAGGCATGTTTTTCTTTACGTTGAGTAGTGGTTACAGAAACACACCCTCGCAGTGTGCGTAGCAATGTACGTTGGTGCGTGCGTGGCTGTGTGCGTTGGTATGGGCGTAGCCCCGTGTGTAGCTACATGCGTTGGTGCGTGCGTACAATCGTGCGTGGGTACGTGTGTTTTTACCAGCGTGGGCACCTTATATTACAGATACCGTAGGGTGTCTTACACCTATGCATTATGTTAAAAGATGTACGTGTGATGGCCTATGGGTTATCAGAGCCTGTGAGCAGGCACTGGATTTTCCCAGGGTTGGATTGTGCCAGTCACACACATGCAAATCAGCTGTCCACAGATAAACACAAGACGGGGACTGCACCCCCACAGCACCTCGGCCTGGTAGGGGGAGGTGACCATGTGCACCCCCACAACACCTCGGCCTGGTAGGGAGTACTGACCGTGTGTTGTACCGTCACATTGTGCAGGTACTGTGCTCACCCTGAGGGTGCAGTGAGGCGCCCAGCACCAGGTCCAAAGCAGTGTTAATGTGTGAGAAAGGTAGCTTCTGCAGAAACACCTTGGACATCTCTGTCTGTTTCAGTCAGGTATGACCCCACCCCCACCCTTCCCCAGGGTGGCAGTAGAGGGGAACATCAACCCCCGGTCCTGCTGAGGAAGAGACACCCCACAGGGCAGTCAATGCAGCTCTGTACACATCCATAACACAATAGCAGACAGACATTAGGCCTGGATATGGTATGCCCCTGGTGCAAGCCACTCCATCATGACACATACCAGCTGCAAACAGTCTGCTAGTTAGTCAATGGTGCATGTGCCCAGTGGAGATGCATGCACCCAGAACTGGGATGTCAGCATACACAGCAAACAGGTAAATCAGTGACTGGGCCCCAAAAGGAAACCCATATCTATCACATGAGAAAAATACTAGATAGCACTATGGGGGTGCCTAGCCATGCTGTGGTCACTGCACAGTCAGGGTGAGAGTGATCTCTGAGCAGACATACTGAGGTCACCCTGTCTGTGTAGGTGGTGGCCGGGCACTAAAATGTGCCTGTCACTGCCCTATGCCCTGTGCAGATGCACCCTGGCCAGGCCACCCTGTCCGGCCTATACCCATGGTACCTTGCTCCTCATTATGCACATTGGCAGCCCAATACTCGCAACATTGCTGGCAGTTTGGGCTGTGGAAGGTGTTTGCAGCCACCACACACTGGATAGACAGACAGACACCCCCACACCTATGCCAGCATTGTGCTACTATAGAGGTGTTCAGCAGCCATACCCACCACACCAGTCCTGGGCACAGTACAGACATGGATATGGTACGCAAGACTGTTGGGGGTCACTCCCCAGGGTGGTATACACTGTCAGAGACCAAACCTGCAGCATACACCGCAGACATCAGAATGATTGTGATGGTGGAGCTCACTGAGCAAAATGTGCTTAACGTAGGAATTGATATCTGCCAGTTATCAGAGGAAACGTTTGATAGCTGTGTACCATATACCCAGGTGTAGGGTGGCATTGCTAAGGTATGCAACTGCTAGTATTGGGAGATACAGGCAGGGCCCAATGTCCTGCCTCTCCAGGAGGCATTGGCCAATGGGGCCTGTGGGTGTGTGTGTGGGTTTGTCTGGCCCTGTTGGCTGCTGCTTTAAGGCAGAGTTCCCCAACTCCAGTCCTGGTGTTCCAAACACTGTTCGGGTTTTCATGCTGTCCCTCATAAATATGCATGAGCTACATCTGCATACCATGGGGGTGGTGCATAGATATGCAGCACAGGCATCTTTATTAGAGGCAGCATGGAACCTGAATGGTGTGGGGCCCTCCAGGACTGCATTTGCGAGACTCTGCTCTAGGTAATGCGCCTGTTTCTGGTGTCTGTGTTTGGTGTGGTAAAATATAGGCGTAGTAACCATGCGGATGTTCTCTGCAATAAAGGAGTGTCTTTACTATCACTGTTTAGTGGTGGGTAAAGCTATGGGGACTGGGTTGGCAGGAGTCCCAGCTGGGATTTGAACCTGTGACCCTCTGGTCTGATAGGCACTGGCTGTGTCTGTTGCACCACACTGTAGCCACAGGGACAATGCAGTCCCTGGAGATAGGAAAACCGGCCTGACGAGTCAGAAACCCTGCTCTGCACAATGTTACTGTGGGCTCATTTACCTTGTATGGAGACAAAGGTGCAAATACACCTCACAAAAGACCTCGAAAAAGGGGCAAACACCCATAACCAAGCTGGGCAACAATGATATCATTGGGCAACATTACAAAACACTCCCAGGAAAGCTCCATTACAATGAAATGATCTTTGAAAGGGTCTATAGAGCGTAGACCCTTCCAAACATCATTTCTTTTTTTGGTGCTTTCCTGGGAGTGTTTTTCATTGTTGCCCATTGCTATCACTGTTGCCCAGCTGGATTATAATTTTTACAATGTTTCTTGTGGTCCTTTTTAAAGTTTTATGTGAGATGTTCTGTGCACATGTATCACACTGCTCACGTTTTATTGGTTTCCCCGGTTTTGCTGTACATTGCTGACGGAAATGGTTTCTCTTCCCTTTAATATGCCTTTAACGACAGGTTTTCATTCGCGTTGGCATTTAGCTCAGAAATTCAGCGCGTTAGTGTGAGGGGAGCCTCTCCCCGCCCACTCTCCGCCCATTGACCCCTTCTCTCCACCCACTCTCCACCTTCTGCGCTGTTTTAACGCGCCGCGGGGCTTTACGATCGTTAACTACGGTTAACGCGCGTAGTATGACGTTAACGGTCGTTGGCGCGTGATTACGCGCGTTATACTGCACTTACGATTGTTAACGTCGTACAACACGCGTTATTCACGTTTACCGCACTTTAGTAAACATACCCCATAGTGTATCTGGATTGTCAGAAGGCCTTTAACTAGGTCTCTCATGAGAGACTTTTGTGGAACTTAAAAAGTTACAGCATAGGAGGCAGTGCACTATTGTGGATTAGGAACTGGTTTAAAGATAGAAAACAAAGAGTAAGGCAAAGTGGAGTATCTCAGGGTTCTGTGCTGGGCCCACTGCTTTTTAACATATTGATAAGTAATCTGAAAATGGGAATAATGAGTGAGGTGATCAAATTTGCAGATGACACAAAATTATTCAAAGTTGTTAAAACCCAAGAGGATTGTGAAAAATTTCAAGAGGACCTTGAAAAATTGGGAGGCTGTTCATCCAAATGGCAGATGAAATTTAATTTGGACAAGTGCAAAGTTATGCACTTAGGAAAGAACAACACAAACTACAGTTACACAATGCAATTTTAGCATTAGGAATCACTACTCAGGAAAAGTATCTGGGCGACATCTTGGATAGTACATTGAAATATTCAGAATGAAGCCATTATCTATCCCACCTTAAACACCTGGGCTACATTTCAGCTAACCTGAAACCACAGTTTGAGAAGAAATAGATTGTGCAGAAGTAATCGGGAATACATGGATGAATAAAGACGCTGAACTCCAGCCTCTCTCTTAGAATTTAGGGGAAGAGACCAGGTGAATAGGATCTTAACCTAGGAGTGAGGGAACTCTTCAGAAAGCCCAGAGAAGGTCAGTTTTCTAGAGGAAAGACCAAGGACCCTTTAGAGGGTAAAAGGCAGGGGGAGTGGAACACATTTTTGGTTGGAGGGGCAAAACAAATCAGTCTCTGATCCCACACTCAAGCTTTCTAATAGCTGATACTGTGTTGGACAAAATATTGGTAGGGCCATAGCCCCAGTGCCCTACCCAATTTTGCTGCCTATCAGGGAATAAACAGATATCTCTGACCTGGGCGAGGAAGAAGAAATGGATGCTGTATTCATATAGGAGATAGAAAGGAGATAGAAACTTGTTTCTGCATTTCACTTTTTGAAACAAATGCTCAGAGGTGCAGCAGGTGTGACTTAGGAGGCATTGCATTGACCCTATTTACTCATTTTGTTCTTTATTTCTTAAGCTCAAGAGTACAGGGAGGTGAGTTGCAAGGTTTTATGGTTTTATTACATTTGCTGCACCACCTTTAGCAAGCAACAAAGTGGTATAGCCTGAAGAGTCTTGCCACGAGTATTTGTGAATATTCTACCAGCTAGTTGCAATGCAGTGTCCAGAAAGAAACATAGAAACATGATGACAGAAAGAGACCACAAGGCCCATCTAGTCTGTCCTTCCATAACAGACAAAAAGGAAGAACTTCATAATATTTTAAACATTCATAAAAGAAGTGGAATTATGGAAAGGACATCTTGAAGGAATCAGAGACGTCTAGAGCAGAACATCCAAAAATCCAGGGGCATGGCAGCAGTGAAAGGAGGCACATATAAGTGCTTTTGGAAATCGCTTCTTCTCCACCACCCCCAAAAAAAGTCCCAGTAACTGGTTCTGAAAACAGGCCCCGCACAGCAGGAGATAATACTTGTGGCAATGAAAGCGTACAGTATTATGCACTTTCCCCTGGAAGAGTTACAGTATACCCATGAAACGAGCATTTTTTTCCATCCTAATCACAGTCAGGTGGAGGTATAGGCATGGACATCTTCTCAACCAAGGCCTGACATGCTTGTGAAATTTTGAAATCATGCCACGATGTGCATTTCCCTTGTTCTTCCCAGGCCACACCTCGACCACCTACCCCTACTACATGGACGTTCTCGTTCTGGGGACATCTATATATCCAGCTTCTAAAATGGATCTGGGGATGTCTCCATGCTTTGCATGCCTAACTGCCCATTTTTAGATATCCATCTCACAAATAGGGCTTCTAAAATGCCTCCCAAAGTGTCTAATAATATACATTTCCTCAGAATGTGAGAGGTGTTTTGATTTCCTGCTTCATAATAAACTTGAAACAGGTAGATTCATTTTGAAGACTGCAAAACATGCATTATTGTATTCACCCCAATTTGGACATATTAACACTCATTACTGTGATGCAAGCAGTTTTCAAGAGCTTAATTGCTATAGGAAATGAGAGGGGTTTTTTTAGAAGGAGAAGGAAAAGTTGAAATGCCAGCACAATTTATTAATTGCTTGTGCTGAGGAGGGTAACTAAAGTGTACATAAGGTCCCCTTGTAAAAATCACAGCATTCAGTGAGTAAATCAATATTGTGTGCAGCAGGCCTGGCATGTCAGTAATGCTCAGATTACTACAGAATATTTTTGCTAGTCTCAAATATCACAGTATCTAAAAGAAAAATGATATATGTTCACACATTGCTATAGAATGGAAAACATTAGCTGACTAGTGTTTACCTTTTATTATTGTTGTTCTTGATGTACAGTAGAGAGAAGTACAGCTACAGGTTGAATTTCCACTGCTTGACTTCCTGCTACTTTCTGATGGATAGGGATACACAGTGCTAGCACCTATGGATGTGCCTCTCATATGCTTTGTAGTTCTGTAGTAAGAGTCAAGCAACTCACAGAATGCTCAGAGTGACAATATACCAACCAAATGTAATACCCCAGCTATAGGCACAATGGGGTGGATATTCAATGGGCTGGTGACCAACTAAGATGAGTTTTAATGGATATTCAGTGGACTAAACTAGATAAGTCCAACAGCTTAAATATACCCGATTAAAGTTATGTCAATAAATTTTTGTACAGCTATGTGAATCCCCGCTTACCTGGTTCAGTTTAATTGGGCAGCACGAAGTATCAGCAGCTTTGTTTAGTTTAGTTTATTCAACACTTGATATGCCACCTTATAGTGAAAAACAAAGGGTTTACAATATAAATACAAACAAGACATCAAAAATTTACTTAAAAACAATTTGCCATCCAACTACATACCCCCCCCCCCCAGAGCAAAACAAAACAAGACAAGACAAAACAAACAAAAAACTATGTAGTGCGGTCCAGCCATGGACCCTCCTCACCTCCCAGAATCACCAAAGGCCTGTTCAAAAAAATAAACTTTGAAGGCCCAATCTTGAATTGGGCAGGGCTAAGCGCTGTAGCTGTGAAGCCCTGCACACTGGCCCCTTAACTCCAGATATTCACTTTCGCGGTGACAGAAGTGAAAATTTGGGGTTCATCGCACACTAGGAAGCCGAAAAGATAGGTGAGGGTTTTCCTCGACTATCTTTTCAACACAGAGCACTAATCAGGCAGCATGGAAAATCGCTGCTGCCAAGTTGACGCTTGCCTCTGCCCCCACTCCACCCCAGAACGCCCCAAACATGGCCCGATGCGAACTGGATAGCATCGGGGTGCGTAGGGGACTTTGGAGGGTATTTTTTAAGGAACTAACCAGGTAAATGCCTTTGAAAATCCCTATTTATGGCATTTACATGGTTTACAGGACTGTAAACCGTGTAAATGCCTTTCAAAAATGCTGCCCTGAGACGCGAGTGAAAAGACTTCAATGTAGTATAATGATATATGTATAATGTAATAGAATTCCACAATGTTAGAGAAGAAAAAAGTGGTGAGAAATATGTAGATTCTTGTTTAGCACAACTAGGAGCTGGACTGTGAAACTGGGAATGCAAAGATCACGTCAGCATGTTGGTAATAAGTAACTGAAAGAGGTAATGTGGAAAGCCAGAATAAAAGGCATGGAGCTCGATCCCAGTAGGGGCACTTCCGGGCCATCTGGATGACCCCAAGCAGGAAGGACCCGTTGGGACCTGATTCTGCATTGTGGCAGCCAGACATTGCTGTGGGTGCAGGATCAGACCCTTAGGTGGCCCGGCATGCCTCTGCATATTGGCAGGGATATTCATCCCGCATGCTGGTTTGACAGCCGCAGTGCCTCCCTGTCAGCCTGCTATCCAATCCCCAATAGAGGCAGCCAGGGCATGGATCGGATGGCAGGGACTCACCGTGAGTGCCCTGTTGCTCTGGGTGGGGGCTGCCAGGCTCTGTGGGGGCTGCCGGGTAGGATGAGAGGGTCGCCCCACTCTTTTTATACCTCAGAGATGGAATAAGCATGGCGTCCTCTGGTGATCCCCAGACGTATAGGGCCATCTCTGGAAGAGGCCCTGTATGTCCAGGGGTTGGGCCTGCCCATACTCTGCCCACTCTCTGCCCCCATGCTGCTTTGTCCCTCGCAGCATGCACAGCGGCTCTATACCTGCAGTAGGGCAGGGAGGTGGAATAGCTGGAGGGTGGATAGCAGAGCATCGAGTCAATGATTTAAAATTTTTTGTTATAAAAAAGGTTAAACTCAACTGGAGGGGAGGGGACATTGACAAAATGATAATAAGATTAGAACAGAGATATATTTTCAAGTTGAATTCTTTATCACCCAATGGTCTGAACTTAGAAAATGACTTATCAGTGTTCCTTTAATGATTGACGTTTTAGAATTAAAAATTTACAGCAAGGTGGTATACAGTACATTGTGTCCGGTGATTATTTTAAAAAAATGCCGTTTGTTTGGTTTTTATTAAAAGAAATGTGAATATATGGAGTTTAAAGTCCCGAGAGCCAAATGGGAAAGTTTTTTATGGGTTCAGATAGGTTTATTATTGAGTATGGTTAGCTTTTAAGAAGTGGTTTATACTTTTGTGGTGACGTTTTTAGATACTCAGTATTTAGCATGTAGTTTTAACATATGGAGTATTTAGATATAGGAGATGTTTTTTCCCCATCTTTTTTAATATTAGATATGAATATTGAAAGTGTAGAGATCTATAGTAATGAATATATGATCACATTATCACAAATTATGGTTACAATGGGCAATGTCAGTAAGTATGACATGATACAGGATATAATGTGTTCAGTCCTTGTTGAAAAGTTCTGTAGCATTATATACACGTATAAGTTTTAGAAGGTTTCAGCTGATCACATGATGATGACGTAAAGGTTTTTCCTGCGGTCAACAACCTTTATAGCGCAAGTGCGGGCATTTTAGTGAGAGAGAATAATCCTTCAACGATACCGACGGACAGACGGAATAAAGGAATCCCTGTGTTGAATTGAGAATTCCATATGAGAATTCCAGGTATGTTATAGGTTTAAAACATGGATAATTCCTTGTTTTTAAGTGACTGAACGGTGGGAGACCGGAGTTCTGAGAGGAAAATGATTTTTACAGTGTTTAATGTATTATGATTCATGCATAGATAGACTTGAGCCTTATATGATATAATTGTTTTATATAGTAAGATGGGCATTATAACATGTTTGTAAGTCATACAGTATTATATATGTTGAGTGGAAAAGGTTTTCATTTATAATCTTGGTGTTCCATCAATGTAAGAACATAGAGGGAGAGGCATATGCAGTTTAATTTAAAATAAGAAAAGCCTTTTTGATTAAAGAAAGGAAGTTGAGTGAGTTTCGCGATACAATACAAGAGAACTTGCATTTATTATTTATCTTAGGGGTATGTTTACTAAACTGCGGTAATCGTACATAACGCGCGTTATGTAATGTTAATGATCGTTAACGTTACATAACACGCGTTATGATGCGCTAATGATCGTAATGCTCCGCCGCACGGTAAAACACCACAGAAGGTGGAGAGAGGGCGGAGAGAAGGGGTCAGTGGGCGGAGAGTGGGCATGGAGAGGCTCCCCTCACACTAACTAGGGTGATGCCTAGGTGGCCCATACGAATGCTGAAACAGCGGAGCAGCCAGACAGCAACTGCTGAAGGCCCAACATGGACACGAGTGTGTTTCCCAGTGTCACCCAACAGCTACCCCCAAGGGCACAGAACATTGGCAGGCAGGGCTAGGGGGGAGCGTGGACGTCTATGCAGGCACCCCTACCCCAGAACCCGCACCATAGGCAGCCGCCTATCTGCACACTGGATGGCCTGAGACTGCGCACCACCAGCTCCACCAGCAGAAGGGCATGTCAGCATGGTGGCTGAGGGATACTGGTGGTGGAGGGGGCAGTGGCAGCTGGCCAGAGCAGACCGTGGCCTAGCCCTGTGTAGGTGGGTGCCATGCACTGCAACAGACAGGCCCTGTCTGACCAACAGTCATGGTATCACCAGGGAATTCCTAGGTTAAGTACAATTTTCTGAGTGAGCTGCATCATAGCAACCTTTCTGATGTCTGTGGAGTGTGCTACAGGTCTTGTGTCTGATAGTGTTTACCAACCTGGGGAGTGACTCCTACAGTATTGCGTACCATAGCCATGCCTGCACTGTGCCCAGGACTGGTGTGGTGGCCTGGGCTGCCCAACACCTCTATAGCTGCACAATGCTGGCATAGGTGTGGGGAGTGTGTGTCTGTCTATCCAGTGTGTGGTGACTGCCAACACCCTCCACAGCCCACACTGCTAGCACTGTTGCCAGTATTGGCCTGCCAATGTGCATAATGAGGAGCAAGGTACTGTGGGAATAGCCTGGATAGGGTGGCCTGGCCTGGCCGCATCTGCACAGGGCATAGGGTAATGGCTCGGACATTGTAGTGCCCGCTACCACCTGCACAGACAGAGTGGCCACAGCATGTCCTGCTGAGAGGTCACTCTCACCCTGACTGAGCAGTGACCACGGCATGGCTAGGTTCCCCCATAGTGCTATATAGCATTTTTCTCATGTGATATTTATGGGTTCTCTTTTGGGGCCTGATCACTGACTTATCTGCTTGGTGTGTATGCTGACCTCCCAGTTTTGGTTACGCGCATCTCCTCCGGGACCGTGCATTATGGACTAGCTAGCAGACTGTTTGCAGCTAGTATGTGTGTTGCTGGAACACCTTGCAGGGTGCAGTGGCTGGAGGCTTGCTGCTGGAGACTGTCAGATAAGGGGCGGGGGCAGCTGTGTGTTTCCAGGCCTTCTGTCTGCTATTGCTTTATGGATGTATACAGCTCTGCATTGCCTGCCCTGTAGGGTGTTTGATCCCTAGCAGGACTGGGGTGATGGTCCCCTCTACTGCCACCATTGCAAAGGAGTAGAAAGTGGATCTGTTGGTGGGAGATCCTGTCCACCACCCTGAGCCCCAGAGGGTGTGTTGGGTGGTGGTATGTAATCTCCCTGTGGGTCCCAACACCCCCATTCACTTATATCATGTGACCATGGCACCCACACAGAGTATGCACTTTTCTGGGTGCATCATAGTCCACAAGGGCTAGATGTAACATACAGATGAACACAGGCATATCCTAGGAGTGTTTGCAAGGACTACCTATCACATTGGCACTGATGGGGACCTGCAGCATAGCCTATCTCAGCAAAGCCAGGTGCTGTGAGAATGGTGCTGGGCACCATACCTCTCCCTCAGGGTGAGCACAGGACACGCACACTGTGACGGTCTGTAGCTACTCTGTGCCACTAACACACACCGTCGGCAACCCCTACCAGGCTGAGGTGCTGTGGGGTGCATACCCCACCTTGTGATCATCTGTAGACTGCTGATTTACATGTGCTGTGCATCCTGGGTACGGATGGGTTGACCCTATCCTGGTAACCACAGCAGAATGTGGGTGTGGTGCCGTGCAGTCCTCCTGTAGCCAGTCAGGTGTTTGTTAGCAGCTCTAGCTCACTGGTTACTTTAATGCCTGTGGAGCCAGAGGTCATGGGTTCAAAACCCACAGTGGGGCTCATCAATAGGGCTGTCTTAGGCATTTGTCTATTTTTATTGTATATTATTAGCAGAAACACCCTCAGGGTACTATAACCTTAGGGCTGGATTTGGACCCCTCATAAGGTGCCTTATATGGTGTCCTATAGGGGACATTATAGGGTGCCTTGGCAGACAGCGCACTTTATAATGTGCCCTATGGAGTGCTTTCTAGGGTGCCTTATGTGGCACCTTAGGTTGCGCCACTGTGAGGATGTGTTTGCTGGCAGCACTATTAAAGTACAACTAAACTTCCTCACAGCCCAATACTTAACCCTTTCCAGGCCAAGCCCAAAACTTTTGGGATCCAAACTTCTGCCTAAATATTCCTATCAAATGGTATATAATACATGACCATGGCAGAGGGAACGTCACTATTGGGACATATTGAATAAGACGGGTACAATTTTCCTGACATATGCAAACATTAACCCGGCTGCAGAATGTGGATTAAAATATTATAGTAGGCCTTCAAAGAGTTACACATGATGCTTCAGCCAGCCTTATTCATTAGGTACATTGGGGAATCAAACCCATGACCCTTGTACCATCAGTCTGTATAGTAACCATTGTGCTACAGCTCTGTTTCTGTATTTGGGTGTCTGCGCGCCTTCTTAAGCTTAACGCGCAGTAACACGCCCTGTAACGATCGTTGCTGTGTGGCGCCTTATAACGCGCATTATCGGTAACGATGTACCGCCCATGTCCTTTTTTGGCATTTCTTCCACTAACGCGGCTCCTAACGCGAATCACACTAACGCAGTTTAGTAAACATACCCCTTAGTATTTGATCACAGACCCTCATATTGTTTGGAGGGTTTTAGGTCAAGCATAAAATGATGCTAAGAGAGTTTCCCGCGGTTAATAAAAACTATTTAGCACTAGTGCAGGCTCTTTCTTCTTCTTTTTTAAAAATACGGACAGCTGACCTGAGAAGTGAAATCTTTGAATTGAAGGTACAATTTCATATGAGAGTCTTAGGTATATTGCAAGTTTTATAGCATGTATCATGCCCCCTTTAAGAAATTGAATAGTATTAATGACCCTGGGTTTTAATTAAGGTTTTTTAAGGGTTACATATGATGTTGAATTTTAATTATTTTTTAATCATTTATAAGTTCAAATACATTTAAAAATGAACCTGCAAGTATAGGGGACGGCTATTTATTTATTTATCTATGATAGCATTAGATTAAGGTAAGGTTTTTTATTGTTTTTTAGTTTAAATTGTACAATCCCTATGTAGAAATATTTTGTATACCTGAAGATAAGATGTATGAAAATTTAGGTTAAAATATAGTCTTGGTGTACTCACTCCTGCTTCTTTAGTTTTTGATCACCATTGTGACGGATAATAATGTCCTCTTCTCTTCCAGTACAAGAACAATTAGATTGAACGTACCTAATAACAGAGGTATTGATATAGAGAATGTATGGTTACTCACCCCTTTAATGTTATGGTTATCTCATACAATTTATCTTATATCATTATTTATTTATCTATTTATATATTCTTATATCTATCTATTTATTTATTTATTAATGCGTGCAGTATTAACTAATAATATGTGGTGATTGTTTTTCGAGATATTTATTTCCAAGGTATACGTTTGTTTTAATGGCTTGTTGTAATGATTTTTATTAATATTTATTAATTTTTATATTTTTATTGATTATATGTCTTATTACTAATACTTTATATATGATTATTGGTTTATGGTTTTAAAGTTTTTTATTTATATAATTTGGGGCTTTGTTTTTATGTTTGTGCCTCCATATGTTTTTATGAATATAGGGGTATGTTTACTAAACTGCATTAGTGCGATTCATGTTAGGAGCCGCGTTAGAGACAGAAATCCCAAATAAGGACATGGGCGGTACATCGTTGCCGAGAACGCACCGAGAACGCGCGTTACATGGCGCCATAAATGAACGAGCGCTACAGGGCACGTTACCACACGTTAATCTTAAGAAGGCATACAATCACAGCAACAGAGCTGTAGCACAATGGTTACAACACTGACAGATGGTACAGGGGTCATGGGTTTGATTCCCCAGTGGGCCTAATGTATAAGGCTGGCTGAGGCAGCACCCTCTACATTTAAGTTGTGATTGGTGAGGCATTTGACATGTATTTTAATTTGTGCTGCCAGCAAACACACCCTCACGGTGACATAACCTAAGGTGCCGCATAAGGCACCCCATAATGCACTCCATAGGGCACATTATAAAGTGCACTGTCCGCCAATGCACCCTATAATTTCCCCTATAGGACACCTTATAAGGCTGTGAACAAAGCCCTGGCTGGCTGCAGGACTGCACGTCACCACACAAACTGTATGCTGTGGTTACCAGGATAGGGTTAACCCACCTGTACCCATGATGCACTGCACATGCAAATCAGCAGTCGAGAGATGGGCACAAGATTGGGTATGCACCCCCACAGCACCTCGGCCAGGTAGGGGGAACAGACCGTGTGTGGTACTGCCACAGAGTAGCCACAGACGGTCACATTGTGTGGGTACTGTGCCCACCCTAAGGTTGAGGTGGGGCGCCCAGCACCAGGTCCACAGCACCATGCATAGCTGAACTACGCCATGCTGCAGGTCCCCATCAGTGTGTGATAGGTAGTTCCGTTAGACCAGTGGTTCTGAACCAGTCTTCCTTGAACCCCTAGGCCAGTTGGGTGTTCAGAATAGCCCTAATGAATATGCATGAGATATATATGCATTAGAGATATCCTGCCAACCTGACTGGTTTGTGGTCCTCTAGGGCTGGATTTGGAGACCCCTGCCTTACATCTTTGTCATTTAAGATCGTGAGTGGGCAAGGTGCAGATGTCCTAGACATCAAAAGGGTAGATAGAATGTGTCACATGCCTCCTCAATTCTCACCACCACCAAAAGGTTGTCTAATAGACAATATTTTGGTGGTGGTAAGAAGCAAAGAGGCATGTGACAAATTCTATCTAAACTTTTTGATGTCTTGGAGATCTGCACCTTGCCCACTCACATTCTTAAATGACAGAGATGTAAGGCAGGGGTCTCCGAATCCAGTCCTAGAGGGCCACAAACCAGTCAGGTTGGCAGGATATCTCTAATGCATATATATCTCATGCATATTCATTAGGGCTATCCTGAACACCCGACTGGCCTAGGGGTTCAAGGAGGACTGGTTCAGAACCACTGCGTTAGACATACCTAGGATACATCTGTGCCCTGCTGTATGTCCCAGCCATGTCTAGTCCCTATGGGCAATGATGCACCCAGAATAGTGCATATCCTGTATTGGTGCCATGGTTACCTGCTGTAGGTGAAGGGGGGGGGGTGTATGGACCCATGGGCAGATCATGTACCACCACACAACCCACCCTCTGGGGCACAGGGTGGGAAACAGGATCACCCACCAATAGATCCAGAGTCTACCTCCCTGCAATGGCAGCATTAGAGGGGAGCAGCAATCCCTGTCCTGCTGGGGAACAGACAGAGCGGTACACATTCATAACACAATAGCAGACAGATGGCAAGCCTGGAAATGCTCAGCTGCCCCCCACCATTATCTGATATTCTCCAGCAGCAAGCCTCCAGCCACTTCACCCTGCAAGGTGTTCCAGCAAGACACATACTAGCTGCAGACAGTCCGCCAGCTAGTTCATAGTGCATGGTCCTGGAGGAGATACATGTACTCAGAAAGGGGATGTCAGCATACACACCAAGCAGATAAGTCAGTGATTGGGCCCCAAAAGGAAACCCATAAATATCATATTAGAAAAATACTATAAAACACTATGGGGAACCTAGCCATGCCATGGTCACCGCTCAGTCAGGGTGAGAGTGACCTCACAGCAGGACATGCTATGGCCACACTGTCCATGCAGGTGGTGGCCAGGCACTACAATTGCCATTGCCCTATGCCGTGTGCAGATGCATCCAGGCCAGGCCACCCTATCTAGGCTATTCCCACGGTACCTTGCTCCTCATTATGCACATTGTCAGGCCAATACTGGCAACAGTGCTAGGAGTGTGGGCTGTGGAGGGTGTTGGCAGCCACCACACACTGGATAGACAGACACACACTCCCCACACCTATGCCAGCATTGTGCAACTATAGAGGTGTTGGACAGCCCAGGCCACCACACCAGTCCTGGGCACAGTGCAGGCATGGCTATAGTACGCAATACTGTAGGAGTCACTCCCCAGGTTGGTAAATATTGTCAGACACAAGACCTGTAGCACACTCCACAGACATCAGGAAGGTTGCTATGATGCAGCTCACTCAGAAAATTGTACTTAACCTAGGACTTGCTATCTGCCAGTAATCATAGCAACCTCTTTAAAGATGTGTACCATATTCCCAGGTTTAGGGTGGCATTACTAAGGTATGCAAGTGCTAGTATTGAGAGATGCACGCAGAGCCCAAAGTCCTGCCTCTCCAGGAGGCTTTGGATAATGGGGCCTGTGGGTGTGGGTGTGTCTGCCACTGTTGGCTGCTGCTTTACGGCAGAGGTTCCCAACTCCAGTCCTGCGGTGCCAAACACTGTTCGGGTTTTCATGCTGTCCCTCATGAATATGCATGAGATACATCTGCATACCATGGGGGTGGTGCATAGATATGCAGCACAGGCATCTTTATTAGAGGCAGCATGGAACCTGAATGGTGTTTGGCCCTCCAGGACTGCATTTGGGAGACTCTGCTCTAGGTAATGCGTATGTTTATGATGTCTGTGCTCTGTAGGGTAAAATATAGGCGTATTAACCATGCGTATGTTCTCTGCAATAAAGGTTTGTCCTTCCTATCATGGTTTAGTTGTGGGAAAAATATGTGGACTGGATTGGCAGTAGCCCCAGCTTGGCTTTGAACCTGTGACTTTCTGTTCTTGCACACACTGTCTGTGTGCACTGCACCACTGTGTTGCCACAGATATGCTGCATTCCCTGGGGAGTCCATGACTGTACATCCGACAGGGCCTGTTTGTTGCAGTGCACGGCACCCACCTGGACAGGGCTAGGCCATGGTCTGCTGTGGCCACCAGCTGCTGCCACCTCCACCACCAGTACCGCTCCATCCTTAGATTGGAGACAGCATAAACCCTGACGGTTTTGTGGCCCTCCAGGACTGCATTTGGGGGAATCTGCTCTAGGTAATGTGCATGTTTCTGGTGTCTGTGCTATGTAGGGTAAAATAGAGGTGTTTGAGCCAAGCTTATTTTCTCTGCAATAAAGGTTTGTCTTTACTATCACTAGTTAGTTGTGGGAAAAATATGGGGATTGGATTGGCAGTAGCCCCAGCTGGCTTGAACTTGTGACCTTCTATCTCCAAACACGCTGGTTGTGTGCACTGCACCACCGTTTTGCCAGAGAGACAGTACATTCCCTGATGATACCATGACTGTTTGTCCGTCAGGGCCTGTCTGTTGCAGTGCATTGCACCCACCTACACAGGGCTAGGCCATGGTCTGCTCTGGGCAGCTGCCACTGCCCCCCTCCACCTCCAGTACCCCTGTGCCACCCTGCTGACATGCCCTTCTGCTGGTGGTACTGGTGGTACGCAGTCTCAGGCCATCCTGTGTGCGTGTAGGCGGCTGCGTATGGTGCGGGTTCTGGGGTAGGGGTGCCTGCAAATTTGTCCGCACGTCCCCCAATCACCGCCTGACAATGTTCTGTGCCCTTGGGGGTACCTGCTGGGTACTATCCCCTGTGACACTGTGATAAACACTCTCGTGCCCATGTTGGGCCCTCATCAGTTGCTGTCTGGCTGCTGTTCAGTTTCAGCATTCCTAGGTGTCATCTAGGCATCTGCCTAGTCCGCACTGTGCCCCAGCTGCACCACAGCATGTGCCGCCTGCAGCCCTCTGTATCGCCTTTCCCAGCATCTGTCCAATTGCCCATTCCGACCTGCCCGCCCTGCTGTTGTGGAAATGTGCATGCCATAGGTAACCTGTCCAATGGAGAGGGAAACCCTGATCAGTGCTATTTCACTGTGGGATCATTCACCTTGTATGGGGACGGAGCGTAGACCCTTCTAAAATTCATATTTATTTTTTGCGGCTTTCTTGGGAGTGTTTTTTGATGTTTCCCATTACTATCACTATTGCTCAGCTTGATTATAATTATTTTAGATTTTGTTGGGGTCATTTTCAATATTTATTTGCACTTTTGTACCGTGCACATGTATCACACTTATCACTGTTTTGTAGGTTTCCCCGGTTTTGCTGTACATTGCTGACAGAAATGGTTTCTCTTCCCTTTAAATCGGCTCTACCGCGAGGTTTTCACTCGCGGTATTTTTTTGCTTGAATTTCAGCCCCGCTCGTGTGCGGGGAGCATCTCCCCTCCCACTCTCCACCCATTGACCCCTTCTCTCCGCCCCTGGGGAGCCTTCCTCCGCCCTCCGGGAGCCTTTCCACACCTCTATCGCACATCAGCGCGCCGCGCACATGAGCGGGCACTTTAGTGCGGCGCGCACGTGTGCAGGGCACAAATACGCATCATTAGCCTGCGCTAAGGTACCTTAGCGCACGCTAATGTGCGCCACCCACATGAGCGCAGTTTAGTAAACATACCCCTAAGACTCTTGTTTTTGAATGCACTTTATCAGCCCTAGTTCTAATACTAAATCACAGCATCTGGTGATCACTGGATATGAGATGATCTCCCACTCTAACATCAAAAACACTTCCCCCATTGGTAAACACCAGGTCCAGTATGGCCCCCTCATGTGTGGGTTCTTTTACCATTTGCCGGAATAGTTATCTCTATAGGAAATCTAGGATCTCCTTACTTCTAGATGACACCACAACAGGGATATGCCAATCAACATCTGGCATATTTAAATCACCTATCTCTAGCACTTCTCCTTTCGTGGCAATACTCTGTATGTCTTCTTTTTTTTTTTTTTAAACTTTTATTTTCATTTTGCAACAAACAAAAGAAACAACACACCAAAAGAGACAAAACAAGTATACAATAAGGAAAAGTAAACCCATTACCCCCCACCCCGATGCTTCTTCTCTACCCGATTATATCAGCATGTGAGCGCTTCCAATTAACAGTGATTATACATCAAACGATCAAAAGAGTATCTACAATACAGCATGATCATGGGACAGAGATATGTACAAAGTTACACAGTCAGATGAGAGCATTTAGCAAAATGTACATAGTCATTGAGCATCTTCCATTGAGACCAATGAGAAGGAGTCTGAACGGAGAAAGCGAACAAACGAGATGTTTGTTCATATTTACTGTAAAGACAGGCATGATTCCACCATTCATTGAGGCTCAGATGGGAGCTAATTTTCCAGTATTACTTAATTAGGGAAATAGCAATGCCAAGCATAAAGTTCGAAAGGAGATAAGCCATTTTTGGGAGAGAGGGGATCCCCGCAACTAGGCGAAGTCCCACTATCCTCCAAGAAAGGGGCTCCTGAGAGTGCGAGATAGACTAAATACGACCCCAGACCCGACGCCAGTAATACTGTAGTGCGGGATATTCATGCATAACATGAGGCAATGAACCAATGGCCGCAGGACGTGTCCAGCAACCATTGCCCTGAGTAGTGTTCCATTTGTCTAATCTGTGAGGAGTGTAAAAACACCGGTGGGCTAGAAAGAAGAGGGTCTGAGTGAGTGAGGCGGATCGGGAACCCGTGTCCCTCTACTCCAGATAAGGCTCCATTGCGCCGAGGTCAAAGTCACATGCAGTTCTCTCTCCCATACTTTCTGCGCTATAGGGGTATCTCTAGTTATAACATTACATAAGGTTTAGTAAAATTGGATGCCACACCCGGTGAACTACCGAGAGATCGGAAAGTCTCCAATCAACCTCATGTAGAGAATGCCGATGGCGGGAGTACTCTAGTGCTCCGAAGGCGATGCTGAAGTTGCACTGACCAGAGTCGGGAGTCTAAAGATTGCATAAGAGTATTAAAGGCACCTAAAGTGTCTAAAAGCATTGGTGGATAGTGGGAGTCTGATGGGAGAGTCATACCAGGGAGAAAGGTAAGAGGAATCGGTTTGCAAAGGCCCGCTTCTATATCTAGCCACACAGGTCTACTCGGTACTGGATCTTCCAACCAACGAGCACCTTGTTTGAGAAGAAAAGATTGAGGGAACACTTGAGTAAAATCGCCACCAAGTATTAATGGAGCATTGGCAGAGGCCTAGGCCAACTGCGCAATACTTGCATAGTAAGCAGGGTTGTCCACATTCGGGGCATAATGCAAATACACGTGAATTCACTATCTCCAACCTCAAGGTGTACACGGGCCCATCTACCCTCCTTGTCAGCGCTAATATCAGGTACAGTAGCGTGCAAAGACTTCTTAACCAGAATGGCTATCCCGTACCATTTGGAAACGGTGGGAGAATAGGCAGCTACCATGTGAGGCTTAGCATTGAGTTTCAGTGTTTCAGCAGAGTTTAAATGCGTTTCCTGAAGAAACACTAAATCAACATGCTCATGGCTAAGATAGCTAAGGATTTTCTTTCCTTTGAGTGGACCATTAATGCCTTTGACGGTGAATGATAAAATTTTACATAAGGCCATTCAGAAAAGGTAAAAATTCTGAGCATGATAGCACACATAATTTCACTATGTCCCTCAAACTGACTGTATCTGGCTGTACACATGACATAGGAAAAATAAGCTAATATTATACAATGAAGCGCCCCACATTAACAAAGAAAACCGCAGTACGGTAGAGGAGAAGCAAAACCCCAAAATTACTGGCGACCATGTGTCTGCGGGGAGAAACCCCAGAGAAGGCCGAAATTGAAAAAACACATAACCTGTAGGACTGTGCGTGCTCCGAATCCGACCGAGGCACACATCATGAAGGGATAGGAGACCAAAAAACAAAAGTCATATAGAGAAAGAAAGAAAGTCCAGGCTATTTCTGTGCTTGGCTATGACCGCCGCATCGGGCCCTTCAAAATGGCGGATAGAGCCGGCAGATAAGAGTCCAAGATTTGGGATTAGCGCATCTGCTCTGCTTCTTTGGAGTCTAAAAATGTTGATAGTAGATCAGGATCTTCGAACGTCCTGGTTTGGTTGTGGAGAGTCACTCGGAGCTTCGCTGGATACAACAGGCCAAAGCGAGCCTGTAGCTGTTGAAGTCGAGGGCGAAAAGCAAGGAGTTTCTTCCGACGGTCAACGGTAGGCTTTGCCAAATCTGGAAAGAAGGAGACCTTACGACCTTCAAATTCCAAATGATGATTCGCTCGGGCAGCATGTAAAATTTGTTCCACTTGTTGATATCGTAGCAAGCTAAAGATAATAGGCCGGGGGGTCGTGCGGTTGAGCGCCATGTGGGCAGGAACACGGTGTGCTCGATCGATTTCCAGTTCTCTGTGAAAAGTGATCTTCAGCAAGGAGGGAAGAGTTTTGAGCAAGAATTCTCGTATATCTCCTGCTTCCACCCCCTCCGGCATTCCGAGGAGCCTCACATTGTTGCGACGGGCTCGATTATTGCTATCTTCTAACTCCTTTTGAAGATTCTGTATCTGGCGCTCAGCCTTGTCCAGTTTGCCCAAGCGCACCTCGTGCGAGTCGAGGACCCCCGCCATATTGTCCTGCCGTAGTGAAAGACTTTCAAGTCGGTCCTGGAGCACTCCAAAGTCTTCTCGCATGGCTCGAAGCGCTTCTCCATTGGACTGCACCAATGCCTTCACGCCGCGTATTTCCTCCAAAATCTCCAGGTGCATTTCGGGGTTTTCACGAAATGGAACCATCTTCTGTGGGGAGGACACCTCTGTTTTGGAGCGTTTTCCGTGAGAAGAAGAAGGAGACCCGAAGTCCAAGCGCGCTGGTTTATGGGCCGCCATCCCCCCCGAGGTGTCCCGGTCAGCTCGGAGCGAAATAGTAAATTTGTATAGGTATTAAGTCAGGATTCTAAGTAGGCCTCTCGGGAGCTTCAACGCAAAGCGTCCTACCCGCTGGACATCAGGCTCCGCCCCCACTCTGTATGTCTTCTATTAAATCTCTGTCCACTTCTTCTCCCTGTGAAGGAGATCTGTCTATCACAGCAATGCAAATGGATTTTCCATTTCCTCTTTCAAGTTTAACCCATAGTGCCTCCTCGCTCCCTTTTAAACCCTTTTTATTCTTTAGCTTTAATATTATTTTTTGTATATAATGCACTCCTCCCATTCTTCCTCTCCTGCCCTTCCTGAAAAATGTATAGCCCAGTATAATTACATCCCAGTCATGGTTCTCTGTGAATCAGGTCTCCATGACCGCAATTAAATTCAAGTCAGCCTCTTCCATTAAAGCCTCAACATGTGGGATCTTATTTCTCACACTATGGGCATTTATGCACACCGCTTTCTAGATGTTGTCCCTTTTACCCATTTCTACAGCGGTATTTAATGTTGCTTACCTGAGGGATTTTACCTACCTAGAGGCTTTCTTCACCCATCCCCAATGAATCTAGCTTAAAGCCTTCTTCAGTAGGTTAGCAGCCAATCTGCTGTGGAAGATACTTTGATCTTTCTTGGATAGGTGGACGCCATCTCTGTTCTGCAGTCCTTCAAAAGTCATCACATGATCCAGGAAATTAAAATGCTCTCAATGACACCATCCACTCGCCCATGCATTCATCTCCAGGATGCGAGCTTCTCTGCCTCAGCCTTTACTCTCAAGAGGGAGGATTGAAGGGAACACCACCTGTGCACCTTTCAGCTTCACCCTCTGTCCCAGAGCCATGAAGTCACTCCTGATACACTTGGAAGGATACCTAGCAGTATCAATTGTGCCAACATGGATGAGCAGCATCAGATAATGAGTCTCAGCAAACTCTCCATAACATCTTGAATTTTGGCACCTGGCAGAAAGCACAGCTCCCTGGACATCAATTCTGGTCAGCAGATGGACGCCTCAGTACTCCTCATAAGAGAGTCACCAATCACCACTAAAGATCAAATAACTGTTGCACATCAATGAATTTGTATACATGATTTAAAAGTATATTTTCTAAAACTTTTGCCATAACAGACAAAGGTGACACTGGGTGAAAGTCTGTTGGACCTCAAAAAATACATAGAGGTAAGAAAGTGAAAGAAGTCTCACCCTTTGAACATGTCAATAGCTGGCAAAAATTGTCTTGAAAAAAAAAGCATCTATTAATGCTTTCTTTGCAGTTTATTTCTTCCATGCAATGGTTCTAATTTATGCAAAGTTATCTTCAGTAAAATCTTTGAGAAATAAGTGAATTAAGCCTCCCACACATAAAAAGCTGCAAAACAGTAGTGAAGCAAGATTATGAACTGAAACTGAAAAAGTAGTAAGCAAGCACTGCATGGACTTTGAGGACAGAGGGAGAAGTGAGTTAAGCATAAGGGCTGAGGCAAGAACATAACATTTCCTAATTAGTAACAGTGATTCCAAAAGCACAGGTACGCGTGCATAATAAAACTGGGCTGTCTTCTTCACCAGTAGCACCATTCTGTGCCATCATAGTTACGGTATTGCATCATATGTAATCTGTGCTCTGGGCAGGGTTTTGATGTTATTGTAATGGACAGTATTTAGGGGAGGGTCGTGCTAAACTATAAGCTGCATAGAATCAGAGGCGACTCCTAGAAAAACTGGTTAAATAAAAAAAAGCCAGATCCACATATCCATATAAAATAAATAATTTTTAACAGAAAATTTAAAGTAGACATGAAAAGGTTCTGATAATGATGCATTGCTAATTATTTTACAGTATTATAAATTGTTCTCTGGCAGTTCAGAATTGATTCATGCATATGTAGATGTAATCCATCACAACAGACAACAAGTTAAATAATACATTGCGGGCTTAACAAGTGATTAATACCATTACCACAACACACTTTAAATAAATATTGCAAGCAAATTGCCATGCTTTGAACTCACAATGAAAAATAAAAGAAATACATGAACATGAGCTAACATTTACAATAGAACTAAATCAGGCTGCAAATAAAGGAACATTATAATATTCCCATTGTAATAAGGGCACCTCTAAACTTCATCAAAAGTACGTCTATCAATGATAGTAATTTTAAATGTCAGCAACTCTGCATAAAGTTTGATTAATAAATGTCACAAAAATGAAATCTAAGCGGACCTGATAACCTTTATGTCACTCCAGAAACTTTCCTCCACATATCACAGTTTCCCTAAAATGGTTTTAAAGCTTTAAGCCAATAAAAGGTGTTTTCAAAGGCAGGTTAAGCAGGTAAGATAACACTGGTTTTCACCAATTTTTTTCTTCTTCATCAAAAGTGGAATCAGGTTTTCCTAAAGCAGTTTTACATGCTGATTCTAAATCTGTAATTAGTTTTTTTCTAGCACATAGGGTTTTAGATATATTGGGCCCGATAATGAGTTGGGTAGGCTATGCGCTGCATAGCCTGCCCGCTGACCCCTTTAACCTGGATTTTCACTTCCGCGCCTGTGGAAGTAAAAATCCAGGTAAGCATGGCAGCTGCAGAGGCTACATGGGTAGCAGCGTTTTTTTATGCTACCTCTATAACCTCTGTGCCCTATCTTTAAGGCACAGAGGGCTACACCGGTGGTATCGAATATCACTACTACCTGTGTAGCTTCTTTCTCCGCCCCTGCTCCACCCCAGAATGCCCCTAGCATGCCCCAATGCTATGCGGATAGCATCTGGGCACGTTAGCCGAGATATTCGAATATCGGGACCATTATCCATAGACGTTTCTGCAAAATGTTACATTTCGTAAATATTGAAAAACAGATGCCATGCATGCTAATAACTATATTTGGCATTTTACAAGGAAATAAATGCACTAAAAGTGTTTTACAGAAGATTTTCTGCTGTGAAGCTTGTTAGGATTGTACAATGCAACATCCAGCAGTAATCTGCCACTATGAGATGCTTGTACAGTTCATTTAACCCTTTATATAGCTACATAAAGTGGTTTGTATATATTTATCATGTTTTTCCCTGTTAAAATTGTTTTAATGTATACCCAAGTTATGATACCTGTTTTTTGTAAACACAAATCAGCAATCTGAGATGTGTAGTTTAATGTTCACTGTAAACCGCGCTGATGTCAATAGCGCGGTATAAAAGAGACTTTAAATAAATAAATAAATAAAATACGGTCATCCCAGAATCCTTGGTAACATTTTTCCATGGCCTAAATGTCTTGGTGAAATCTCTCACCCTGTTCGTCTCTCACTTCACCCAAGCTTGTTGGAAAAAAAGTGAAGATGTGAGTGTTTGAAGTGCATTTTCAATGACATGCGGCAAGTAACCTCTGTACTCCATCAACATAATTTGGCGATTTGTGATTGTATTATCTAAAAGGTTTTCACAGATCCACTTAAAGGCTTGCCACGCTTCGAGTTACAAAACATCCAGGCATTTTTCAAAATTTTCATCCTCCTTCCTCTGTCTTATTTGTAACCCCACTAAAATGCCTCTTTTTCTGTTTTGCAGCAGTAATCTTTGGACATTTAGAAACAAGACACTGAAATCTTTTTGAATTTATTTGTGTCATTCTTTTCACTAAATTTTTCATTAAACCCAGTTTTATATGCAAAGGAGGAAGAAAAATGTTTGCTACATTGACTAATGTAACATGACTAACACTGTTTCTTCCTGGATTTTTGGCAGTTCTTAAAGGACAGTTGTGAACAGCATAATGATCTTTGACAGCATGACTGTGCCAGAGAAAGAGAAAACAGCAATATTTGGTAAATTCACCTTGCATGCATATCAGCATGCCAATAACCTTAAGATCCCTGCAAATCTTCCACTAGTAATTGTCCTAGCATATAGACTGGAACAATATCTGAAGGTTATCATATGTCTCCTTAAGGTGCACAAAGTGTGCAATTGGAATAGACGGCTTACGTTGCCGTTATGAATAAGAATGGTCTTGATGCTTTTTGTTGAAGAATCAATAAATAAGCACAATTCTGATGGCTGGTGTACTTGTGAGATGACTCTAAAAAGTCAGTCAATATCATTGCAATAACACATTGGACCATCTACTTTAACAAACGTCACTAAATTATGATTACGCGTGCGATAGTGGCAAATGAGAACATTCCTTTGAAGTAAGCTATTCTCCCTCAGTCTTGACGCAAGAAGTTCCGCTTTATCTTTTGAGAGTGCCAAGTCTCATATAAAATCAATAAGCTCTTCTTGGCTGAATTTCTTCTGAGCTGCCATCGCTTTCATCTTGCATGTAGTCTGCATCTTCTGACTCTTTAGGTTGGCCATCACTTGCACCTTCATCTAACTCCATTTCTTCTGGTACAGAAGACAGCCCGTCCTATGGAGGAACTGGAAGAGGAAGGGTTTTGTCATTTATTTATTTATTTTATTTATTTACATTCTCTTATATACCGTGCTATTCTGCCTCAGTGCGGTTTACATTGAACAAACTGAAATTACATTGAACAGGGCATTATAACTTGGAGATAACTATTTTACAGGGAACATGGGCTATGGAGGGTTAAGTGGCTTGCCCAAGACCACAAGGAGCACCTGTGGGACTAGAAACCCCAGTCCTTCTGGCCCCAGGTTGCTGTCCTCTAGTGGGATTTGAACCACCAACCTTCTGGCCTGAAATACCTTGCCCCAACCACGAGGCCACTCCTCCACTCCATGTGGAGGAGTGGCCTAGTGTCATGTGGGCTGGTCGCTAACATAGGCAGGCGGGACCATGTCCGCCCCTCCTCCATGAAATTCATCTGCCCAGTTAAGCCCAAAGATCATTCTTCTCACGATTGTAGGTACAACAAGGCTGCAGCTTTATTGCTAAATCAACATAATCAATATATGCATGCAACATATGTACCGCAGGGTGAGATTCCCACTCCAGTCACCCAAGCCAGTATACGCCATGGCCTTTTCCCTTGCTGTCCAGCCAGCTCACTGTGGGGGCTACGGGTCTGCCTTGCCAAACTGAGCTGGGCCCACCCCTGTACAAGGGGCCTGCCCATTTTGCCTGTGGGCATCCTGCACTGGGCAGCCATTGTGTATGGAGACTTGCCGAGACACCCCACCTTGATGGTAGCTAGGGTGCCCTGCCCCTTTTTCTTGTACTCTGTGTGTGCTTGCAGCCTGGCTCGGGTAACCACCATGGGTGTGTAGAAGCATGCTTTTCATGTGACCCCCACTAATGGAACCTCTCGCCGGTGCCTGGCAATGGCCGGGGCTTGCTGTGTGCTGGCCCATAGGATGTTTTCTAAGGTCTCCTGTAGGTCATCTAGGAACAAATCCAGTCCAATGTCCGATAGATGGAGCTGGTCCCCAGTGAAGTATCAGGGCAAGAAGGGGTACATCCATTTCTGTTGTATCTGCTATTCTCCGGCATGCAGGATGCAGAGGGCAATCTGCCTGTTGACCTTCTTGAGCTCCCTGCCCCAGAGGTGAGTACCTGCCTACCTGAGGCGAGGGATAATGTCAGACCAGATGAAAAGTTTGTGGGGGAGGTTGTGTGCCACCCAGGAGAGGTCCATTCTGATCAAGTCAATGAGGTGCTTTCCAGAGACTGTTCTACGGTAGTTCCCTCCCAGGTGCACAACCAGGGCTGCCAGTATGGCATGGGTCTGTAAATGCTGACGAAGGAAGGGGCACAGATGCCTCCACCCCATTCATAAGAACATAAGATATGCCATACTGGGTCAGACCAAGGTTCATCAAGCCCCGTATCCTGTTTCCAACAGTGGCCAATCTAGGACATAAGTAGCTATAAGTTTCCCCAAAGGCACACAGGTTCCTCAATGTTTGTATTGAGTCAAGCAGTCATATCCCGTGTCCCTTTTAATAATGGTTTATGGACCTTTCCTCCAGGAACTTGTCCAAACCTTTTTTAAACCCAGCTACACTAACAGTTTTTACTACATCTTCCAGTAACAAATTCCAGAGTTTGATTACACGTTGAGTGAAAAAATATTTTCTCTTATTAGTCTTAAATAGGTTACCCTGTAGCTTCATTGCATGTCCCCTAGTCTTTCTATATTCTGATGATGTAAACAATTGATCTATGTTTACCTGTTCCACTCCATTCATTAATTTATAGACCTCTATCATATCTCTCCTCAGCTGTCTCTTTTCCAAGTTAAAGAGACAACCTGAGAAGTCCAGTCATAAGTGGTGCACACCACGATTGAAAAGTCCAAGCTGGGTCCCCAGGTGCCACATGGATGCCCTTTCAGCTGCCTGGTGGATGAAGGAGTGACTCATGATCCAAACTATGTGTTCTGCAATTGAGGACGGGGTATAATTAGCAGAGAAAAAATAGTCAACAGTGCCCACTGGATCTGGGTAAATATATGAGGACCGCCATCACCTCAGAGCCTGGATTGCTTGTATGGGAAGGCCCCTCTCCATCACAGTGGTCACAGCCCTAATACAGAAGGAGTGCATTCCGAATAGGGCAGGGGTAATCCCAGCACTATTAATGATTTCCTGAACATGGTCGTGAACTGGAATTTGGAGAGTTGCGTGCCATTGAGGTGTATCAGGAACTGTGAGGAAGAGAAGGGCCAGGCTGCGAGGTACTGGAGAGCATTGGCCACAGGACATCTGCACAGCCCAGGTACCGCCTTGTGGGAGATGGCATGGTCCTTCCTCCTAGGATCATTTTTGGCCTCCATAATCCGAATTAGCAGCTGCTCCTGTGACAGCAGGACTGCCTAGCGCTGTAGACTAGAGGGGGGCCTGCTTTTTTGGAGGCTGCCACAAGCTCACTGATTTGGAAAGTGCCAAAGAAGGCCAGCATAAATGTTACCCAGAACAGACAAGTCTTGTATTCAGACAAACAAGTGCAGGACAGTACCAACCAGAGTCTGTTCAGTAGCTCATGAGTGACCGGACGTTGCATATCTGGCTGCCAGGAAAGGCTTTGTGCCCAGCCCTTCATCAAAGTTTTAAGCAAAAACTGTCATGCAGGTACCCCCAGCCTGCCAGTTTAGCAAGGAAGGACAATTCAGACAGATGCGAATGAACATCCAACTGAGACCGGCCCCAGGAAGCTGCACTCGTGACGTAAGCCACCAACAGCCCTGTGTGTGGAAGTCCATGTCTCCAACTTTGCGATACCAGGTAAGATGCTGTCCAGGTGTGGGGGGCTACTGCCCATTGGACAAGTTCCCAATCCTTGTGGATGCTGTGTCCCATATCCAGTCCGGCAAGGGGATGGGGTGATTGACTGCTGCCGGGACCAATCACCGAAAAGAGTCCCAATGAAAACGGGAGAGGGAAGCAGCAATGCTATTAGGCTGCCCAGGGACATGACATGAGCATGCTGTAACATTCAACTGCAAGCATTTTAGAACAAACTTCCACAGGAGCTCAGCCACTATGATACACTTGGTGGAGTGACTGTTCACGACAGTGATGACTGCCTGGTTGTCGCAACAGAAAAGGATTCTGTGATCATGAAAGTGATGGCCTCAGATGCACAGGGCCACATACAGGAACGCAAAATGCAAAGACAGTGGTGACTCTTGCACAGGCGAGCGGTCACATGCACGAGGTATCTCAGGAAAGGGTGACCCATTGGGATGACCCTGCATGCAAAGGTCAGCGAACCAATGAGGGACTGGGCCGTCCAGAGGGTGATCTTCCATTGACCCCATACTGCAGTGAGCTTCCCTTTAAAGTCTTTCAACTTGTCACGTGGCAGGCAGGTGATGTCTTGCCTTGTGTCAATTTCGATTCCCAGGAACGACAACATCTGGACAGGTGCAACAATCTTGTCCTGTGCCAGCGGGATGCCAAATTCCTTTGCCATATCCTGGAAGGTTTCCAAGAGTGCCATGGGACAATGTTCTGGGGTGACGAACAGGAAGTCATCAAGGTGCTGCACTACCCAGTGGAGGAAAGTGCTGAAAGCCTCAAAACCTGATCAGGACACTGAGCAACTCATCAGCGTGCATCTGTCAAAGTAGTGCATGTCCTTAAAGAGGAATCCCAGAAGGGGAAAGCAGGTGGGGTGAATAGGGAGGAGTCGAAAGGCCAAGTCTATGCCCATCTTTGCCAGGTACGACCCCCGTCTGGTGGACCTAACAATGTCCAGGGCCTGGTCGAAAGAGGCCTACTGCACTGCACAGGCCTTGGTCAGAATGTAATCATTCACAGAGTCCCCCGGAGGAAGGAGAGGTTGTGTATTAACCTGAACTGCCTGGAGTTCTTTTTTGGGACCACTGTCATGGGGTAGATGGGCTGCTGAAAGGGCCAGCCATTCGCTGGAATTTCATCTCCGTGTCAATCTTCTCCTGCATGATGCCCCACAGGTGTGACGGTGGCTGAGGAGGGTGAGTGGTGGGGCCATAGGCATGCCCCTGAAACAGGATTATGAAGCCAAAGTGGAAACCCTCTCTGAGGCACCTAGCATCTGTCCTGTTAGGGTAGATGTCAAGCCAGGGGTCCAAGGCCATGCTGGAAACTGGTATGGGGGCTTATCGGAAGGTGGGGTCACTGCTTTGGGTGCTGTACAATCTTTGGCTGCAATCTTTTGGTGCACTGGGAAGCAGGGCCGGCCCGTCCATTGAGCAAGAAAGTTTTTTGCACAGGGCCCCGCGTTTCAGGGGACCCCGCGCAAAGAACATTCTGCTTTTTTTTTTTTTTAATTACATTTAAAAAAAAAACCTGTCTCTGGCTGCTGCCGCTGCCGCGTCCGTCGCAGCAGCGGCAGAATGGAGTGTCCCGCGGGGCCCCCTCTCCTCGTTGAGCCCTCTGCAAGGGCTTTCAGATTCGCGAAGGGAGAGTGCTCCCTCGCGTCTCTGTAAAGCCCGCAGGGGCTAATGGGAAATTTCCCATCAGCCCCTCGCGTCTAAAGGGGCAGATGGGAAATTTCCCATTAGCCCCTGCGGGCTTTACAGAGACGCGAGGGAGCACTCTCCCTTCGCGAATCTGAAAGCCCTTGCAGAGGGCTCAACGAGGAGAGGGGGCCCCGCGGGACACTCCATTCTGCCGCTGCTGCGACGGATGCGGCAGCGGCAGCAGCTAGAGCCAGGTTTTTTTTTTTTTTATTTGCCAGAAGGGAAGGGAAGGGAAGGAGGGGGGGTTAAGACTGGTAATGGGCTGGGGGGCTGATGGAGGATGTCTGGAAATGGGGTGGGGGGGGTTAGGACTGGAAATGGGCTAAGGGGGGTTAAGACTGTTAATGGGCTGGGGGTTGATGGAGGCTGACTGGAAATGCGGTGATGGGGGGTTAGGACTGGCAATGGGCTAAGGGGGGTTACGACTGGTAAGGGCTGGGGGTTGATGGAGGCTGACTGGAAATGGGGTGATGGGGTTAAGACTGGAAGTGGGCTGGGGGGGTGGTTAAGACTGGTAATGGGCTGTGGGCTGATGGGGGCTCTCTGGAAATAGGGTGATGGGGGTTAGGACTGCTAATGGGCTATGGGGGCGCTAGGACAGGAAATGGGCTGATGGGGAGGGGTTAGGACTTGAGGTGGGCTGATGTGGTTAGGACTGGTAATGGGCTGTGGGCTGATGGGGGGGGTTAGGACTGGCAATGGGCTATGGGGGCTGACTGGAAATGGGCTGATGGGGTTAGGATTGGTAGTGGGCTGATGGGGGGGTTGGATTGGTAATGGGTTATAGGGGGGGCTTAAACTGAAAATGGGTTGATGGGGGGCTAGGACTGGTAATGGGTTGGGGGATTGCTATGACTGGAAATGGACTGAGTGGACGGGGAGGCTTGAACTGCAAATAGCTGATGGGGAGGGAGCTTGGAATGGAAATGGGCTGTGAGGGAAGGGAGCTAGGACTGAAAATGGGCTGATGGAGCAGCTAGGATAGGACTGGAAATGGGCTGTTGGGGGGGGGAGCTAAGATTGGAAATGGGCTGTGGTGGGGGCTTGAATTGAAATGGACTCATGGAGGGGCTAGAACTGGAAGTAGGCTCATGGGGGGGCTTGGACTGGAATTGGGCTGAGTGGAGGGGAGCTAGGATTTGACATGGGCTGATGGTGGGGCTAGGAAATGACTAGAAATGGGCTGATGGGGGGCTAGGATTGGAAATGAGCTGATGAAGGGACTCAGACTGAAAATGGATGGGGGAGCTAGGACTGGAAATGGGTTGATGGGGGGCTAGGACTGGAAATGGGCTGATGCAGGGACTAGAAGGGAATGGATGCTGGGTGAGACTGGAACTAGAAGGGAGCTGATGTTGGGGGAGGATTAGAATGGGATGGGGCTGGGAGAGTAAAATGGAGAGGGGAAAAATATTTTGTGTGGGAGGGATGAAAAATCTACAATTGGCCTGGTATTGGGAGAGTAAGTGGGGATTGAGGATGGAGGGGTAAAATTTGTGTGGATGAAATAAGAATGAGGAAAGAGCAAAAGGAGAAAGATTAGTATGTTAAAGCAGATGTAGAGAGAGAGTATGGAAAGAAAACTAGAAGAGAGAAGAAAGGACAAATGGACAGCAGACGATGGAGAGTTAGCAGAAAACATGAAGAAACCAGAAGAAAGTGGCTGGAGCAATTGCAACTGAAAAAAAATGCACAAAAGGTAGAAAGATATCTCTTTATTTTGAATTTATTAACTGGAATATGAAAGCTCTGGGAAATGTGCATCATTAACGTCTGCGCTTTATTTGGTACAAGAGGAAATTGATTTATAGTTTTATTTCTACAGTGTTGTTGTACATTCCAAGTTTGGCTTTTGGGGTTCCCAGTTTAATTATTGCCTTCCTGTTTCTAAATTGCGATTCCTTGTTTGGTGATGGTCTATGTTCTGCATGTGTAACTGAGCTGAGGTATTCTGTTTATGTAATTCCTATTTGACATTGCCACTTGTTCTCTTTCCCCAGTATTCTCTGAAATGTACTGGTTTAATATTTGCAGTGTTTCCTTTTGATAGGTAGGGTCTGGTGCTTTGTGAGTCCTGGTAATGCTGTCAGGATACAGCGGGTTTGCTATGGGTTCTAAATGGGCAGCGTTTGTAGTAGTTCCTAATGTTCCTGGCGGTTGGCACTGGATTATAGTAATGTAGAAATCTTTTAGTCTTTCTTTATCCATACACTCATTAAGAGACATGTTTACTAAAAGTTAGTGAATGGTAACATTATGCAAATATTTATGCAAATAAGACCACTTATGCAAATGAGGCCCCGCACCGAGTCTCCGCACATGGCCCCGCACCCCCCTTGGGCCGCCCCTGCTGGGAAGTGGGGTGGGAGGCTGTGCAGTGGAGGCAGATATGTCGATATTTGCAGCCATGAAAGGAACACATGCCCTTGTTGTAGCGCCTGCATACATCAGTGCTTGGAGAGGCTTGCTTGTGGCGGGCACACTTTGCTTTTGAAAACTCTGCCCATACTTAGAATTCATCCTCTGAAGCCAGATCCCCACATCATCTGCACCCAATGACATGTTGGGGTGCACTTCCGTCTCATGGTAGGACAGCCAAGCATACCCCTTGTACTCCTTTGCGGCATTGATGATGGTATCCATGTATGCCAACATATGTCCAAGCTGGAAGGGATCTTTGCAGCATGTGATGCTGATCATGCGGGCATATGTGATGGTCCAGTTGAGGATGGAATGCAGAATGTACCGCTCTCCTGGGTACAACAGATCACCTGTCTTAGCTCTCTTCTTTGTGTTGCACAGGCGCCTTCATTCAAGAAGCTTGAATATGTCAAAGTATGCCCTTCGGATGACTATCTTCCTGAGAGACTTTGGGACCATCTCCCACAATTTTGTTGTGTTGGGCAGAAAGATTGGTAGCTGCGTGGAATGGTCTCCCAGTGGAGGTGGTAGAGATGAGGACAGTGTCTGAATTCAAAAAGGCATGGGACAAACACAGAGGATCTCTAAAGGAAAAAAGGGGGCTTGTAGTGGTTGATATAGAAGAGCAGACTAGATAGGCCATGTGGTCTTTTACTGCCTTCATGTTTCTGTTTCTATGGCAGTTGGGGTATTGGCCACCCTGGCCCTCTCAGCATCAAGGGAGGAAAAGGAGGAGGAAGATGTGGTGGAAGAAGAACTGGAGGAAGAAGATACGTGAGCCTGCTTGTGCCTCTTCTTGCACTTGTGTGAGGGTCTCGGGATGAGTGCAGTGAAGGTATTGGGGGCACTCATCGGGGATAGAGAGAGAATCAAAGGTAATAGTCTCACCTGACCTCTCCACTGCTGTGGGTCCCATTGGCCCTGCCAAGCTGCCGCAGATGCATTTGGTGGCACCAGTTGCTGGGACTTCAGAGGCTGGGTGTTGTCTGTCAGATGTGCTGCCGGGATCTTGGAGTGTGGCACTTGCAAATGTGCAGACGGATGGCAGACGGCCTCTGGATGTGTTCCCCCCTTCCGGTGTGAGTGGCAATGGCAGTGTTTTATCCATCGGGAGCCACTGTGAGAGGGGGATCACCCCAAAGAGCTTCTTCCTGAGGCACAGTGCCCCCTCCTGTGGTGCTGGCGATGTGAGCGGTGGCCTCGCCTGTATGATAATCTACTATAGTGCTGGCACTGCGCTGAACTTGATGAGCTCTGACTCTGGCTGCTCTCACTCAAGGACACAGAGTAACGTCCCCTCCTCTTCTGAGGCGGCATACGCGGTGTGCTGGTGTGTCGATCAAATTGCTTGGAATGGGAGTTGTGAGATGGAGAATGCCTTCACAGGGTGATCAACACAGTTGGGTTGGGTGCACGCTGCACTGTGTCATGCTGGAGTTCTGGGATACTGGAGATATATGCAGGAGAGTTCTCAGGAGGGTCCATGCGCAAGTCTGTGGTCGGGCGAACTGTGGTGGGCGTGTTGTCTGCAACTGATCCAGTGTCCCCGGGGTGCTGATTGGGGGTCAGGGGCATGTGCTTTACAGCCAGGGCTAAACTCTACACTGCGGACACCCCCTTTCAAGTTGGTGGGGTGTGGGGTGCCGTCATATCAGGCCGGGAGTTTGTGTAGTCTTTTTGGGTGGCCCACAACTCCCCCTGCGGTGTCCAGGGCCACATGCTGCAAGAGTGTCTGGGTGATGATTGAGCTGGGATGGAAGTTCTCACTGCGGGCATCTTCCAGGCATGCTGATTTTTGGACTATGACCACAGCTACTCAGTCCACTGTTCTTGTGAAGGTCTGGAGTCTGCTCCTCTACTGCAGGCTCTTCAACATGTAAGAGCCGGCCAGTGGTACCTTTTCAACACCAGTGCTTCCTGGCTACTGCCCCACTCTCACGCAGCTCAGTCAGGACTTTCTTCCAAGGCAATAGAGGGCTGAGAGGTTTGCTCGAGGCCACTAGGGGTGCACAGGCTATGGCTCCACCATTGGGGGGGGGGGGCTCTGAAAAGAGCCTTTTGTTGTAGTGAGTTTGGCAAGAGCCTTTTGCTGAAGAAGGCTCTGAAAAGAGTCTTTTGCTGAAGTGGGCTCTGAAAAGAGCCTTTTGTTGAGGTGGGCTCTGAAAAAGAGCCTTGCACTGAAGAGGGCTCTGAAAAGAGACTTTCATTTTTAAAGAACGAGCATAGGGCTTGTCTGGGAGTTGAACCCAGAACCTCTCATACCCGAAGCAAGGATCATATGCTGAAGTGGACTCGCTGAAGGGGGCTCTGAGAAGAGCCTTTATATTACAAGAGACCTTGAGCCCTTCTTGCCATCCGGCTGTCTCATGCCAGACTCAGCAGGCTGGAGGATTGGGCAATCCACTGCAGCAGCCCAGTGGAGGAAAGTTTGCTCCAGTTGCAGGGAGAGCACGGCAGAAGGAGCCGGGAACGCTTACTTAAGCAGAAGAAGCAGATTCATAAGGAGGATTGCTCTGCACATTCCATTTTTTATGGGGCACGTGGGGCGGCGACAATTGTCGTGCAGTTTGCCCCCCCCCCCCGAGTGGCGGGAGTTTTTCCTGCCATGCCCAACGAGATCTCAGGCTCGTTAAGCAGTGGGCTTGTTGCACTATGCTCATTGCAGACACAAGATTTAATACACAATGTTGGGTTTGTTCTTTGCAGAGAAACCCGTGATAATAACTAGACAAAAACAGTAGTCATCATGATGGTTTTTCGGCTCCCTCCATATCAGCGGTACAACAAATGGCACCGCTGTTTTCTTCCATTTAACCAATCATGTAGTCCATTTGCACAGGCAGTGCAAATGATGTGAGGCTCCCATGGCTTATCCTGGTCACCCAGTGGGCATCCAAAATATAACTTGTACATTTGGTGAAGATCTGACATTATGGTACAGCATTGAGATATAGCAGCAAATGAACCACAAATGTAACAAAAAACATTGGAATGATTTCTACACTGTTTTGGCATGATTATTTTATTTATGATGATTTCTTCAGTGTTATTACCAAAGATGTATTCAAAATAATCAACCTGAAAAGCAAAATAAATGCCAAACAATATTAATAATCACTAACACAGTTTGTCAATTTGGCTAGTATAGCAAAACCTCCAACATTATCATCTTTCAAACCTGATGTGATACAACCAAAACAAGGCTGGTTTTGAACATTGTTCATCATAGGTTATCTAATACACATGAAATTATTTGTGTTGATTTTTTCTTGTTGACTAGTGTAATTGGTTAATCATACCTTTAGGTAAATATTCAGCCAAGCATAACCAGCTAGGCTTTTAGGTAAATATTCTCCTAAATCTACAGTAACCACCAAGACTTAACTAACTTAAGGACCCTTTTATTAAGGTACCCTAAGAGTTAACATGCATTTTAGCATGCGGTAATTGTGCACAAGGACCCGCAGTAACTTCATGATAGTTACTGCATGCTATTTCATATACTAACTGCCAATTGCACACTGGGGTGGTGAATGGGAGAGCTAGGAGCAGTGAGTAGATGTAGAGAGCACATTATAGTTAGCGTGGGGGGGATATATCACATAATGACTGCTAATGCTGCAATTAGTGCATGTGCAAGTAACACTGCCTCAGTAGGTGGAGTTAAGTCCATCTGTGGTAATTGAGCTATGTGTTAGTGTATGCATCCATGTGTCAACTGCTGGGAACACGCTGGCCATGCCCTTACTGAGGATTTGCACGTAACACATTAGTTTTAGCACTAAATGTGCACTAAGTGCAACAATCTAATGCACTTTAGTAAAAGGCTTCCTTGGCTAATTAGCACTTAAAAACAGCCCTAACCAGCTAAGTCCTCTAAAAAAAATCCTGATAAACCCTCCCTCTCTTTTTCCAAGCACTTAATTTAAAACCTGAAGTGAATCCTGCCTGGGTGGAGTGTGCATTTCGTTTCACGCCCTAGGATCGAGCAGGGTGACTGCAAGAGGATACAACCTTAGCACTGTGATTCTTCAAGCATAGGAGATACAGCCTGAAGACAGAGCGTCTAGTTTGGGGGTTAATGGAGGCCTAGAGCCTTGATTGCTGGAACAGGACTTGGACGTTTCTGCTGTTACACCACTACAGCCAGCAGCTGCAGGTGCACCACCCACACTTTCTAATCTTTCTTTTTCTCTGCAGTGCCCGGTGGAATATTCTCTCGAGATGATTTGGGAGGTTATCTCTCAGTTGAGGAGTGCTTTGCAACCCCAATTACACTCATTGTCTTTACAATCTCAAGAAAATGCATTTCAATTAGACTCTTTACAAAGAGATATTGCGGTCTCACAAAATCTCTGTAGAGAACAAAAGCTGAAGAATGACTCATTTCAAGGAACCATTATCTGCATTAATAAAGGACAATTTTGAGATCGGGGCCAAGATGGCGTCTAAAAGACTCATGGCATGAAAGCTCCGCTCCTGAAGTTTTCTGTTGTGGTTGCACAACATTTCCTGTCCAGAATTTCCTGTCCAGCTGCGATGGGTCAGAGGAAGTGCAAACAGGCATACCTACCCTTGGTTAATGCCGGTGAGAGCGGCGTGGGCCAGCAGATGCTGGAGGCATGTGGGTTTGGGCTGGGACCTGGAGCGGCATCTTCGGCAGGTCTGCCAGGTGTGAGCTGGAGACTCTGAGCATCCTGGGAATGTGACTGTCTCCCGAGTTGCAGACCCCCCCCCCCCCCGCCATGGCCTGGAAGTGAAGCGGTGTCTGGTGGAATGCTTTCCCGCAGTTGGGAATGAAGAGGACTCACCGGCAATGCATTCTCCATCTCCAGAGGCTGGAGGTTTCAGTAAATTTAACATCAATGGTGGAAGTGTCGATGACTGTGCTTGGAAAAGAGAGGACTCCAGGCATTGGGGTGTTGGTAAGACCCGCACAGAATTTTAGATGCACTGTGGGACGCTATCATGGCTATGAATCCTTACCTGAGGGTAATAGCAGAAACTGTGAGTACTGACTTTTGGGTGTTTAAAAACCAATTACTTGAAGTTTCCTGAGTTCAGGAGGAACAAGGGGTGAAGCAGGCAAAGCTGAAAGAAGCGTTTCAATGGCTTTATGGGCTGGAGGAGGCCAGAATTAAAGACAGGACTGTGAGCTCCAAAAAGATTGAATATTTGGAGAATCAAGTATAGGAAAATAATCTGAGATTGCTGAATTTTCCTCGTTATCCGGTTCAGTCACCTTTGAAGATGGTGCTCAGATATTTTCAGGAAGTGTTACAAATCCCACTGGCTGATCTGCCCTCCCCCCCCCCCCTCCCAATGAGGGACCAATATCTGTCCCTGTGTTCTAATGCCCCTGTAGCTGCATCAAATCCCTCCAATGTTGCTGGGAACCTTACAGGGTTTCTAGAGAGTTCATTAGATGTGATTACTGGCCGCTCTACCATTCTTATTACACTTGCTTTGGAATCTGATAAATCTATAATTTTGTGTTCCTATTTCAGAAATTTTGGGAAGCAGTTTTTTGGCTCTTCTGTATGTATTTTCCCAGATTTAGCTTGTGATACCCAGGCTAGGAGGAAAGAGTTCTTGGGATATAACCCAGGATTCTTTCCCTAGGTGGGTCTTTTTTACTAAAATTTCCTTCTAGAAGCCATATTACCCATCAAGGGAATAATTTGAGCCAAGGCAGCTTCTGGAATTTATAGTTGCTAGGGAGGATGTCAGAGTAGTGGTAGGGTCTCATACAGGTGATCTATAAGTCTCCAGTCAGCCATTAACTGTTATATAATGCTTAGTGAGGAATGTTCCCTTACTTTGAGGTATCTCTTGGTGCCCCAGCAGTTTCTTGTTTTTGTAGGCTAAATGAATGACTTTTGTTTTTTCTTTGTTTAATTTGTGGATTTTGTTATTATGTGTTATGCTATGATGTTTCCTTCATTCATGCATTATGCCTGATTGTTACATATAAACCATAATAAATATAAAATTGACATAATAAAGGACAATTTATTTCTTAAGAATAAGATTGAGATTCTGAAGAACTCTTCTAGGGCTGCTAATTTAAGGGGTTTGAATTTTCCTAAACTCGGCCGGCGGGCGAAGGTCGAGGTACTCCTGCATATTAGCCACCGGGCACATGGGCCCGCTTATCCTCTGCAGGACCACCCACAAGCCCTTCCCCCGCTGGTCCGTTTTAGACTTTTCCAAAAGCACCCTCACTTGCCCACCCTTCACCTGCACATGCTGGCGCCGCAAACTATTCCACACTCCCGATTTTTTGGAATTGGCCACTAATTCACCCACATGAAATGCACCAAAAAAGGCCAAACTGAATAGTGCACTGAACAGTGTGGTTTCGTAAGGTGACACCACGACCCTAGGAAAGGCAACACATAATCTTTCCAGCAATTTGTGTGTCACTGGTCATCGATGATCCCATGGAGTCGACCTCTCCCACCCCTGCAGCAACTTCCACGCTAGCCCCCCTCGAGGGACTCCATCCCAATGCCCTCGCGAAAAAATCAAATCCCGCCAAATGCCCCTGCACCACAGACCGAGTCACCCCTGCCCTTTGGCAGTGAGGATATACTGCCCTAATAAGTGATCCGACACCGCACCCATTTGCCACCCTTGCTCATGCAAAAAATTGACCACTCTTTCACAACCTCTGTGATAAGCATTCCATGTGCACTCCACCACTGAGCTCCGCAGCATATTCCTCATCTACACAGGACACAGCTCCATAAGCTCCAAGGGACCACCAACCTCTTCACCTCCGCCTCTGGTGCCAACTGACGAAACCGGTCCCACTGTAAACAAGAAAGAGCACCAGCAATGCAATTATTATGCCCGGGAATGTGTCGAGCCTTTAAAGCTACATTCAAACGCAGACAGGATAATACCACATCTCTCATCAATGACGCTACTTGTACACATCGTGGGGTGTAATGATTAATGACACTCACCACCGCTTCATTATCACACCACCATACCACCCTCCTGTTGCTCAGCCTGCCCGGCCACAACTCAAGCAACACCAAGATAGGAAATAGCTCCAAGAAAGTAATATTCCTTAACAGACCCGCGTCTCGCCAGGACGTCGGCCAGCTATCGGCACACCACGCCCCCCCCCAAAGTAAATTCCCAACCCTACACCTCCTGCAGCATCCGTGTACAGTTGCAGATCCTCACTAGACAGCTCCTCCTCCATGATTACCGACGTCCCATTAAATTCTCTCAAAAACACGTCCCACAACCGCAAATCCTCACGGATGCTCCTGGAAATTAGTATGCGGTGATGAGGTTTACAGACCCCCGCCATCGCGGCCGCTAATCGGCGAATGAATACCCGCCCCATTGGTATAACTCTGCAGGCAAAATTCAACGACCCTATCAACACTTGCATTTCTTTCAATGTGAACTTCGCGGAGGCCAACGCATTTGATACTAACACCCGCAACTTCACCACCTTCTCCACCGGCAGGCGAGCCACCATTACCTCCGAATCGATTTTGATTCCTAAGAAGGTGAGTCGTGTGGTCGAGCCCTCCATTTTACCCTCTGCCAAAGGTACCCCCAACTCCATCGCCAAACTCACAAAACCTTCCAACAGTGCTCCACATCTGGTATCCTGCGATGCACCCACAAACAAAAAATCATCTTGATAATGTACCACATCCGAACTACCCACCCCCTGAACCACTGAAGAAAGGTACTAAATTTTTCAAAGCAGGCCCATGACACCGCACAGCCCATGGGCATGCATTTATCAAAATAAAATTCCCCTGCAAATTGAAAACTCAGCAGATGAAAAGAGGAAGGGTGCACCGGCAACAAGCGAAAAGCAGATTCAATATCCAACTTTGCCATCAGTGCCCCCTGACCTGCTTTCCTAAGTAACTCCGCCGCCCTATCAAATAAGGAGTACCGCACCGTGCAACACTCGCGCGGGATGTGGTCATTAACCGACGCCCCCAATGGAAATGACAAATTGTGAATTAGCCAAAACTTTCCCGGCTCTTTCTTTGGTATAATCCCCAATGGAGACACCACAAATTTACGGAAGGGGGGCATTGCAAACGGACCCGCTATCCTGCCCATCTTTAGCTCGGCATCCATCTTTTCCTGCACTACGGACTCGTAACGTCGCACCGATAGGGAATTTCTAGCTGCTGCCGCCGTCACCCCACCCTGGACTGGAATAACGAAGCCCAACTGGAACCCCAACTGCAAAACATCCCTATCCCCTTTCTTTGAGTAGCGGCGCAGACATGCGCTTAGCGCCCCCACCCGAATAGGAGATGGGGCCACACCAAACGCCACACCACTACTTGGGGGCCAGCACGGTAGCCAACTGAGCACCTTTTTTAATACATTTTGCTGCCAGGTGCCCCCCGCCACAGACGGAACATCCATGCCGTAACTTGCAGTCCGGGAAAGGGCAGGAAGACTTATTGAACCACCAACACATGTCCCCCATGTCCCCTGCTTGCTCGGCAAATTGACCCCTCCCCCACAAAAGGAACGGTTCACCCCTGCATTGGCCGCAGAACCTACCTTGCCTCCACTCTCACCCTCGCCTCCTGAATTGGTTCTGACTGACATCTGCGTGAGCCACAAGTTAATATCCTGTGTGCCCCAAGTTAACAACTTGTTCTCCTCCATTTTTTCCCTGAACTTTTCATCGTAATTTAGCCATGACCACCCGTCATGGGGTGTGACACCTCCAAAATCGAGTTCGCGTATGACAGCAACATCCCGTAATGTTCCGGGTATTGCTGGCCCCAAACACTTGCCAAACGCAAGAAAGCCCTCATCCAATTCACCACGTTCCTCGAGAGCTTTCTAATCTTCCTTGCGCTTCTTCCTACTCTCACCAGAATGCTTCCGATCCTCCAACAACCGGAAAATATCAATGTATCGCCGCCTCTGTATTTTCCGCTGCAACTTCTTCGGCACCCCCTCCCACAACTCTGATAAGGTTGTCGAGGTAGTCGTCCCTCCACCGGATGCTCCCCCCGTTGTTGCACTAGCCAGTCCCGCTGACCTCCCCCCATCACCCCTTGAAGATGTTGCCAATGAACTCGATGATGTGGAGGAGGACGAGTCCGAACTACGCCTCCGCCTGCACGCATGCTTCTGTTTCTTGATCGCCTTTCCCGACCATTCCACTCAGACGCCCCTGCCTTCGATCCCTGCTACCTGCTCGGCTTGCAACTCACCCATCTCTGCCGCAGCGGTCGTCCCCATCACTGGCACACCTCCTCATGCGTCTGTGGACATCCTGACCGGGGGGGGGGGAGCAGACCAAGCTGGCTGCCACACCCCTGCTCAATCAGCCCTAGATGGGCCCTGCCCTCCCCTTGCCTACCGATCGCATGCCTGCTGTCCAACATACTCAATGCCCATCTGCACAGCCAACCCCCCCCCCCCCCCCAGTTTCTCCTTTTGTGTCTCCACAGGTTCCATGGCTGGCCGCTTTGGGAGTGCTGCAGAGGACAGTGGGCCAATCATGGGCAGTGAATATGGTCAGGACGTCCACAGACGCATGAGGAGGTGTGGCGGCAGAGGCTGCTGCAAGAGGAGTTGGCACTTAGCAGTCGGTGGAGGAGTGTCCACAGGAGGTGCTGCATCGACCAGTGATGGGGACGACCGCTGTGGCAGAGATGGGTGAGTTGCAAGCCGAGCAGGTAGCGGGGATCGAAGGCGGGGGCGTCTGAGTGGAATGGTCGGGAAAGGTGATCAATTAGAAGGATGCACCCTGCGTCCTCGCTCCTCCTGGGCCCCCCACCTCTTTTATTTTCCCAACGCGCGTAGGGTACCACATCAGGCCACACCCGCCGGGACCCTACTTGCGTCCTTAACATTCCGGAATCATCAGGAGCTTCTTTTGAAGGCAGAGGCTCTGCAGTTGGGGGCTCTTTTCTTTTTTAAATTTCCATGTAAATGTGTGGTGAAACTAAATTCTGTTTCCTATGTTTCTTTGTGAGCCTCCTCAATCGGTTGCCTTTATAAACTCTAGAACAGTTATTTTTTCTGCTCCAATGAGTTTGTGATCTCTGATATGAGTGATGATCTGCTTTGAATTCAAATGTTTTTCCTTTTCCATTTTGTTATTTGGTCTCCCCCATAAACTGAGGACTAGAGTGATGGATAATTTAGTTTTATTTCTCTTTTCTCTTTTTGCCTTTACTTTCATTTTTTCTGGACAAATTTTTCTCTACTTGGTATGTAATTAAAATTATAAATAGAAAAAAAATTAAAAAAAATAAATTAGATGATGATGGCTGGACTAATTGTTGTAATATTGTGTTTTATTATTGTATGTATAATCCACTTTCAACTTTGGATAGAGAGACTATAAATAACTAGATAAATAGGAAGCAAGAAAAGAAGGGATCAGGACTTGAGTGAAATGTCATCTCTTTATTTGGGTGTGGGAAGAGTGGAATGGAGTTGGCACTCAGATACTACCACTAGAGGGTTGATCTTCCATGTAAAGGCAATTGATCTTTATCTACTACTATCACTGCTTATCATTTCTAAAAAGCTACTAGGCCTGTGCAGTACTGTACAAACACATACAACACAGCCCCTGCCCCACAAACACAATAAACAGGTGTCTAGGGTAATTCTTAATGAAATTATTAAAATGCACATGAGTGTAGACAAGAGAAGAAAGGGGTCTGGATTCAAGAGCAGCTTCAAAAAGATGAGTTGTTAGCCTGGATTTGAATAGGACCAGAGATGGAGCCTGATGTACCGTGATTTGATTAATGTGCGTATCTGCCGTGGAGAGGTGCGAGAAGAGAGGAAATGAGGAGCTGAAGCATAATGCACGTGCAGGTTAGTAGGAGAAGTTTGCATACTGTACCTGAATGTAATTCACCTTGATCTTCTTCTGGAAAGGCATGAGCTAAATACTAATAATAAATAAAATATAACAAGGGAGGGGGGCACCTCCTGCCCTGGTTCCTGTACAGGATCTCCTCCTTCCTTATGCCCATTCAGATGAGCTTCAGGATCTCCTTCTCAGTTAAGTACACCTCTCTCCAGGCAGCCATCTTTATTATGAAGGGATTTTTTTTCCTCTAAGGGGCAATATTGGATGTGGAGACTGCAGACTTACAGGTGCAGAACCAGAGATGGAGAATATGCATGAAATCATGGCTTATGACACATTTAAATGGCACTACTCCAAACAGAGCTCTATACTATAGATATCTGTTTTATTATAGAGAAAATATTTTTGCTGACCATCAAAAACAGAGCAATAGACCACACAAGTCACTGCTCATTTCTCATCATTGTTCCATTTTTCTCAGTGTCTTTACTAATTAGCTTAGTTTCTGGCATTCAAGCAGTTTTAACGTTCAAGCAGACTCACTATACTCTTCCAGCATAAGCAACTTTCCCGTAAGTACCCAACATTGTACTGTGTTTCAAAATTATAGATGCTTTATATCCCGGAAGTGGAAAGATAAGTGACAATGATAGGTCCTGGATGCCCTTTTCCAGACCTGGATAAGCTCCATAAAATTGGGCTTTAAGGGGTAATTTCATAGCCAATTTTTGCATTATGTGGCCATATATGAATGCATAAGGCCTCATATAAAACCAGTAGTGTGGAAGTATGTGTGCCGGTATGAATGCACATGCTCTTCCTGCAGGAGTAGCCAGGGAGTGGATCTGGAGGGAGTGTGGGCAAAGTTCACAAGTGCATGCATTGATTATAAAATATCTCCATTTGTGTGCGCAGTTGCATATTTTGCATGCATTCATTTGTACCTGTTATAGAGCTTTTAAGGTGCAATTCCTGCCACTTAGGTTGGTATTTTATAAACATAGATAGGCACCAGTGTGTCTTAAAATGTAAGTTTAAAATAGGCATCTGCTTACCTTCTCATCCTAGGGGCCCTGTAATGGAATTACTCTCCAAGAGACTCCTAAGAAAAGCTTTGCAATCAGATAGTGCACTTCTGCCTTTCTTCCCTTTTTTCTCTTTTCTGTAACATCCCCAAATTTGCTATAAAAGCTTCCCTATTTCCATCAACCAAAAACACCGTGATAAGTAAAATCTCAATGTGAATTTCTATGTTGCTGCTGAGCATGGTAGTTAATGGCTCTATTTGCCAACTTTTTAGTCATTAGTTTCATCTAGACCTCTTTTCATTCCACACTTTCGTGCATACTAATTAGATATATAAATTCTTCCTTCATGTGCATCTCATTACCTCTGAAATTGCTAAATCACCCTCATGCAGCATTTATGTATGATCTTCCTCCGCTATTATCTTTAGTTACAAAGTTCCTCTACTTTAATTTTGTGCCTAAATGCTATATAATTTATAAGAAAAAATACATTACAGGCCGAAGGTAGAATCACAAACTGTTAAGGGCTTGATTATCAATTGTTTCTTTTTCTATCCTCTGCCTATGAGGAAAAAGCGTTGTTCAATCACGTTCTTAATTCTTTGAAATTTGATTATTCTATGCCACATACGGTCTTTCTAAATACCGTGTTGCTAATTTATTGCTCTACAGTGTTAAGATTACTTGCATTTTATACTACTGTTTTTCTGAAGGAAAAAAGGAAATCTGCTTATATACAACTCTATATTCCTCAATATCTTAAAATCACTCATTGAAAGCACAAAACAAAGTACTGCAGCAAGACAGTACTATCAGTGAAAAATGGTGCTATTATACCATTATGCTGGATGTCTAGACTACACCGTGTACAAGGAACTAAGTTGGGGTATAACCTTTTTAATCTCCAGATTTCACACTTTTGCAATCTAATCAAGAGACCGTAGATTGTCTGAGTGTATGTACTATAAATAACATATGCTGCAAAGTGAGAAATCGGTATCCAGACCATGTGATGGGAATTGATATAGCTATGCTACTTTGCAGGCTCCTGCTGGAAAAAGTACTAAGTAATAGATTCCATCAAGCTAGATTTATTCAGGGTTTGTGATAACGCAAGCCCTTATAGCGTAATTGACAATATCATTAACATTTATGAATGCATATTATTCTTGTTTGCATGAGAAGTTCTGACAGAGGAATCACATTTCCAGGAAAAACAACTGTGTATCAGCCCTGCAAAGTGCTACATGTGCCTGTGTATACATGTGTATATAAGCTTGAATCACCATTATTTAGGGGTTCTTTTACTAAAGTGCAGTAAGTTATTTTGCATTTATCACACATTCTGAGTAAACATTAATGAGCAGCAACTGCAAAAGTTGTGTGGTAGCTGGTTGGGTAGCTGTGCAACATGTTCCCTGCAGTTGCCGCACTGAAAACCTTACTGTGCATTAAGGTCATTGACAATTACTGCGGGTGCACTTAACACCACCTATTGAGTGACTTTAAGTGCACCCATGCTAATTGCAACATTGACAGCACGTGGTTTCATGTGCTTAATGCATTATGCAATCCACGCTCACTCTCTACCTATAACCTACCTATTTCCTGCCCCATTGCACAATAAGCAATTAATGTGGGAATTAATGTGGTAACTGTCATGCCAGAGTGGCAATAATTACCGTGGCCCCATGCTAACAGTCACTGCATGCTAAAACATGCATTAACTGTTTAGTGAACTGTACTAAAAGGGCCTCTTAGATGATAGTGTCACAGATGAAATGTGTTCAGTCCCAGGAAAGGGAAAGATGATGGCCTTGTGCTATGTAAGTAATGCTTATTGCTAAAGGAAGGACATTAATGTGATCTACCTCATAAGAATGTCCTTCTCCTGTCCTATGCCAAGGTTGGATCTTGGTTTTCCAGCATAGATATCAAAGGAAAGAGAAAAGAAGGATTTTTTTAGGAATGTGCAAAGAAAATATTCTTGTTTCATTTTACGGTCATTTTTAGACTTTTTCAAATTTTCAGGATTTTTGTCAGTTTGTTTTATACATTCATCTTAATAATAAATGTTTAATGCACATTTTATCAAATCAATGAGAGTCACTTCATACTGTAATTACACTTCATACATTAAAACAATTTTTTGTGCAATAAATCTTTAAAGAACACTAATGAACCAAATGCACAACAAATGGACATCCTGGGATTTATAACTGTTCAATTTATCACCCTGTTGTCCACCTGTTACTGATATCTCCCACTGTGTTTCTGCCACTGCAGGAAATGTGCACCTCAACCCCTGCCAGACCTCTGTCACTAAGAAACATTCTCAGTTTATCAAATGTATACTTGTTGGTCATATGTCGATAGAAATTGGTGTATATGTGTCCCATCCTCTCTTAATTCACTGTGAACATATCATACAATTGATTGAAAGTTATCTAGGCAGGATAGATCAGTAAATCTTATGCAGAAGAATCTATCATATGGAAGAGCCTTGAGAATCCAGAGTTTTCATCTTGTGAAACAGCTGACTTTGGTAGCATTAAGTGGAAGAAAACTAAATAATATATCAATCCAAACTCATGGGGAGGGGTTACCTGCACAGAACGGCTGATACATCTACACTTGCCACCTTGCTGGGCAGACTAGATGGACAATACTGGACTTTATCTGCTGTCATATATTATGTTATAATGTAGGAGAACACTTTCCATGGGGGCTAGAATACTTAATGAAATTATTAAATCTGTAGTGTGACCATGTCTTTGGGTAGAGAAGCAAACCTGCTGAGGAAAGTCCTGATTTTCATTAATGAAAGAAAATATTTGCCACTGAGACAAGGATTGGCAGGTGGTGCATTGAAGGAATGGAGGATTCAGAGGACATTCAACTGAAGGGTTGAGTAAGGGAGGGGGATTAGAAGAAGTTTACCTTAAAGAGTATCTTTGGAAATCGTATATACTTCCTGGATTACTCCAACTACGTTACCTGTATCTTAGAAAGTTTAAAACATTATGTTCAGATCAGGAGAATGTTGTAGATTGTTTCATATAAAGGAGAAAAAATAACTCTGAATTGTATTTCATGATAAATTACTATAGTGTTTTCAAATTTATGACAATGGAGTAAACAGCAAAGGATGTGTCACACATGACACTGGGAGGATAGTTTTATAAGAAGATGCCTTCTTTTCTTTATAAAACACTAGCATAGTGGGACTCAAGATGGTTGCACAAGGCAGACACTGATCGGGAGAGCTCCAGCATACCACTGTGTTTTTCCTGTTTGTTAGTTTTCTTTCTCATTTCATCAATGGGGAGCTGATCCGTGAGGTGCAAGGACAAGGGTTTCCCCTTGACGCTGGACCCTGCCCTCACAAAGAGCTAACTTTTGGTAGTGTCTTTCTGTTCACATATGCCATGGGAACTGGACTCAGGGAATGGCACATTGCCTGCTGGAGCCATGGAGAAGATGTCACTCAGCCCCAAGGTACACACACCTCCACAGCAATCTAGAACTGCTTTGATCTCTGGCTTGCATCAGCAATGCAACTTGGAAGAATGTAGCATTGGGTGTTTGCAAAGGGGGATGTCGGCAGCAGGTATTCTGAGGAAGGCCAGCTAGTGTCATTGGCAGCAGGGCTTGAGGGAAATCTTCAGACTGTGGAGAGGTAACTGGGACTGTTCCAGCCCCTATGATTAAGCTGGGAACAGTTACTTTAGACTCATTATGGAATGCTGTGATCTCTGTGGAATAGTCAGTCACCTTTTGGATTGACCAGTTATTGGGAATTAACTTGCAGCTTAAATTTCAAATTCAAGATCATAGCAATAGGTTCGGTCCAGAACTTCACGACTGAGGAAGTGAGGAAGCAGGTAAACGTACTTTAACATGTTTACCACACTGCTCTGCTCTTGTAAGTTTGCCGTGGGGAATGCGAGACTTTGGCCCAGTGGGAAACTGCCACCAGGCCCGCATTCCCCATGGCAAACTTACAAGAGTGGAGCAACATGGCAAACATGAAAGGGTAAGTTTTTCATACTGCTGCCGCCACATGGGGGGCCCACATGGGGGATGCATCACCACCGTGATAATGGGGGTCCCTCAGCAAACCTTTGCTTGGGAGCTCCACATTTTAACTTATGCCACTGCCTGTGCATGATGATACTGTTTATCTTATCCCTTTATTGGGAATGGTGTGAAATTTGAAATCTGATAAATAAAAATTAAAAAAAGAACACACTAGCATATGTGACAATATTACCAGCAGTACCACAAGATTACTGATAGGAGATCTTGGGGAGGGGGTATTGGTTAGAACATCAGTCTGGGTGCCGGAAAGACCAGGATTTGAATCCCAGCTGTATCTGAATATAACTCATGTGGAGCTACAACTACATTACTAAATGAGTAGGAGGAGAAGCTAAGTAGTTAGAGCAACAACCTGGTAACCAAAGCAACCAGTTTTTGAATCACACTGACACTCCTTGTAGCCTTTGGCAGGTCACTTAACCCTCCATTGCCTCAAGTACAAGCTTAGATTTTAAGCCCCCAAGGGACTTAGAAATGCCTGCTGTAAGTGGATGTAACTGAACTTGAACTACTACTGGAAAGATGTGAGCTAAATATGAAATAAATAAATTGCCTTGGCATTATCTGGATAGCAATGAAGCAAAAAGGCTATCAAAGCTTTAACTGGATAGTGGACTGACTATCACTGCTATCTGAATAACGCTTGAAAAACAAACAAAAGAGCAGAGGATGACCAGGCCTTATACTACAAGTTTCTTTATTGGAGGAACTTGTGCTATAAGGCCTGATCACCCTCCACTCCTTTATTTGTTTTCAAGCAACATATTTGTGGAAGCTGGCTTTCCTTTGTGTGTTTCCGGTTTGGACATCTGAATAATGCTGCATGTTGCCACATTAGTTACTGAAGGGACAAATCCAGAACTAAGATGTGGGGATGAGTTCTTCAGCATACCATTCTCCCCTACAAGCACTGAAAAAGGTAGGGTAGCAGGATGAAAGGCATAAATATGTCAAGACTCTGAGTGAGGGCCAAGGACATAGCAGCTGTGACATTAGTATTCCATGGCGTTGAATAAATACCAAAGTAAGAAGCATAAACAAAGATTAAAAAAAAAGAAAAGCTCAAGGCACTACAAGATGGAGAAAACACTACAAACAGTGGCAAGACTATCTCAAAGCACCTTGAGAACAGGACAAGTTGAAAAATACATACTTACAATAGGATTCAAAATGGCGTATTTCCACCTTCCTCCATTTACAGACCCAGCCATGTACAGTATGTGTGGAGGACACATTGGGAAAAGATATAGTAAAGTTGTGTTTCAGTAGAGTGGCAGAGGGTAGGTGTGTGTGTGTGTAGGTTAGGGAACTGTATAAGGTATGTGTGGTAATTCGTATGTCTGATATGGTGTATATATTTGTGATGTGGACAATATCTCCAAGAGGGTTAGTTTCATGCATACCATGACAGTAATGAACATTGAGTCTGATATTCAATTGGGATGGCTATGTGTTGATGATGGTGTGATATTGGTAGTGGTGTAGTGGTGGTGGTGGTGATGGTGGTGGGGCAGTGTTTGTGGTGTGGTGGTGAAAGTGGTGGCAGGGCAGCATTAGTTGTTGTGTTGGTGGTGGTATGGTATGGATGCTGTGTTGGTGGTGGGGCGGTGGTGGTGGTGGTGGTGTTGGTGGCTGGGCAGTGTTGATGTAGTGTGGTGGTGGTGGTGGTGTTGGCAGGGTGGTGTTGGCAGGGTGGTGTTGGCAGGGTGGTCATGTAGGTGGTGGTGTGGTATTTGTGGTGGTGTAGGTGGTGGGGCAGTGTTGGCTGCATGGTGGTGGTGGTGATGGTGGTGTTGTTGATGATGGCATGGCATTGGAGGTGGTGGTGTAAGAACATAAGAAAATAAGAAATGCCATACTGGGTCAGACCAAGATTCATTAAGCTCAGTATCCTGTTTTCAACAGTGGCCAGTCCAGGTCACAAGTACCTAGCAGTTTCCCAATAAGACACACAGGTTCCATAATGCTGGTATTGGGGTAAGCAGTGGATTACCTGGGTCCTCTTTAATAACAGTTTATGGACTTTTTCTCTAGGAAACCATTTTAAACACATTTACACTAACAGCTTTTAATACATTCTCCGGTAACAAATTCCAGAGATTAATTATGCGTTGAGTGAAAAAATATTTTATCTTATTAGTCTTAAATGGATTATACGTTGTTGTTGTTGTTGTTGTGTTGTTGTTAAGTGCCGTCGAGTCAGAATCGCCTCATGGTGACCCTCTGGATAGCTATCCTAAATTGCGTTTGGTCTTCAGTCAGGCGGCTTATTGTTGACAGACTGGTACCGCAGCTGCTGTTATTGTATCGATCCATCTCATTGCTGGCCTTCCTCTTTTGTGTTGACCTTCTATCTTGCCAAGCATGATGTCTTTCTCTAATGGTCTCTCTCTTCGCATGATGTGTCCAAAGTATGAAAGTCGAAGTCTTGTCATCTGAGCTTCTAAAGAAAGCTTAGGTTTGATCTCCTCTAGTACCGACTGGTTTGTTCTTCGGGCAGTCCATGGTATACGAGTATTTGCTGCCAGCACCATAATTCAAAGGCATCAGTTTTCTTTCTGTCTATCTTTTTCACTGTCCAGCTTTCACATCCATATGATGTTATTGAAAATACCATGGCTTGAACAAGTCGAATTTTTGTATGGAGAGAGACATCTCTGCTCTTGAGAATCTTGTCTAGGTCTTTCATAGCCATTCTGCCAAGAGCAATGCGTCATCAGATTTCTTGTCTGCTTGTTGCTTCTTTATTGATAGTTGCCTGCTAATACTAATGCCCTTTAACCTTTCCCAGCATTCGCGGCTTCACAGGAACAGCCGCCAGCGTGAAGGAAAAGGCTCTTCACGCTGGCGGCTGTACAGAGGGAGCCGGGGCCTCGCACGGGCTTCCCCGGCTCCCTCTAAAGCCTCAGACAGCCGCGGTTTTGTGGGGGGGAGGACAAGGACTGCCTGGGCTGTGATGGGGGGGAGGGGACCTGGACTGGAATAGGGTTGCCAACTGGCTCCAGATGCGTCCGACAGGGTCAATCCAGTCCTGGGTTTACCCCATTGCATGCAGGGATATGTAGTTCTAATTTCTCCATTGCACTCCATAAGAAATGGAAAACTACAAGTCACTGCATGCAATGGGGTAAACCCAGGACTGGATCAAGTCTGTCGGGCGCATCTGGAGCCAGTTGGCAGCCCTAGACTGGAAAAGGGCTATGAGGGGGGAATTGGACTGGAAATGGGTTGTGATGGGGGGGGGGACCTGGACCGGAAAAGGGCTATGGGGGGGGGACTTGGACTGGAAAGAAATGGGCTGTGATGGGGGGGGGGACCTGGACTGTAAAAGGGCTATGGGGGGGAGGGGACATGGACTGGAAATGGGTTTTGATGGGGAGGGGACCTGGACTGGAAAAGGGCTGGGGGAGGTGGCATGGACTGGAAATGGGTTGTGATGGGGAGGGAGACCTGGGCTGGAAAAGGGCTGGGGGGGAACTTGGACTGGAAATAGGCTGTGATTAGGGGGACTTGGACTGGAAATGGGTTGTGAAGGGGGGGGGGACCTGGACTGGAAAAGGGCTATGTGGGGGGGGACATGGACTGGAAATGGGTTTTGATGGGGAGGGGGACCTGGACTGGAAGAGGGCTATGGGGGGGGGGACATGGACTGGAAATGGGTTGTGATGGGGAGGGGGACCTGGACTGTAAAAGGGCTATGTGGGGGGGGACATGGACTTGAAATGGGTTTTGATGGGGAGGGGGACCTGGACTGGAAAAGGGCTATGGGGGGGGGGGCATTGACTGGAAATGGGTTGTGATGGGGAGGGGGACCTGGACTGGAAAAGGGCTATGGGGGGGGGGAACCTGGACTGGAAATGGGCTATGGTGGAGGGAGGGGGAACTTGGACTGGAAATAGGCTGTGATTAGGGGGGCTCGGACTGCAAATGGACTGTGATGGTGGGGGGGGTAGGACTGCAAATGGACTGTGATGGTGCGGGGGGACTCGGACTGCAAATGGGATGTGATGGGGGGGGGCCTAGGACTGGAAATAGGCTGTGATGGGGGACTTGGACTGGAAATGGGCTGTGATTGGGGGGGGGCTAGGACTGGAAATGGTCTGTGATGTGAGGGCTAGCACTGGAAATGGGCTGATGAAGAGCTGGAATAGGACTGGAAATGGGCTGATGTGGGGCATGGGAGAATGGGATTAGAAGGGAGTGGATGCTGGGTGGGAATAGAACTATAAGGGAACTGATTTTGGGGGAGGACTAGAATAGATGGGGAATGAGAATGGAGAGGGGAAAAATATTTTGTGTGGAAGAAAAGTTTATGATGGGCTGGGTATTGGGAGAGTAAGAGGGGCTTGAGAATGGAAAGGTGAAATTTAAATGGATGATAAAGGAATAAGGAAAGAATTGGGGGAAAGAGCAAAAGGGAAACAATCAGTATGTTAAAGCAGAAATAGAGAGAGAATGGAAAACATCTAAAAGAGAAGAAAGGACAAATGGATAGCTCGCAGAAGACACGAAGAAACCAGAAGAAAGTGACTGGAGCAATTGCAACTGAAAAATAAAATGCCCAAACAGAAGGTAGAAAAATACTTTTTATTTTGAATTTATTAGCTGGAATATGTCTGGTCTGGGAAATGTGTATTGATAACATCTTTGCGTTTTTGTTTAGTGCAAGAGGAAATTACTTTATAGTTTTATTTCTCCAGTGTTGTACATTTCATGCTTGGATTTTGGGGTTCCCAGTTTAATTATTATCTGACCAAGGAAGTTAGCCTACACGTATCCTCGGTAATTTTTGTGGGTGGGGCTGGGGGCGGGGCAGGGGTGGGACTAGGGGCAGAGAATGGGTGGAACATGGCGAGCCACAGGTGTCGGGTTTTTCTCAGTGAAAAAGTTGGTAACCCTAGGGATATGTAATTATTTTATTTATTTTATTTATTTATTTAACATTTCTTATATACCGCCTTTCATGATTATCTGGAGTGGAGCAGTGGCCTAGTGGGTACTTTAGGCCAGATGGTTGGGGGTTCAAATCCCACTAGAGGACAGCAACCTTGGGTCAGAAGGACTGGGGTTTCTAGTCCCACAGGTGTTCCTTGTGGTCTTGGGCAAGCCACTTAACCCTCCATAGCCCATGTTCCCTGCAAAAATAGTTATCTCCACGTTATAATGCCCTGTTCAATGTAATTTCAGTTTGTTCAATGTAAACCACGCTGATGCAGAATAGCATGGTATATAAGAGAATGTAAATAAATAAATAAATCTGAGCTCTTGTACAGTGAGGGGTTGAAATGCAATTGTAGCAATAATGCTCACCACAACTGTCCCAGGATGCAAATAACATAAGACCAGTAAAGAGCAGGTTGCTCCAAGTACTGTCACACTATCAGACATTCAGAGTTGGCCATATACCCACAGCCAGAAGTTACTTGGTCCACAGTTCTTCATAGCCATGCATATCACCATGCAGTATGTGATTTGTGGAACAAGATGTTACCCATAGCATTACATTTTCATGGTCCCATGATGTAGATGTGTCAGGCTGCCCCCACCCAGCTGCAGTACAACCTACAAGACACAGAACTGATAGATCACATTACTTTCAAACCCTACCCAATACATTGTGAGAATAGAGGAAGACATCAGCAATGGAGACTCCATCACAGCTATTGTGCAATGTAGATGGGCAGTGGTACAGGTACTGGGCCTGCCTATTAAGTACACAGTAGTAGATGGACTATTTTGCACATAACTGAGTTGTAGGGATGTGTGTATAGTCCAGGGGTTCCCAAACAGGTCCTTGGCCCACCACCCTGTCATGTTTTCAGCAGATCCACAATAACAATGCATGAGCGAGATTAGCATTCTATGGCGATAGTGTATGCAAATCTCTCTGATGCATTTGAATTGTGCATATGCTGATACCCTGATTGACTGAGAGGCTAGTCTGTGAACAATAACTATAGACAATAGTTATCTGTAGAGATGTTTGGTGCATCATTGGGGTATGATTATTTTGCTTTGTCATTCACAGTTGCCCCAGCTGCAGCATCTAAACCTGCCATGGAGAGATGCAGCAGGCGGCCAGGGTCACTGAACTCTTGGGCAATGGAGAAAGGGCCCAGTACCACCCCCAGGGCAGAGGGCAGCTCCTGGGAGCAAGGAAGAACATGACCTGTGCCTCTCCCTGCAGTTGACATTACCAGAGAGGGCACAATAGCCCAGCTCCCAGGAGGAGGCCAAGGGAGGACCTCCAGAGATACTTCCCATGCAAAAGGGAGCTGTGCAAGACACCCTCCCCCACCACAGATGTACCTGTGGCCCCTCTACAGCCTGCACCAAATGTGAGGATGAGGATCCTACAGGGGATACAAGAGGACCTGATGGTGCACACCACTGACATCAATGAACAGCTAACAGGTAGGTTGTGCATGCATGGGTATGCTGTGTTTGAGTTGCAACTCAGTTCAGGTGAGCACATAGAGGATGGTGGTGGGGGCACAGGCATATGCTGACATATTGATTCTAACCACAACCAAGTGATGCACTGGGATGGATGGATGATATGGAGATAGCCTTGCCAGTCAAATAGGCTGACAGAACCTGCTTCACTACACATGTCCCCATCTATTCAGGCAATTCCCACATGTGCTCTGTTTTGGCATGTGTTACTCTGTGTCTCCAGTGTGGCATGGACATTTACACTTTCTACATGATGTCATATAGTGGGTTGGACAAGGGGGCTGCCTTGCAATTCATAGCACAGTCCCTGGCTGAGACACAGACTCCATTTGACATTGCTAACACATTGCATGTGTATATGATACAATATCCTCCACAGGCAAGTCTGCCACATCTCCCTCCCTCAGCTAGAGGTTTCCAATGACAAATGGCTCCCTGGCTAGGTGTCTACCCACTACTGGTGCTACTTCATTGGTTTGGGGTGCTGTTATGTGATCCTGATGATTTGGGGAAAGAGGTGTGGCTAAACACATGGGTGTAGCTCAGTGAGCTATGATAGTACAACTGCTCGGCAAGGGTGTTGGTGGAAGGCAGGACGCATGAGGCAAGGTTACTGTGCGGGGCCATATGGATGCAAAGGGTCACAAAGACATACTTGTGACCCTAGTTGGTACCTCAGCCCTTCCACTTGCATTTTCCTATCCAAATTTCACTGCACAGCTCTCATGTAGACAGATATGGAGGTATTCCATGGCTGAATACCAGTCATCATCAGATCCACATACAGTATGAGGGGGACCAAGAGGCAGAATATAGGGTGATAGCACAGTGTATTCATGAGGGGAAGAGAGTATAGGTGTGTACAGCATGCCACTTTCATAGGAGGGCAAGGAGAGTGGTCACAACCACATTAGAAACTTTTGGATGCCAGGACTGCCATGGTGGACAGTCACCGCTAGCCATCTGCATGCAAGACATGAATACAGGAGGGTGGGGCTCCATAGATACACCACTCTAAAACATGACAGGGCTCTATGCCCATGCTGTGCTAGGTAACTCCACTCCAAATCTGCACCCCATGGGCCCATGGATGCCTCCAGCCATGCAATCTGGCTCCAGACCTATACCTCTTCACACTGCCAACAACAGCACTGAGAACTTGACATTGCTGTAGATCAGTATGAACTGTCAGCTATCATAGTGTTAGTGATACTGCAGAAGAGCTATTCGGTAAGGTTTGCTTTTTTGCAGATGATACCAAAATCTGCAATAGAGTAGACACTCAGGAAGGAGTAGATAACATGAAGAGGGATCTAGTTAAGCTTAAAGAATGGTCTAGAATTTGGCAGTTGAAATTTAACCAAAAAAGGAGGAGAAGGATGCCTCCCGCAATATATTGTTGAAAAGTAGCGGAGGACAAGGACCACGGCCACCACAAGTATTGTCCAAAAAAACTTTATTGAAGCCTCAAATAAACAGTTTCGGCCCTAGGCCTTCGTCAGGGGTCTATAAACAGACATATAGGAACACAATTAAAATATAAAGATATACAATCTTCATATACAAACAAAATGAACAACATCAATAAAGTATAATACATTACCAAAATAAATATATATACAAAGGACATAGAAACAGTCCGGGAGACCGGAGCAGTATCAATTTCTCCCAATCTAAAACAGAGAAATACAATTAATCAAATAAAACCAAACCTGGTATAATAGTATACAAAACAAATGTATAAAAATCTGTTGCTTTAAAAAAACCTTTAAAACTAATACAGGGAACATCATAAAAGTATAACAAAACAGAAACATATAAAAATATATATATGGAAAGGAGGGGGCATTATAGCATAAACGATTAAAATGTATATATTTGCAATAAATATGATACATGTATATATGATAAACTAAAAATAATGCCCAACAAATAAAAACAAGCAATATATGACAAGTGTATATACTGTGATAGGGTTGAAGCTAGTGGAGCTCAGGATTTGAAAAAAACCGCTGTCTTTCACAAAGCAGCTGACTTGCAGGAGCTGCAATTACATATCAACACAGCTAGAGGGAGCAGGCACGAACCTGCAGAGGCTGAGCAAACACACCCAAGTACTGATTATGCAGGGACTAATCAGATGCACCTGAAGAGCAGGCCAGGAAACTCAAGAGGAGAGCAGCTTTATAAGCAGAGGGCTGCAGTCAAACTAAGGAGGGGAGAAAGAGTAGAAGAAGCCAGGATCCAAGGGAGAGAGACTCCAGGAGAAGCCAGGATCCAAGGGAGAGAGACTCCATGCCTAGAGGGAGGCCTGAGCTCACCAGAAGAATTGAGAAAGGAACTTAAAGGTACTGGAAGGAAAGGTCCTGACAGTGGAATCCCCCATACTGAGAAGCAGAGAGGCCTGGATTCGTTACCTGGCCATGCCAAGCTTCACGGACGACAAGCAGTACCCAGGAGACTCACAGAAACAGTCTGTAAAGGAGACCGTATCCAAGGAAGGGTACCTGGTAAGGAAAATACCAGCAGCACCTACTTCAGGAAGCCAAGGTACAGTGGTACTTTAATTCTAAAAAGAGACTTAGCTCCTAGAAGGGCTTTTGAATCAGATAACCATTCTGAGAGGAATGAAAGAAGGCAGGAGTTCTGGAAGCCATGCCATAGAGGCCTAAGAACAAGCCCTGCTTCCTACTTGAAAAACCTTGAACAGCCCAGCTGGAGGATAGGTGAAGGAAATACTAATTTGCACCTTATAGCAGCCAGGGAGAGCTCAAATACAGGAGAAAGCACAGATGAACTGGAACCCATGCAAGTGGAGCCTGGGGATTTAGAAGCATTGTCACAGGAGGAATTAATGGACTGCTCTATTTGTGTTGCGGGAAGCCTTGAGTCACTTGCAGAGCTATAGTTTACCAGAACATGCACTAACAATGATTTTGCTTACACTGAGCTAAAGGAGAGCTAGTTTATTTGTTTCACTCTGAAGTTGAGAAAACCCTTTATATTCTACAAGGGACTGTGAAGCCTGTAAAAGTTGTTTTTCTTGTTTAATAACACTTTGGCACAAACCTGAAAATAAGGACAACTTTACTTTTGTTACTTAGCGAACCTCAGTGTAAAAAGGGAAATAAAAGCTTTTTGTTTACCCTCTACTCGGCATCCACAACTCATTTCTATAAGGAGAAAGGACTACAAGGACCAAGGTGCATCTGGCCCAAAAGAGTCTTTTACTTCTACAATTGATTTAAATGCACAACCTGCCCCTGCAGCCACCAGCCACCAGGGGGGGGGGGGGTGGTGACAATACAGAAAATATGCCTATCAAGCAGTAAAAGCATATGTGGGTATGAAGATACTTAAAAAGATTATCTTGACAACTATATCAAGAAAAAAACGTGGGATGGTACAGATTAAGCTATGAACACTCTAATGTAGAGCTCCATGTAAAGTACTACGGTAAATCGACATATTACAGACAATCATAAATAATGCTCCGTGTAAAACGAAGGTACAATCGCCATACTAAAAAATTCTGAGTAAATTGTAGATCTCCGTGTAAAATGAAATGCTGCAATAAAAAACATTGTGTGACAGACACTTGTATAGAGAGATGCATATTAAATAAAACATTGCAGTAGAATCAATAAAAATACTGAGAAAATTGTATTAAAAAAAGAACTGGGGGGGGGGGGGGGAGGCGCTCGTGAGCCCAATCAAGATGACCACGAACCCTTAAGGCTCCTCGGCTCATACCTTCAATACCTTGCCATGCAAGTACTGAAATTGAAATTTTTGACCTGAAAATGCTTTTTTTAGCTGGCGCTACATCAGCCCTGTAGGAAATAATTGTTAAACTTCTCGTCCTCATATTGGATGACCCAGGAATCCTGGTTCTTTCTGTGGATTGATCGGAGGAGATTTAGAGAACAAATACATCAAGTACCGCAGGCAGAAATCTGGCAGGAAAAAGGTTGCCGGCTGACCCTACTAAACCCAGACATGATGTTTTCTGCATCTGATTATCCTCTTAAGTGAATGCCCTGACTGGAGATCTCTAAATACTGTGAGTGGAAATAAAGCTAACGGCAAACGTTATGAGTGGGAGCAAAGTGGGGAACGGATGCCCATCGTTGCAGCAGAATCGCTGTGAAAACTAGAGTAGAAGTGTCGGTTACCTGTGTTTATTAAAACTTCTGAGAATAATTTCCGCCGCCATAATGGATGTACCTGTGTGACTTCTTTTGGAACGCAGAAGGGGGTTCCAGTGCTGGCGGGAAGTTGTTGTGTGTTCTCCCTGGAACGCAAGCTGTTGCTGACGACATTTGTGATCCCTGCTAATCTGTGCTGCTGTAAGATGTCTCCACCTTCAAAATGGCTGCCAGTCCATGGAACACAACGTTGGAACGCAAAACGTGATGAGCAAGATGGCCGCCATAATTTAAAGGGCTCAGATCATCTTTATTGTTCCACTGGGGAATATCAACGAGGCTGTGATCAGTTTTTCGGCGAGCGGGTAGCCTCAGCAAAGAGCAAGAATAACTCGCTGCTACAGCAGAGGCGGTAGTTTGTTCCCGGTTGGTTTTTAAGAGAGGAACATAACAGCTCAGAGGATCTTCTTACTGCATTGTGCTATATCGTATCCTGGAGCTCCCTCTGGTGTCTATTGAGAGTAATGCAGGTAAAAGATAAAATAATTTCTCTTTAGAGCCTCGCACTTGTCACAACGGATTCTGCTTCATACTCACATTCAACAGTGAGTTCTCTGATCTCCTCAGAGAGATGGTAAGGGGCATACCTACTTCCTTGCTAGGAGTTGGATCATAATATCAGCTAAAATCTCTTCATGATTGCTGGACGTGGGGACTTCTTGGGACCGCTGAAACAAGACTAGGGTTACCACCTCTTTAAAAGATGTCTATTCCTCGGCCTGACAGCTACTGATCTTCAAAACAAATCTTGCTCCCCCAGTGAAGCCCCATACATTTTGATGAGCCGATGTAATTGCAATCCCTGTTGATGTCATTGGGTGGTTGAAACTTCCTTTGCTATTGTAGCTCCTTTGTGGGGGAGGAGATTCGTTGGACCTCTGAGAAGGTGGGTCAGTCGGACTAAAATAGGGCGGTACACATAAGATACGACACTTCGATGGAACAAGAACTATGCTCCGTCTGATAAAACATGGCCACTGCAAAATCCTACGCATCTTCGCTGTCCAAGTTTGCTAGATCATCGGACTCTCTTACTACAAACTCTTCACCTGCAGCAGAGGGGCTGTGCGTTTCCAAATCCATCTCTTCAGGTCCACAAGCTCCGGTTACGAAAGCAGACTTTCTGGAAATCTTGAAGGAGCTTAAATTCTTCCATCAGGATTTCACTAAAGCGGTGAGTGATATCTGAGCAGATCTCAAATCTCTTGATGACAGGGTGACACAAACCGAGATCAATATAGGGGAACAAATGGACTTGACTGTGGCCCTCCAGTCTAAAATCGTAAAATGAGACCAACTCACGAAAGATCTAAAAGAGAGACAAGATGAACATGAAAACAGGCAAAGACGCAATAACATCAGAGTATTTGGTATACCAGATCAAACGGGTGGTTCTGCGGATACTGCGGCCCTAATTCAGGAACTTTATGCCTTCTGTGTGCCGAGTGCTCCTAACATGGTATGGTTGAAAAGGGCACATTGTTCTCTTGGGGCCCGACGGGCTTCTAATGGGCAACCTCAAGCTATTATTACCTGTTTTAGCTTCTTTGAAGATAAAGTGGCCTTGATGAGAAGTCTTAGGGGTAAACATTCCGTGGTCTTTAAAGGACATGAGATTCAAATATACCAAGACCTTTCTCAGTACACTTTGGCGTGACGAAGAAGTTTCAAGTCCTTAACCCAGGCATTGCAGAAGCATACAATTTCATACAGATGGGGCTTCCCCTTTGCCTTATTGTTTGAATGGAACAATTGTGCTCAAAAAATCTCGGATTTGTCGGCAGTAATGAAGTTCTTAGACTTGATGCAACACGGGGAGCATTCAATACGGCAGAGAAGTACGGCAGAGGAGTGGGAGATGTCCCTGCCAAAGACGCGCAAGATTCCCAGATCTCGCAAGTCATCCTGCTCAGATCCAGATGCCAATCTTCAAAAAGAGATGGACACTTCCACTCCTACATAACTTTATTGTATTTGTCATGTGTTGGGTAAGAGATGGTGTTTGGGGATGCTCTTCACTCTTCATTGTTCAATCTTCATGCACTGGCATTGTGGAAGGTGGGCACCACTGATATAACTCAACCTAGGGGTGAAGTAGGCGAGTCAGGATGAGGGGGGATGGTTGGGGGAGCAGATGGATAGTTAAAGAGAAGGGGAGAAAGGGAGATGGGGCTGGGCAGCTATTTAATTTAACGGAGGATTTAAGTAAGAAAGATGCATTTTCAAGGGTATTATATCTCTCTATTACTGAGATGCAGGTAAGGAGGGGAGTTGGGGCTATTCTGTTACACACTTACTTACGATGCCTTCTCTGGAGACACGAGAGGTGTCGCCACTTTTGCGATATTTAGTTGTTTGGTTTACTTCCTGCAAATATAGGAATGTAGGGGTGGGAGGGGTGGGAGGGGGAGAGTGGAATGGAGGGGGATGGGGGCTTCTCTGACCTGGGTACAAGACAGTTACCTTTGACTATCCGAAACACACCTTCTGTTCAGTTAAATGGTGGGGGAAGGAATGTTCGGGAATTTTGGGGAAAGAATATTGGGGTTCAAAGTTTTGAGACTGTAGTTAAGGGGATTTTGTTAAGGATGAAAATTTACAAGTGGCTTTCTTCAAGGAATGGGTATGGTTAGGGCTGTTTCTTGGAATGTGCATGGCTTAAAGAATCCCTGTAAACGTAGGAGGATAGTGGACCAGTTGTGCAGGGAGAAAGCTGAGATAGTCTTTCTGCAGGAAACTCATTTTTCCAAGCGTGATCACTTTGATTATGCCAAAGGTAGGTTTCCTCAAATGCACCTAGCTAATTACTCCACGAGGAAGAGAGGGGTTGCTATTCTATTTTCCTCTACTTGCCCCTTTCAGTTAATTAACAAAGTTGCTGACCCAGAGGGTCGTTTTCTGATTTTGGTAGGATCCATTCATGGGACTACGTTGACCTTTGTAAATGTATATCTTCCTCCTGCAGTTGTGGGGAGTTCCCTGATCGATCTTTCAAAGGAACTTCAGAAATTTAGCCAAGGTGTCTTGATCATAGGAGGGGACTTTAATTTTGCTCGCTCCAAGTTGGACTGCTCGGGGAATCGGACCTCAGGGAGCAGTGTGGGGGTGGCACTGGAGGAATGGGTTTCGCATTTTGATTTGTGTGATGTCTGGAGATATCTTCATGCTTTGGAAAGGGATTATACCTTTTATTCTAGGTGCACAATTGCCATTCTCATATCGATATGTGGTTCTTGTCAAGATCAGGGATGTCATGGCTGACTCAGGCGACTATTGGGACTATGGGCCCATCAGATCATGCAATTATATCTATGGGTCTCTCTTTGGGTGAGGTGGATCTCTCACTTCACCGGTGGTCTTTGCCTCGCGGATTACTGTTTAATCTGGAGTTTACCTCTGAAGTGAGAAAAGGCTGGACAGTTTTTGAAATTTAATGACTCATCGGAGATATCTAGAGCTCTCCTTTGGGATGCAGGGAAAGAGGTTTTGCAGGGGCATCTCTTTTCCTTATGGAGTGCCTTCAAAAAATGACTAGTGGCTAAACAGGAGGAGTTGAGGAGAGAAATTGGGGAATTGGAAAAGAAGCATAGGAAGGGGGGGGGAGATAAGGTGTGGAATCTGTTGACTAGCCGTAGGGGGGAATTAGCAGCCCTTGAATCGGAATGAGTTGCTTCGCTTTTCCTACGCACAAGACAACGTTTTTATGAACAAGGAAATAAGGCAAGGAAGCTGATGATGTAGCAATTAAAACGTCAGCGGCAGCATCATAGAATTGACGCCATCAAATCACTGCAGGGTCAGACTCTATATAGGTCTCGAGATATTGAGTCAACCTTTGCTAAATTCTATGAGCAGTTATATGCTAGTGAGACGTCGACAACGACCGTGGACATTCATGAATGGTTGCGGACGGCTTCCCTTCCTCAACTTTCCGCTGAGGGAAGGAATCACCTAGATCGCCCGTTTACATTACTAGAGGTTCAACTCGCGATGAAGAACCTCAAGTCTGCCAAAGCGGCAGGACTGGATTTGTTACCGGCAGAACTTTACAAGGTGTTCCCTGATCTATTTGAGCCAACGTTGTTGACAGTCTTTAATGAACTTCTTTCCAAAAAAACTCTTCCAAAATCTTTTTATCAAGCGAATATAGTGGTGATCCCTAAGGCTGACAAAGATCCAATGCAGTGTTCCAGCTATAGACCAATTTCTCTGTTGAATTTGGATTACAAAATCTTCACAATGATTCTAGCTAACCGTTTAGCCACCTTAATTCCAGATATTGTTCACCCAAATCAAACTGGTTTCATAAAAAATAGATATAGTTTTGAGAATGTGCGTAGGTTAATTAATATTTTACAGGGGCTAAAAACTAAAGTGGGATCTTTTGGTATCTTATCATTAGATGCTGAGAAAGCCTTCGACAAACTAGAGTGGTCATACCTTCTACAGGTCCTCCGGGAGTTCGGTTTTGGGACACCTTTTGTACGTGGATTGCTGCATTATATGCCAGCCCCCAGGCGGTGGTATCTATAAATGGTTCTATTTCACCACCCTTTTGTCTAGGTAGGGGCACGAGACAGGGATGCCCACTTTCTCCTCTATTGTTCGCTCTTGCGATGGAACCTTTAGCGGTCCATATCAGGTTACGAGCAGAGGAAATTGGTGTCCATCTGGGTTCTGATTGGCATTCTATTTCTTTATACGCGGATGACACAATGATTTATTTGAGTGATCCTTCCAGATTTACCCATAGTGCTGGATATTTTAGAACGCTTCTCAGATGTATCCAGATTTACTATAAACAGACAGAAATCCTCATTACTAAGGTGTTTGTCCCGATCCCCATATGAAGTCCATTACAGTGGGGGAGGCTTTCCGGTGATAGACCACTTTAGGTATCTGGGTATTGTCATACATCGGGATATCTCGAGGTTGTTTAGTTTGAATTATCTCCCTCTTCTAAAATCGATTAAGCTGGATATGGAACGTTGGAGTTTGTGTTCGGTTTCTTGGCTAGGCCGAATTAATACTTATAAGATGTATTTATTTTATTTATTTATTTACATTCTCTTATATACCGCGCTATTCTGCATCAGTGCGGTTTTACGGTTTAAGATGTTGGTCTTACCAAAGCTGCTGTTTATGTTTATGCAGTTACCTATTTTTCTTCCGAAAACCTTTTTTAGGATCCTCAGATAGGCTGTATCGTGCTATATATGGAGGGGGAAACACCTGGTACTTAGTTGGCGGATTCTTACGCTTCCAAAATGGTCTGGAGGGAGGGATCTCTCTGACCCGGAGTTATATTATTTCTGTATTTGCTTAAGATCATTACTGTTGTGGAGAATTCACTCTGGAGCAGAATGGGCTACACTAGAAAAGGAATGGTTGAGACCGATTCCGTTGGTAGCGGTACCTTTCTTAGTGACCCGCAAGAGATAGCTAGGGTAAAGGCACATGTGTTTATTGAACCCTGCTGGGAGGCATGGCGGAAGACTTGTAGGCAGATGGGGGTATCTGCTTCCCACTCGTCTTTTATCAATTTGGGGGCTCTGGGGTTCACTCGAAGCATGAATAAAGGGTGAGGCTCAAATTTTACTCTGACGAGACTCTCCTCCTTATATGAGTACTCCCACCGGGTATCTAAAGAGCGATTAGAGGAACGCTTGGGTCTTCAATTTTCTCAGTTTCAATATCTACAAATATCTTACTGTTTAGGTACCCAGTTTTCGGAATCTGATCTAAATAGGAGCCCTAGGCATTGGGAGCACGATCTTTTTGAGTCAAAGAAACTTACCGCTTTCATTGCTCGGTTATGTAGGCATCTTGCAGATGATTCACTTGTCTTATCCACTTTGAAACTCCCTCAGCAGAGATGGGCGGTGTCTCTACCAGGGAAGGAGCAGGAGTTTTGGCTGGAAGTTTATTTTTACTCGCACTTATGTTCTCTTTCACTTGGGCTGATACATACACAACTTAGGATCCTTTATCGCCTATCAATAACACCAGTAGATCTTTTTCAATGGAAAAGGGCTGATGATTTGCTTTGCTGGCGGTTGTGTGGCCACTGTGGAACCTTTGATCATATGTGGTGGTTTTGTCCTCACATTCAAAGTTATTGGAAGAAGGTGTTAGGACATATTACAAGGAGGCTACAGGTGACGGTCCCCTTAGATATGGAGTCTTGTTTACTGGGGGTTCTTCCTGAATCCGCTAGTTCAATTCCTCTTCGTAAATTGGTGCAGTCACTTCTACTAGCAGCCAGATCAGTGATAGCTCATTTTTGGAAGCGCAGTAGGGCACCATCTCTTTTAGAGTGGCGCTCCAAATGCTGGGAAATTTATCGGTTGGAAAAAATTACTGCTTCAGTATGGGGACATTCCTTCCCAGGAGAGGAACTGTGGAGTTTAGTTTTTCAGGAGGACACTTGAGTGTTAGGATTCCTGGTTGTAACCTGGACTGATGTTCTACTCTCTTTTGGTGGTTTTCTTTCTTTCTTTCTATCTCTTCTACAGTATGTCAATCTTTCCCCTTCTTCTCTTTTCTCTTTTCTTTCCCTTGCTCTTGGGGTGGACAGGTCAGTTGGGGTGAGAGCGGAGGGGTTGGGCGGGAGGGAGGGGTGGTAAGTGAGGGAGAGGTGTGGGAGGTAGTGAGGGGGAAGGGGGGAGGATTGAGCAGAACCTTAGTTAACTTGCATCCCCCTTAAGGGATCTGGAGTACCTTTATTCCGTTTTCAGTTCTTTATTGCTATGATAGAATGAGGGGGAATTGCTTAACGAAGGGGAAATGTATGGGGGTTGTCGTAGCATTGCCTTAGTTTTACGGATTCCTTAATACTGATACATTAGGTGGGAGGGCTCTATATTTGTATCTGTATTTGTATTTGTATTATATTGTATTTCTATGGTAGTAGTATTATCATCAAATAACTGTATCATTCCTTTGTCCTATCCTGATTTAGACAGTTCATGGGGGGGGGGGGGGGCTTTGCTACGGGTGTGTCTAGCTTTATGATGCAGGGCCCTACTGATTGGCCTTGTTATGTGTACTGCCTGCATTACAGTTGTTGATACTCTGACTCTCTGACCTAACCTGTCTTTTATCAGCTGGTCAATAAGGCTGTTGAACTAGCTAGCTTTATACCTCAATGTTATGGTTTGTGGTGTTTGAATGTATGTTATTTGAGTCTGCTCAATAAAATTTATTACATAAAAAAAAAGAAAAAAGAACTGGGTAAGTTGAATTAAAAATGAAAATCTGATAAGTACAAATGTGTTAAAAAGACTTGTAAGAAACACGAGGGGAAAAAGGTACTAAAACATAGCAAGCAGTAGTGGCATCTAAAAACACTAAAACTTTTACTATATGTGATGTGAATGAAGAAAAAAGAAAACGCAAAAGTGCACAAACTTAAGCGCATAAAATGGACAGGCTCCTGGGAGACAAAAAATTGTATACACATAAATAAATAAAACATAAAAATAGTAAAAAGGGGGGAACCATATTCCATAGGCAAACATCTAAAGTGCAGAAACAGTCAAACAGAAAGGAGATAACCCGGATGGATGGAGGAGGGCTATGCCCGCTGGAAAAAAAGTCATTTATTTTAAAAGTCATATGGTGGATCTGTAAAAACATAACTATATCTTTATATTTTAAGCACCTACAAACAGGCATGAAGAAAAAGCATCAAATTACATTGTGATGATACACATATAAAAAGTGATAAAAAGAGAAGACAAGCCGTTAGAATAAAATTTGTATACAACAGCGTATTCTCGCAAAAGCCTCTGTAATACAAGGCAACATAACGTTCATCATAAAATTAACAAAAACAAAATATAAAAGGACCTAATATAGGCCGAAAGGGCAGATAAAAAACATAAAATGAAACTGCGAGAAAACCATCGGTAAAACCAAGTTGTGATTAAAAACGGATCTGAGCAGTATAATCGAAGGCAAAAAAAATAAAAAAATAAAATATATATATATAGTGATGGCGAGAGTGTAGCTGAGTCTATGGATTGGGAAGAAAAACAGTCATTTACCTTTAAGGAGAGAGACAGGCAAGAAAGCAGTAGCCCTCAAACTGTAGCCAGAGAGAAAAAAAACACACGTAGTTGCTGAGTGTAGACCACGCCCGAGCTCTGCTAATCCAGAGGCAAGCTTGGAAGTTAATAAGAAACACCTGGGGGAAGGGCAGTGCATGGGAGTTCAGGCACACTCTTATAAACCCCAGGGATTAGAAGGAAAGGAGAGCACCAGGAAAACAGAAGGAAAGAGAACCACTAGGGAGACGGAAGGAAAGAGAATCACCAGAGACAGCACCAGAGAGGATTCCAGAGGGAAGCAGCACGCAGGAAGGCAACATACTGGGAAGGAGGCTGTGAGAGAGAGTTACATGAGAGGCTTAACCAGGGAGAACGCTGGAGAAAGCAGTGGGGTTCTCAGAGGTGAAAGCCACAAACCAGAAGGAAGCCAGTACTACAGGGGAACTGCATCTGGTTCTGGAGACAGGGAAGCTGTACCTGGGAGGAGTGCTGATGAGGAGCAAGATATAGTAGCAGCAGTTTATGAACCTGCTAGGAAATTGCCAGCTCCAAAAAGGTGCGTGAATAAAACTGTAACAAAAAGAAACTTGAGCCAGTTAGAGGCATTGTGTCAGTTACTGAAGGGAAAGAATTTCCACGTGCTTGGGGAAAAAACCAGTGCATAAGGAAAGGTCTCACTGGAGGAAAGTGTTAAAGCTTTTAGAAGACATTAAGCCTGAGCTTTTACAGGGTGACTTGAAATCAGAGTTACCAGACTCAAGTTATGAGGAGATGCAAATAGATCCTTATGAATCTGACAAGGAGTCAGATGATTCATTAATGGACTGTTCTCTATGTAAGAAGACAAAATAAGGAGTTCCTGGTTTGAAAGGAGAAAGTCTTAAAGCCTAAGAATGTTCTACAAAAGCAGAGAGAGGAAACAGGGATAATGTTGCTTAGCTAGAGTTTGCTAAGAATCCTGTTCTATCTGAAGAAAAGAACATTGCTTTTGGGTTTTTGAAAAGCTTTATTTTGAATGCTGAAAGTTTTGGAAAAACAGCTACATGTGTTTGAAAGCTAATTGAAGCACTTACAGTTTGTTTTGGAAAAAAGGTCTTTGGAATCTTGTTTGGAGAAAAATCCTATTTTTGTTATGCGTTGAGCCTTTAAATGCTTTTTGGAAAAGGAACTAATAAATTCCTGTGTTTGCCTTGAAAACCCTCGGGTCTCAACATTATTGTTTTGAAACCACACAACTACAACTCCCAGAAGCCTCGGCCCTGGGAAGACTCCAACCATTCTTTATTTAAAAGGACAATATAAAGGCAGGTCCGTTCCTATAGGCGGTTGCCTGGGCACGGGTTGCAACAATATATATAACAGAATTAGAGCATATTAAGACAAACACTGAAGATAAAGGAGCCCATAGGTAAAAACAGTGTGCAGCAGCGCAGCCAAAACAAAAAACTTTGCCTGCAAAACTGCCAGAGGCGGGAAAACAGGTATCGAAAACATTCGCCAAAGTTTCATACTTATTTTCATAGACATCGCTGCAGCTTTCGACTCGTTACACCATGGTCTTCTCTTAGAACGACTAAAAGAAAAGGGCATCAACGACATCGCTCTTGATTGGTGCAGGTCTTACCTTGATGGAAGATGGCAGCATGTAAAATCCTGAGCAGCAACATCTGAGCCTTTCCACCAAAGTCAAGGTGTTCCTCAAGGGTCATCCTTATCATCCCTCATGTTTAACATTTACATACAACCCATCTGCAATATCATCAGGTCTTTCAAGGTTCAATGTTTAATATACGCTGATGACATTCTTCTCTTCATGCCATTCTCCACAACACAAATGGACCTCTCCCCACTGATTGAACGTTTTGATGCAGTGTCCGAATGGTTTCTGTCTCAAAACCTCTGTATTCAACACAAGAAAACGGAGGTGCTCTTTATCATGAGAGACCAGAGTTTCACCCCCCCCCCACCTCATATAAAAGTGAAAGAGGCTGAGCTCCAAACTAAATCCACAATTCGATATTTAGGGGTCACCTTGGATCAACGTCTGGACATGAAGCTACACATATCCAGCACAGTTAGAGCCATATACTTCAAAATCCGGACACTCGGACACCTTCGCTCCTTATTAGACCCAGACGACTATCGGACTGTATACCAAGCCCTAATCTTACCTCACTTCGACTTTGCTAATGCCATTCTTCAAGGTCTCCCACAGTCTACGTTGAATCCTCTGCAACTTGCCATGAATGCCGCTGCCAGAGTCCTAGTTGGAGCATTGAGATGCGACCACGTAATGCCTATCTTAATGCAGCTCCACTGGCTACCCACACATGGAAGACTTTTGTTCAAAACCTTGTTACTCACATTCAAAGCCATCAATGGCATCACTGCCTCTTCATTAATTGACCTCATTCAGTCCACCCCGCCTAACAGAATTAGAAGACCTACATCAACTAACACTCTAGTAATCCCAAGGGCCTCAACAAAATGCACACTAGCAACATCTAACAGGGCCTTCAGCCTTTATGCCCCTAAATGTTGGAACACATTACCACCAGATATTCGTGCTGTTACCGATCTAGCGCAATTCAAGAAGGCACTCAAATACCACTTATTCCTCCATTACTACCAGGACAGCCAGACTCCAACCTAATTGCATCTCCTCCATACTAGCCTACCATCTAGATAGTACCTAATCTTTAGCACAAGCTTACTGTACATATGTAAATAGTTACATTCATACTTCCCTATGTTATCCAAGTTGTTTTTTCCTGTTCTCTGTAAAACCAAACAGTTTGTTGTTATGGTACTTTGTTTTATGTAAACCGCGCTGATGATAAATAGTGCGGTATATAAGAGATTGTAATAAATAAATAATATAAATAAATAAAACGCCACACAGAGGCAGAAGAGGCATAAAAAAGGGAGGCAAAGCTCCTCCCACTGAAATCGTCATGTATGGCTGACAAGGGGAAACAAAAAAAAGGACCAATATGCTATACTGAGTAAAAACGGTGAAAATAGATGTTGCATAAAAGGCAAATGGAAGATCCAAATAAAATTAAACATGGGTACATCTAAGAGTGAAATTAAAAATAGAAAAGATGTATTGACTGCACAGGTATATTAGAGCAAATAGCTTATAAAAATACCTTATAAAAATAGATTTTATTCAATTTCTTTATTCAATCCACCAGGGATCACTGTATTGAATTGAAAAATGAACCTTTGTTCTGAACTGAACTAAAAGATGACCCACATCTCCACCTCGAGGGGAGGGAGGGACTTTTTTAATGACACAAACTTTAGATCTTCAGGACTGTTTTGAAATTGGATCCAATGTTCAACGAGGGGGGCAGTGCTTATTTTCCTTTTAATACAACTCTTATGTTCTTGGATGCGTGTTTTGATAGCTCGAATAGTTTTGCCAATATAAAGAAGAGAACAAGGGCAGATAATAATATACACTACATGTGTGGAAAGACCATTTATCTTTATCTTTATTAGCAAGTTTTGATATACCGCCCTTGCTGAAGCATCAGGGCGGTGTACATTAGAACAATAAATTGGCTACAAGAAACATAGAAAGGAAAAGAACACCAATGGAGGACAGGAAAGGAAAGAGAAGGGAGAAGAGCAGTAAAAATAAAGTGGTATGGGAGCCAGGAAAGGAGGCCAGGAGAGGGTAGCCACTGGTAGGGAAGGAGAGGGTATACCTAGATTAGTGGCAGCTGAGTGCTTAGTTGGGAGGGGGGTCAGACGGGGGGGAGGGGGCGGAGCCATCAGCGGGCAGGGGAAGGTCGAAGGCCTGGCAGAAGAGGTGCGTTTTAATTTGTTCTGGTGTGTAATTTATAATGTTTTTTAGTGTATGGATGTATGAACGTATCATTCAACACAATGTTTACAAACTGAACAGTTATTACATTTATTTGGTACAGAAATAGGAACTGGAGGCATATAAGCGGAAACTAAAGTATCCGCTAAATTACGTTCCCTATTTTATGCAATGGTCAATCTTTTGTCAAAGAAGCAAGAGCGCGTCTGAAGTACATGCCAATTTGTTCGCAAAATGTTTTGGATCTTAGAAGAAAGGTGTGAAAAACGAAGAATACACACAAATTTGTCATCTGGAGTTTTGTTTTTAGGTAAAAGGAGATCTTGTCTAGAGGTAGAACATGCACAACTAAAGCCTTTATTAATGCAATCAACAGGATAACCTGTATCATAAAAATGTTCAGCCATATCATAAGATTTATTCTTAAGTTCTTCATAATCAGTACATAATCTTCGAAGATGTAAAAAGTGTGAAATGGGTAAATTATTTTTTAATTGGCTACTGTGAAAACTATCGAACCAAAGTAGTTTCTTTCGATCTGTAGGTTTACGAAAAATGGTAGTATTGAAGCCAGTAGGAAATTTTCTGATAAGTATATCAAAAAACGGTAATTCTGTGGAACTGAATTGCATCTTAAACTTGAGATTTCCATCTAAACTGTTGAGCCATAGATGAAACTGTTGTAACTCACTGTCAGTGCCCTTCCACAATATAAGGATATCATCTATATACCTTTTCCAGGATATAACAGAAGATGAAAAAGGAGAACTTTTCAGATGAGTTTCTTCAAATTCTGCTACATATAGATTAGCTATATCTAGTGCCATGGCGGCACCCATTGCTGTGTCTTTAATTTGTTGAAAAAATTGGTTGTTGAAAAGAAAATAATTGCGAGTCAACGCAAACTGTGCCAAGCTTACCAAGAAATGGGTAGGTATACGAACAAGTGTTGTGCGTAAGTTCAGATATTTAGTAATAACTGCAAGAGCTCCTTCGTGAGGGATATTTGTATACAGAGATTCAATGTCGAGCGACATCAAGGTGACTTCGGAGAGATTTCTATTGAATCCATCTAAAAAAGAGATGGCATCTGCTGAATCTCTAATGTAGGATGAAATGCAGGGAACAAATGGCCATAGAAAAAAAATCAATGAATTTAGAAAGTGGTTCTAAAACAGAACCTATACCGGATACAATAGGTCTGCCTGGAGGGGAAGTGAGTGATTTATGGATTTTGGAATGATATATATAGTGGGAATGACAGGATGTGTCACTATTAAAAAAGAATACTCTCGCTGCATCAAATAACCAGCATTAAAACCACAAAGCAGAAGAGAATAAATTTCTTGTTTTAGGGCAGTGGTAGGATCACAAGATAAAGTTTGATAAAAATATTTATCGTTAAGCTGGCTTGAAAGTTCCTGTATGTAATAGGATCAGTCTAAAATAACAATATCACCACCCTTATCTGCTGGTTTTATAATAATGTCGGGCCGTTGTCTGAGGTTATGTAGTGCAGATCTTTCTTCATGTGAAAGATTAAAAAATCTACATTTAGATTTACTTTCCAAAATGTTAACATCTCGTAAGATGCAATCCATAAAAGATTGTATAGCAAGATAAATAGGACCTGGTGGGTACCATTGAGACTTGTTACGTAAAACCGAGGAATCGGTAGAAACACTGGGTTTATCTTAAAATAATCTTTTGATTTGCAGCTTACGAAACATTTTATGAAGGTCTATACGAGTTTGAAATGCATCATATCTAGCTGTTGGAACAAATGAAAGGCCCTTCTGCAGAAGATCAATTTCTGATTTCATAATAGTGACAGAGGAAAGGTTCAAAACAGGAAGATCAAGTGGTAAAGAATTGCGTGTGCATCTAGGATTAATGTCATAAGTTAATAGGGGTCATGGAAGCGATTCTGAAAGGACCGATACGTGTTGCCTCTGCCTCGTCCTCTCCCTCTGAACTCTAAACGGGGGTGGAAGGATTGTTTGTTGTTGTTGTGTTTGTACCGTGCAGATTCTTTTTCCCAAAGGTCTTTGAATAAAAAATCTCTGCAGGTGCCAGGAGATGTAGGGAGAGGTGTAGAGGCTGGAGAGGCAAATAAATCTTCTGAATCGCTTATGCGTTTCTTACTCCTTTCTTGTGTGTCATCATATCTACGTGCGGGTGAATCATTTTTCTTAGATGTAGAAAAACCATCATATCTACTTACAGAATGTTCAAATTTTCTAGAATCATCATTATCCTAATTATCATATTTCCTTGATTTGAGTGGTAGACCTTTTATGCAACATCTATTTTCATCGTTTTTACTCAGTATGGCATATTGGTCCTTTTTTTTGCTTCCCCTTGTCAGTCATACATGACGATTTCGGTGGGAGGAGCTTTGCTTCCCTTTTTTAATGGAAAATGTAGGGCCTGATATTCAAAAGGCATTTACATGGTTTACAGCCCTGTAAATGCTGCTCAGCGGGATATTCAAAGGCACTAGCACGGTTAATGTCACTGAATATCCCCGATCTTCTCCCTACATGCCCTGAGGCTAAGTAGTTAGCATCAGGGCCTGTCATGGGCATTCCCAGGCATGTTGTGGGTGGCGACAGAGACTAACCAGGTAGTGGCAATATTGCACCACTACCCAGTTAGCTTCTACGGGTAAATGTTAGGTGCTGCAAAAGCTGGCATATCTTTACCTATAGAAGTTAACCGGGCAGCAGTGCAATATCACCGCTACCTGGTTAGCCTCTGTGGCTTCTGGGCATGAGCAGTGACCCCAGATATTTAATGCCAGGGCCAAATATGACCCCAGCATTGAATATCCAGGTTTGAGGACTGTAGCGATGGCTAGGTGCTGTATTCACACCTAGCTGTCCTAACTCAATATGAGGTCCATACTGTTTAGAACAGACCATCAATATGTACAGATCTACATCCACTAGAGAAGGTTTGGATGGAGCTGAATTCTGCCATTGTTAAAAGCAATCATGAAAACATAAATGAGTTGCAAGACATCACAGTGGAAAAGTCTGAGACACAACCAGCAGACAGCTGTGTGAAACATATACAAGGCAGCATGACATGTTGTCAAGGGTTGTGCAAACAAATAGTCATGAGAATTGCCATTGATGGTGTCAATAACTTTTGTATTATTTGTGGCAACTTTCAAATGCCACATTGAACCAACAGTGTCTTTTTATTGTTTACCTTGAAACATATCCTTCACTGCCAGTCATCCTGTGCCACTCATGTAATGTTTATATTGCCTTAATGAATACATATAAGTTGCCTTTGCCACTCATGAATATTTATATTGCCTGAATGAATGAATGAATGTAAGTTGCAGATCTTGTTGGTTTTGTGGACCTTGTCATATACAATTGACATATCATGAGGATATATAGTTGGTATTTTCCATGTCTTTCACAAGATATTGCACACAGCATACCTCTTATTTTCAGGTAGACATCATGTGTAATGGCTGAAACAGTGTAATAGCTGAAACAGCAGGCAGAGTGTATCACCCTAGAATAAATGCTGCATATACAAACATGTGTCACTTTCTTATTATAGCATTAGCTGTGGCCAATAGCCTGTGTCCTCAAGGATGCAACATGGGGGCCACAGGATGTGTGTGCATGAGATGTGACAATTCTTTCTGGGTCCTTCATGTGCAACACTTCCTTACCTGGCAGCATTTCCCACTTGCTCATTGCTATATATTGCCTCACAGAGCTGTCATATGGTGGTGTCTGTGCAGAGTGGTCTGACCTTCATTGACATACCACTGCTGACAGCATGACTTGATGGCAGCATGCCAGCATGGGCCCATCTTACCCCTCACCTCTTCTTCTCTAGCTGCTCCAGTCCCGCGTTTCCTGCCCATGCAGTCCTTGCCATGCCACTGTTTTTCCTGTACCCTTGGTGGGAGCAGCACTGGCATCAGCAGAGTGGACCTCCAAATATGCAAGGACCTACGTGGATCTTTCCAAGTCTGCACTTGCAGCACTCATCTCATACCTCCATCCACTGATGTATGCCCATATTAGAGGGGGAACTGATCAGAGCAGCCCTGCAAGTGCGGGGTCCGTAGCATACTATTTTTATAGGTGCTTGGAGCTGCACTCTACTGATACCACAATCAAGGGAGATTGGATTGCAGCAGTTGATAGAGTGCAGGCATCATAGGAATGAGACTAGATAAGCAGTCACCCATAAAGTGACCCCTACTGTTTTGTGTTTTGTTCATGTTCAACACTAGCACCAGGCTAGTTACAGCAATGACTGTAGACAATTGCAGTCATGTCTGGAATCCCCTATGGTGATCCCATTCTTCAGCCGCATGCCTAATATTGCAGATAGTTCACATTTCTACCTACTGATCACTCCAGCACTATCCCGATGGTGTCATGGCGGTGGGAGAAATGTTGAATAACACTATCAGTGCAGTAAAATATAGAGCTCAGAAGGATTTAAATTATTATATAGTCCTGCAAACCATCTACATCCTTTTGATTGTTGAGGCCTATACTGTATATATATATTACTATAGGGATGGAAGATTCAAAGGCACATTGGGCTTACAGTATTTATTTATGCACAATTTAAAATAAGATAATAAAAGTGATCACTTCTACAGAAATGTACATCTAGGATCACAAAAAATCAAGGACAAAAGCATTCAATATGGAGATCTCCCCTTCACATTCCCACAAACAAGCCAAGTACACTGTAGACTGTTACAGATCCAGTAGAAGCTCAAGAGAGCTATAACATAGTCAAGAAAACATAGCAGCACTGTTTGCACAAGTCATACACCCTAATCAATGACAGTCAATTATTTCATACAGGCAGCATAGATGGTTCTACCAGCATTTTGAAAGACTCAAAAGAAGGAGATAAATGTAAAGGTTATGGAAATATCCATATTTAATAGACACATACTGATTTTTGTATTTGCATGGAGATGTTAAATACAACAATGCACCCACTTGTCTTATTGCAGGTCTTAGCAAGTGATGTCAATGCCTTTCTGCGTCTATTTACATATATCTGTAAAATGCCTAACTAGGGAAGTGAGGAAACATCTATCACATTTCTGTCAATAAATCCTTAGTGGGAGATCCTTGTATGAGATTAAGGGCAACATTACCATCATGATAGCAAGCAAATGTCCCAATTTCTGAAAGAGACTGTCCTATAAGACAGATACATCTAACAGATCCATTTCCAGATGGCCTATCTAGGGGTGTCCATTGTCCATGCTTCCTATCCATGGGTAGAAGGTAAATCATGAATTATAGATGGAGAATGATACAGTTGATTTTCCATAGCTTAAATTCAGTAATCATTTGACATTTCTTGAGGTGATATGACCGCCGACTGAGGGAAATTCAATGATCATATATTACACAGTTCTCCAAAGCTTTGAGCTTAGCTCTTCAGCTTACATGGTCCTTCCTCTCAACAGCTGGTGTAGCTTGCTCATTAGCACAATTTCTATTCCTGCTTACACTGAGCAAATGTTACATATATGTTACACATCTTAACCTCCAGCTTCTTAACTGAATATGCAGAATAGCTTACCTGAGGAACTAACACCTTGCTTGAACCTGCAATTGGGTGTGATAGAACCTTTGACAAACATTTTTGCAGACATTGAGGCACAGGCAGTTCAAACACTGAGGCTTCATATGTGCTCATCCCTTTCTTGGACTCATGCCACCCCGCTCTTACTATGAGCTTCTGATGCTTGTTCTTCCCTTGACTGGTGCTGGTAAAACCTCTTCTTCTCTCCCTGTACGTATACTGACAATTTCATATGGGGCCATTACAGTCACAGCAATCAATGAGCTACAAAACCTAGTCTGCAGGAGAGATTTGAGCTCTCGTGTCCACACATATGGACATATTCTGACCAGAGACACCATTAAGTTCACAAAGTTATTTCTGCATTTGTCAACAGATTTCTGTACAACAGAAAACATAATGCAGGTGAGGCTTCAGAAATAACATATTGTCTATAAATATGTCAAAACAGTTTAAAGGTTCCAATAATGTGTTTTGGCTGGGCGGAGACACTTGAACTTTCATCTTACTTTTGTCGGAGCCGCAATCGAATGAGAGGCAGGAAACAATGCTTACCTCACACTGTAGAGGCTCCTTTTAATTTTATTATAAATGATTCCTACCAAACACTGTTCATACACTGCGCATATTAAAACGTGTAACTTATCTTGTCATGTCAAATGTCCAATGTCCTGTTTGACATCAGCTATTATGACTTATCTTGTCAGACGAATGCCAATCCAATATGCCGTTAGCTGTCAGCAAAAACAAACAATGACATGCCATGTTTCGGGCCAGTCACCCATTTGGCCCTGCGTCAGGTTTTAGTGCTCTTAGTGGTCAGTGCTTTTAACCATTAGGCTACTCCTCCATTGAGGTGATGACCTCAATCCAATTTTGCCAGCTGATAGTCTTAATTAATCATTTGTTGCTGAAGTGGATAAAGACAATATTTTATGTCTATATTTTTCCAAAAAGCATGAAAACATTTGTGGGTAGGTGATACAGGTATTTCCAAATGCTACTAGAAGTACTCAGAAATGTAGGAAGGCATTTCTGAAGCTTAGACGTGGAGCCTGATTCTGAAAGGGGCACATCCAGACCGTTTGAACAGCCCTGAGCAGGATGGGCCCATTAAGACCCTATTCTGTACCACAGGAGCAAAACGTTCCCGTGGCATACAGAATCAGGCCCGAGAATGGCCCAGCGTGCCACTGCATGCCTACAGGCAGGACCGTACCTAGCCCTGTGCGAGCGATGCGGCTGCACAGGGTGCAAAGGCTTAAGGGGTGCATTTTAGCTGTCTTCCGTTGCTGCCGCCGCCACTTTTTCTTCTCTCAGTGGTGGCAGGCAATGGCAGGACAGCTAAAATGCGCCCCTTAAGCCTTCTCGCCAGTTTGCTAAGCAGATCTTTCCCTCCCTGCAGGAAGGGAAAGATCTGCTTGGCATGCTGGCGACTTGCACATCTGGCGCGCCTCTTCTCTCCCGCCATGGGGGGGGCGTGCACCCGATGTGCAAGTCACACAGGGCATGATGTCCTCCCTATAGGCTCCCCTGGCGTTGACCCCCTCTTCCCCACCACCTGACCCACAGCTGGGCATCTGGGTCCTCGATCGGGTGGTGGGGACCACCTTGCACCTGGCCCCAGCCCTGGGGGAGGGGGATGTCCAGCCAGAATCGCCTGGTTTGTGCTGATTATTCCACCTTTGAGGTGGAATAATTATCATGTCCACCCTGAACCCACAGGACGTAGAGGGTCATGACCAGAATCTGTCCTGTATGTTCTGCTGCCTCAGCCCGTCCCCTCCCGCCCCCGCCAGTTCTACTCATCATGCTGCTCTAGCTATGCGGGGAGAGTCGGAGGAGGAATAGGGGCAGGGCGGCTTGCAGGGCTGCATGTCCCACCGGGATATGCAGCCCCACAAGCCGCATCTCAGAATCGGGCCCTGAGAGTCTTGACTCTCAGGGCCTCCGTCACTCTTAAATTTCCATGCAGTAGATATGTTTTTTTTGATGTAGATACACTGGAGAGTATCCTGCAGAGGAAAGAGTAGTTTATTTCTTAACTGTGTATATTGTATCGATTCTAGCTTAGTTTATAGAGTTTGTTATAGACATTTTTTAGGGACCAGATTGTTTTCTCTTTGTAACAGCATCCTCCTTAATGTGGACTTAAATTGGTATAGGTTCTATTGTTTTTTTACTCTATGCCCTGGGACTTTAGGGCCAAATATTGTATTGAGATGGCTATGCGTCACTACGGCACATAGCTGTCGCCACCAACATCTAACCCTGAATATTCAATGCCGAGATCATATGCAGCTCTGGCATTGCATATTCAGGGTCACTGCTCAGCTTTGATGCCACAGAAGCAGCAATATTGCACCACTATCTGGTTAGCTCCAGTGGGTAAAACTAGGCCAGCTTTTGCTTCACCTAGTTTTACCCACAGGTCGCTAAACTGGTAGTGGTGCATTATCACCACTACCCAGTTAATGACTGTCACCGCCCATGACACGCCCCAGAATACACATGACATGCCCCGATGTTAAGCAGTTACCATCAGGGTGTATAGCGGCATTAGTTGGGGATATTCAGCAGCATTTACCTGGTTTACAGGTCAGTAAACTGTGTAAATGCCTTTAGAATATCAGACCCTTAGACTTTAGTTGTGTGTAATTTAAGATCTGTAAGACTTTTAGAGAAAGCTGAAAGCCCATTTGTTTATTAGATATTATAGGGCAGAATAGAGGATACAATTAAGCATTAATGTCACTGGTGTAAGTTACAATGTGGGGCACCCAAGCAAAATTTTCTGAGGGCTCCCAATTGTGATGGTGGCAGGGGCGGTGATGGTGGTGGCAGTGGCAGTGGTGCAACCCCACCCCCCCCCCATGTGAGCTCCGACTCCTCCATGCAGCGGCAGCAAACTTACCTCATTGTGTTTGCCATGCTGCTCTGCTCTGTAAGTTCACTGTGGGCCCCACAGCTGTTAACTGTTGGGCCAAAGTCCCATGGTGTGGCAGTTATCGTGCGACATTAGTCCAGTGAGGAACAGTTGCTACACCCACTGGAACTTAGAAGAGTGGAGCACGGCGGCAAAAGTGCTAAAGAAATGTTGCCATGTCACTGCTGCATGGGCTCCCTTTCTGCCTGGGCCCCTCGCATTGCAGCGGCTGCTTGGGCAGAATATAGACCACTGATAAATGCTTATTAACAACTAAAGAGTTTTATCTTTTGTTAGATATATGTTGTTCTGACAATGTATTGCCCTGTATTATTATATATGTTGATATATTATTCTGTATTATTATATAGGTTGATCATCACCAGCTTTGACCTTTTAAGGGCTTATTCCATTCTGGACATAGATCCCCTCTGTATGTCCGGTCTGAGCCAGACATACAGAGGAGATAGTGATTCTGATCCCGTGGGGCACATCCATTGAAGAGCTGCGATACCGGCCACTGGAAAGAAAAAATGCATATTTCCCGCAGCCCGACCCCTGATCTGGCCTCCTAAGGCCAGGGTCGGACTTCGGGGAATGTCCTCCGGCCACCCCTGCCCCATCTGCGCCCTGGCATTGACAAAAAGCATGTCCAGGGAAGTTATTCAATCTGAGAGGTGGAATAACTTCCCCGCACATGTTGCCGGCCCTGGACGTACAGGGCCAACATTAGAATTGGCCCTGTACGTCCATTGGAATGTCCATCCCCGCTATTTGTGGCATAGAATCGGGCCCCTAAGGATTAAATGTGATAGAAAGCAATTAAATAAATAAATAAGTGCATAATTAAAGCCCATTCCTCCTTCAGCTTGAGGAACGTATAGTCTTAGCATATACTGATTCTTATAAATGACCTCATGAGCATGAGAAGATTTCTTGTTCCAACATCCAGTTTTTCAAGTTCTTTAAGAGGTCAGTCTACAATTTCAAAGTTGTAAGATAATGAGGGATATTGCAAGCTTGTTGTTAACTCGTATCTTATTCCATAATATTAAAGCACTTTTTGATATCAATTTTAATCTGTGAATGATGAGAACTTACCCATGTACTAGGCACACTGGTTGATGGGTAGGAAATGATATTGTAGCCGATGATACATATACCTTTTATATTTCCTTCGTGGTTGGAAGAGAAAATAGAAAAAAGGATTATAAGTCCAAAATGTAGTGAAATATATGAGGTAAAGGATCAATTTGCATTCTAGTTATCAAATAACATCACCTGCAAGTTTTGCTTAAAGTGCTGAACAACCAATCTTCTCAAACTGCTAGAGCAAAAGAAAACTGTGTTTCATTCTCTGCACTTTGGCAATAATGCTGGGCACTGTCATTGCATGTCAGACTAAATTGCAGTTTTGCAAAAATTGCAGTTGGGTTCTGCAACATTTACCCCTCTCATTTAATAATAAAATCAATGCAGGGGGTATACTTGTACCATGGCGAATGCTAACAACTTTAGTCTATCTGTTCTCCAAGGGGCAATTTAATTTGCTTTCTCAGCACCTGACCTGAATTTTGGAAGGTAATTAGTAAAGCAGACAATATGTCAGAGGCTGTTAATTTGCTTTTTCCTCACAAGTAGCAGGTGTTTCACTACCTAAGCATGCCTAATTTAGTTATAACAAGATTTAAAAAATCTGACAAATATAAGATGAACTCCTAAAGCAGATTCAATTATATTGATGTGAGGCAGAAGTAAAAATGGTAAAGAACCTTTCACTTCAGTGCTTTCTGAATGCCCTTCTTCCTGCTTTAGAGAAGATGCACTAATTATTATTATTTCTGCTCCATATTTTTTACCCTTTGTGGGTTTTCTGATAGGTTTGGCTGCTGTGATTTTATAACAGGACCCCATGTGAGGTTCCTATTTTAAGGCTATTCTTTAAAGACAAGCCTAGGTTACTGCATGCCTTTATAGGATAGGATAGGATCTCAGAAGCAGCTGCAGTAGTGAGCAAATTCACACATGCAAATTTATACCTGTTCTATAAAAGATGTAAATGAGGACATGTGTGCCCATGTATTTTACAAATAGGGATTCCGATATTAGGTAATAGATAAACCAAATAAAATACTCCCTCAATGCAAAAATATTAAAGTAAGCATTTGTTGCATAAACACTGGAAAAACATCACTTCCCCTAGTTCTCTCTCCTCCCTCCCCTAGCTCATTTTGTATCCTTCATTCGGTTTTTGTGCCTTTTTCTGCACTTTTGGAATAATGATGAGCCATTGTCATCACATGTCTGACTAAACTGCAATTTTGCAAAAATTGCTATTGGGTTCTGCAACATTTACCCTTCTCATTGAATAATAAAATCAATGCAGGGGGTTCACTTGTACCATGGCGATTGCTAACAACTGTAATCTTTCGATTGCATCTTCATTACGGATATCTTCAGAGCCCAATTGGTTTCCTGCCCTCAAGGATCAGAGTTTGAGACTGCTGTTCTAGAACTTCTTTAGGAATCACACTGATTTGTTTCTCTTTCTCTGAATCAGCATCTACAAAGAGTGTTTCCAGTACTGGTGTCTCCCTAGCATCCTGCATGGTAAAAATCAAAGCATAGAATTCATATCTGCTATTGCCTTGTTCTCCCTAAATATTCCTTTTAGTCTCAATCATCTAATGGTTCAGTTGACGTTCCCCTTCCTAATCCATTTGAAAACACTTTTCTTATTATTTTTTACCTCTGTGGCAAGTGTCTCCTCAAATTTTCTGTCTGCTTTATTAAAGTTTTACATTTAATTTGTCATTGCTTATACATCTTCCTAATTTCTCATTAGGTCCTGCTTTCCAGTTCTGAAGGATGCCTTTTTGGTTTTAATCTAAAAATAACAAACCACCGAAGGATGCCTTTTTGGTTTTAATCTAAAAATAACAAACCACCAAAGAAGTCCCACCCCAAGAAATATGTATATAACAAACTTTGTTTTTGTCGGAGGGAGCCACGGGAGACTAGAACTGAGATCTAACCACACCTGATGGCACCATCCATTTTTTTAAAAAAAACACATGTGTATAAAAAACGTAGCTTAAAGCTCCGATAGGTAATTCAGCAACTCAGAGCATAGCACAATATCCAGTGACTAAGGCGTGACGTGCACGTTTCAGGTAGTGCTCCCTGTATCAAGCGCATTCCATTCTCTCCAGTGCTGCTCGCCCCAGCACTGGAGAGAATGGAATGCGCTTGATACAGGGAGCACTACCCGAAACGTGCACGTCGTGCCTTATTCACTGGATATCGTGCTATGCTCTGAGTTGCTGAATTACCTATCGGAGCTTTAAGCTAAGTTTTTTATACACGTGTTTTTTTTTAAAAATGGATGGTGCCATCAGGTGTGGTTAGATCTCAGTTCTAGCCTCCCGTGGCTCCCTCCGACAAAAACAAAGTTTGTTATATACATATTTCTTGGGGTGGGACTTCTTTGGTGGTTTGTTATTTTTAGTCTTTACCTGGTACTACCTATATCAGGGGTTTTCTATATTTTTGGTTTTAATAGCCTCTTTCACAGTATAATATAGCCATGTTGGCAAACACTTGGTTTTCTTATGATCTTTTTGAATCCATGGAATACATTTTATCTAGCCTTCCAATATGGCATTTTAATCAGTCTCCATGTTGCATGCTGAGTTTTAACTTTTGCAACTGCTTCAAGTTTTATGTTACCATAGTAGTTAGATTTTTTTGTACTCTCTCTCCAATAATTACCTCAAATTTGGCTGCAGTATAGTCAGTATTTCTAAGTTTGTCCATTTCTATTAATCCTGATACTAGATTCTACATTCCACTAAGAACCAAACCCAGCAATGAAAGACTAAGAATTTAGAAGTCAAGGAACCTTCTAACAATACCACTCCTGAAAACCAAGAACAAGCAAGTTGCATGTAACTGCGCCTTCAGTCTTTATGCCCCAATGACCTCGAGCTCCATACCTGCTGATCTAAGAGGCAGTGAAGACTTAACATACTTTCAGAAAAGATTCAAGACTTACCTCTTCCATGAGGTCTATGGCCCCGATTCATAACAGGATCATATGCCCACCTATCCGACTCCTATGAACCTCATAAGTAAATATGTAAATACATTCCGCACACTAACTACTCATATTCTTGTATACTCTTAATATTACAAACCCACCCTGCACTGCCTGTTACAACCTCCATGTTATTCTGTGATTTAGGTTATCCCGCCTGACTGACCACCTGTTCCAGGCACTGACCATGCTTCCTAGTTCTTATGACTGTTATTTGTAATCTGTTCCTTGTTATATTTTCATGTAGACCAATTTGGCTGTTACTTATAAAATGTTCTTTGTTTTATGATCTTTGTACACTGCTCTGACTTTAGAAAAATGGTATAGAAAAAAAAGTTAAATAAATAAACTAGATTTGAGATAGATCCCCTTTCTGTAGCTTCAAGAACCAGTTGCTCCCTGAAGCAGTCATTTATGGCATCTAGGAACTTAACCACCCTGGAATGTACTGATGTGCCATTCATTCAGTCAGTATCAGAGTAATATACTCCCATAAGTATTGGGGGTCATTTTAGAAGCCCTATTCATGCTTTGCACATCCAAAGATGAGCATAGAGACATCCAATCAGGTGAGTGAAAGGCATACAATTTAGATAAAGAAAAATGAAATTCATGCCTAACAGCAACTAATATTCTTTTTTCTTTTTTTTAACTTTTATTTTCATTTTACAACAAGCAAAAGAAACAACACACCAAAGGAAACAAATACAAACATACAATAAGGAAAAGCAACCCCTACTACCCCCCACCCCTATGCTTCTTCTCTAAGCTGATAAGTATCATCATATGAGCGCTTACAAGCAACAGTAATTGTACATCAAAACAAACAGAAATAGTATCTGCGATACAGAATGATCATGTGACAGAGATTTACACAGATTTAAACAGTCAGATGAGAGCATTTAGCAGTTTGAACATAATCGTTGAGCATCTTCCATTTAGACAGGTGGAGGGGGGTCTGAGCGGAAGAAGCTAACATACGAGGTATTTGCTCATATTTACTGTAGAGACAGACATGATTCCACCATTCATTAGGGCTCAGAAGGGAGCTATTTTTCCAGTATTTCGTGATTAGGGAAATAGCTATGCCCAGCATAAAGTCTAAAAGGAAGTAAGCCGATTTGGGAAAAGAGGGGATCCCCGCAGCTGAGCGGAGTCCCACTATCTTCCAAGAGAGGGGCTCTTGAAAGTGCAAAATAGATTGAATACGACCCCAGACCCGACTCCAGTAATACTGTAATGCGGGGCATTCATACATAACATGAATTAGTGAACCAATGGCCGCATGGCATGTCCAGCATCTATTGCTCTGGGTGGCGTTCCATTTGGCTAACCTGTCAGGAGTATAGAAACATCGGTGGGCTAGAAAGAAAAGTGTCTGAGTGAGTGAGGCGGATGGAGATACCCGTGTCACCTTGCTCCAGACTAGGCTCCATTGCTCCGGGGTCAAAGTTACATGCATTTCCCGCTCCCAGGATTTCTGTGCTGTAGGAGTGCCTCTATTTACAGCATTACATAAAGTTTTGTAAAAGTTAGATGCCACACCCGATAAGCTCCCGATAGATCGGATAATCTCCGACAATCCTTGGGTATGGGTTTCCGATGGCGGGAGCACCTTAGCACTCCGAAGACAATGCTGAAGTTGCACCAACTGAAAGTAGTGTTTCGCTGGGAGACCAAATTCAATTTGTAATTCGCTAAAAGTTTTCCAGCGGCCATCATAGAACAGCTGGTTAGGGGTCCAAATGCCCCTAGTTTACCAGGGGCTCCACGCCATCGGTTTATTTTGTATTTGAAATCGAGCATTGTGCCAAAGCGGGAGTCTATCTAGCGGACAAAGTCGGGAGTCTAGAGATTGCTCAAGGGCATTAAAGGCACCTAAAGTGTCTAAGAGCATTGGTGGATAGTGGGAGTCTAATGGGAGAGTCATACCAGGGAGATAAGTAAGAGGAATTGGTTTGCAAAGGTCCTCCTCTATATCTAGCCACACTGGTCTACTCGGTGTCAGGTCTTCCAGCCAACGAGCGCCTTGTTTGAGAAGAAAAGAGTGGTGGTATTTCAGGAAGTCAGGGAATCTGACACCACCATTTTCTTTATCTGCTTGTAACTTATGTTTCGCTATCCTAGGTGTCTTATTTTGCCATAAGTATCTAGTCAGAAGACCCTCTAAATCTTTATATGTACGTCGAGGTAGGAGACATGGCAGCATTTCTAAAATGTAGTTCACTTTGGGAACAATCATCATTTTAATGGTTTCTAGGCGGCCCCACCAAGTAAGTGTTAAAGGAGTCCAGCGTTGAGTAAGCGCCCGGACCTTAGAGGTTAAGTCTTTAGCATTAAAGGTGATGGTGTCTTCCAAAGGAGAGCAGTAGTGTACCCCAAGGTATTTGACCATGCGAGGTTGCCATAAAAAGGGAAAGGATTGCATATCTGCCTGATGGATCAGAGGATTTAATGGAAAGGCTACCGATTTGGTCCAATTTATCTTATAACCCAATAGTTGTGAATATTTATCAATTTGCTCTAGGATAGCCGGCACCGAGTCTAGGGAGACAAATAGCATAAGGTCATCAGCATATGCTGAAATTTTGATTTCCCTATGAGAGAAGGGGACTCCATGAATATCCTTGGATTGCCGGATTAGTAAGGCTAAGGGTTCGAGTGCGAGATCGAAGAGAAGTGGAGACAGTGGGCATCCCTGGCGAGTACCGCGTTGCAGGGGAAATGGCTGAGACTTTAAAGCATTAGCACAGATACTAGCTGTAGGCTGTGCATACATGGTTTGGAGACAACGGAGAAAGCCTTCTCCGAATCCGTACCAGCGGAGAGTTGCAAACAAGAAGGGCCATTCTAAGCGGTCGAAGGCCTTCTCAGCATCAAGTGAGAGGCCAACAAATGGTCGATCAAGATTAACTGCGGCAGTCAGTACATGACATAGGGTCCTAGCATTATCAGCAGTTGATCTACCGGGAATGAAACCGCATTGATCTGGGTGTATTAAAGTAGACATCTTGTCAGAGAGCCGGGTGGAGAGAATGGTGGCAAATATTTTATAGTCTGCGTTTAGTAGGGAAATTGGGCGATAATTAGCTGTTAGTTGCGGATCTCTCCCCTCTTTCTCAAAAACTACTACATTTGCCATTGAGAAGGATCCAGAAGGAGATCCCTCCTCGGCCAGAGCAGAAAAATAAAGTTTCAAAAACGGAGCTAAGTCAGCGTTAAAAGTTTTGTAGAATTCAGCTGGGAGACCATCCGGGCCTGCGGCTCGACCAGTGGCACATCTCTTGAGTGCAGATTGAATTTCTGATAAAGTGAATGGTTTGTCCATGGCCTCTCTATCTTCGTCAGATAGGGTCGGCCGTTGTACCCCTGATAGTAATCGTTCAAATGCTTCTGGCTCGAAGTCACATTCAGATTGATAAAGCCGAGTATAAAAGTCACGAAAGAGTTCTAATATTTCTGTATCTTTAGTGACCAAGCTCCCCCCCGACGGATTGCGGAGAGCGGTAACACGCTTGGCTTCTTTTTGACCTTTCAGGGCATTGGCTAACAATTTGCCAGCACGGTTATTTTCCCGATAGTACATCCCTTGTTGTGATTCAATATTTTTAGCAGCAGTGTTATAAAAGCTGATTGTATTGAAAACGAAGGCGTTGTAAGCGAAGTAAAATACATGGGTCAGTACGGGACGTGAGGAGACGCTCTCCAGCTTGTATCTGTTGTTCTAGGATCAGTAAATGTTGCTTTCTTTGTTTCCCCTGTCGAATTTGATAGCTAGTTATAGTTGCACGGATAGACGCCTTGAATCCCTCCCACCAAGCCCAGCTCGCAGTGTCATGGGGTGAATTAAAATGAAAGTAGTCTTGGATAGCGGCCTTTATGTCAACCTGAAAATCTTTTTGGTCTAGTAGGGATCTATCAAAAAACCAAGCACGGGGATGTTCACCTTGCGTAGTGACATGTAATGAGAAAGATATGGCAGCATGATCTGAAATATGGAGAGGATGAATCCTAGCCGTGTCCACTTGGGAGATCAGTGCTTTAGAAATAAGAAAAAAATCTATTCTAGATTGTGAGTGATGGGGGCTGAGAAAAAGGTGAACTCTAAGTCGGAGGGATGAAGCAGCCTCCATATATCTACTAACGCTAGATCTTTCATCAGAGCTGTAAGGGTATCAAGACTCTTGGGTGGACCACTCGTTCTAGGCGGCAGTCTATCTATCAAAGGATCAAGTACTTGGTTAAAATCGCCGCCAAGTATTAATGGAGTATTGGCAGAGGCCTGTGCCAACTGCGCAATACTGGCATAGTAAGCAGGGTTATCCACATTCGGAGCATAAATACAAATACACGTGAATTCACTATCTCCAACCTTAAGGTGTGCACGGGCCCATCTACCCTCCTTATCAGAGCTAGTATCCAGTACAGTAGCTTGCAAAGACTTCTTAACCAAGATGGCTACCCCACACCGCTTAGAAACGGCGGGAGAGTAGGCAGCCACCATGTAAGGCTTAGCATTGAGTTTCAGTGTTTCAGCGGAGTTTAAATGCGTTTCCTGGAGAAACACTAAATCAGCATGCTCATGATTAAGATAGCTAAGGATTTTCTTTCTTTTGATTGGACTATTGATGCCTTTTACATTCAGTGATAAAATCTTACATAAAGCCATTCAGAAGGGTTAAAAATTCTGAAAAAGAACATGATGACGCACATAATTTCACAATGTCCCTCATATTAACTGTATATGGCTGTACACATGACATAATAGAAAATAAGCTAATGAAAAACAATGAAGCGCCCCATATAAAAAAAATAAGCACCGAAGTGCGTTAGAGAAGAAGCAGAACCCCAGAAATTACTGGCGACCATATGTCTGCGGGGAGAAACCCCAGAGAGGGCCTAAATTAAAACATATAACCTGTAAAGCTATGCGTGTTCCGAATCCAACCGAGGTGCACATCATGGAGTGATAGGAGACCAAGAAAGTTATATATAGAGAGAAAGAAAAGTCCAGGCAGTCTCTGTTCCAGGCTGTGATCACCGCGTCGGGCCATTCAAAATGGCGGGCAGGTCCGGTGGATTACAGATCCAAGTTGTTGGATTAGCGCATCTGGTCTGCTTCTTTGGAATCTAAAAATGTTGCTAGTAGATCAGGATCTTCGAATGTTCTAGTTTGGTTATGGAGAGTTACTCTGAGCTTCGCTGGATACAATAGGCCAAAGCGAGCCTGTAGCTGTTGAAGTCTAGGGCGAAAGGCAAGGAGTCTCTTCCGACGGTCAACTGTGGGCTTTGCCAAGTCAGGGAAGAAGGAGACTTTATGACTTTCAAACTCCAGATGATGATTCGCCCGGGCAGCGTTTAGAATTTGCTCAACTTGCTGATATCTCAGTAATCGAAAGATGATAGGCCGGGGGGTCGTCCGATTGAGCGCCATGTTGGTAGGAACACGATGTGCTCGGTCAATTTCCAGATCTCTGTGAAAAGTGATCTTCAGCAAGGAGGGAAGAGTTTTGACCAGGAATTCTCTTATATCTCCTGCTTCCGCCCCCTCCGGTACTCCAATGAGCCTTACATTGTTGCGACGGGCGCGATTATTGCTATCCTCTAGCTCCTTTTGAAGATTCTGTATCTGACGCTCAGCCTTATCCAGTTTCACCAAGCGCACCGCGTGCGAGTCGAGGACCCCCGCCATGTCGTCCTGCCGTAGTGAAAGACCTTCAAGCCGGTCCTGAAGCATACCGAAGTCTTCTCGCATGGCTCGGAGCGCCTCTCCGTTGGACTGTACCAGTTCCTTCACACCGCGTATTTCCTCCAAGATCTCCTGTTGCATTTCGGGGCTTTCCTGAAGTGGAACCATCTTTTGTGGGGAAGACAACTCTGTTTTGGAGCGTTTTCCGTGTGAAGAAGAGGGAGACCCGAAGTCTAAGCGCGCTGGTTTGTGGGCCGCCATCCCCCCCGAGGTACCCCGGTAAGTTCGGAGCAAAATATTAAGTTTATGTAGGTATTAAGTCAGGATTCTGAGTAGGCCTCTCGGGAGCTTCAGCGCGAAGCGTCTAACCCGCTGGACATCAGGCTCCGCCCCCCAGCAACTAATATTCTTAACTAATTCCAGAAATAAATGCTCTCCTGGCAAGCATTCAACTTTTTTCTAAAATCAAGATAGTCATACAATATCCAAAGCTCCAAGGGCAGTTCATTCCACAAAAAAGGACCTGTTGCAGGCACCAAACAATTCAAAACTCGTAGCCCATAATCAGATGGGGGAGTTGGGTAACCCAAGTGAGCATTTTCCTGGGATCTCAAAGAATGTGAAGATGCAGAAACTTCCCAGGGGAATTTCAAGGGCAAATCAATCCCCAGTCTGAGCACCTTAAAGATTACTACTATTAATCATTTGTATAGCTCTACAAGGCATATGCAGGGCTGTAGATATAGATATAAGACACAGTCCCTGCTCATCAGAGCATACAATCTAATCAAGATGAAAAACACAGCAAAATTGAGGACTGGAGTATGATAAGATACACATTGGTGAAGAAGAGAATGAGGAGCATCAGGATCCAAAAGCAGCCTCAAAGAGGTGGGATTTTAGCCTGGAATTGAATAGGACTAAAGAAGGAGCCCACCACACTGACTCAGGTACTGTAGTTTGTTGCTGGCATATGGAACTGCAACCTTGAAATATTTTTAAAATTATATCTGTTATTTACCTGTCTGAACTTACATGTCCAAATTATACATTCAGCAGCTGACTTTGCTACTGAATATACATAAAGCAATTGATGCGGTTAGCTGTGTTAATCATCCTGACTGGGATGTTCAGCGGCACTAACCCTGAGTATTCCTGGGTGCTGTCGCTAGGTTCCCTGATGCTGGGTGGCTAGCCTCGGGGAGTTCTGTGAATGCACTGGGGCAGCATCCAGGGATAAACAGACAGTGGCAATATCCCTCCCAGTTATCCCTTTGCACTTAAAGTTAGGCACAATAAAGGCTGCCCAAAGCTAACTGAGCAATGGCTGAATATCGCCATTGCAAGGTTAGCTTCTATGTTATCCAGCTGACTTAGATATTCAGTGCAGTGGCAGGATATGGTCTGGCACTGAATTTCCAGGTCTAAGGTCTGGCGCACAATTACAAGTCAAATCTGAAGTACACTACCTTAGGATATTGGACCGATACCTAACTCTTCAAGCACACATCAGCAACATGATCAGACTCACATATCAGAAGATAAGAAAAGCCCAATGCCTGTGACTCCTACTAAGTCTCCATCACTTCCGCACAGTGTTCCAAGCACTAGTATTCCCGCATCCCCACACCTGGACTACTACAACATCCTCCTCCAAGGCCTACCGGACTATGTGGTTCACCCCCTGCAGCTAGCCCAGATACTATACAGAGCTTCCAGACACAAGCGCATAACTCCACTTCTCAAGGGCTTACATTGGCTACCCATTACTGTCTGCAATAATAAATGGTCATACTTACTACCTTTAAAGTATACCACGATCTCTCATCTGTTGTTGTTGTTAAGTGCCATCGAGTCGGAGTCGACTCATGGCGACCCTCTGGATAGCTATCCTAAATTGTGTTCGGTCTTCAGTCAGACGGCTCATTGTTGACAGACTGGTACCCGTAGCTGCTGTTATTGTATAGATCCATCTCATTGCTGGCCTTCCTCTTTTGCGTTGACCTTCTATCTTGCCAAGCATGATGTCTTTCTCTAATTATCTCTCTCTTCGCATGATGTGTCCAAAGTATGAAAGTCGAAGTCCTGTCATCTGAGCCTCTAAAGAAAGCTTAGGTTTGATCTCCTCTAGTACCGACTGGTTTGTTCTTCGGGCAGTCCATGGTATACACAGTATTCGCTGCCAGCACCATAATTCAAAGGCATCAATTTTCTTCCTGTCTGTCTTTTTCACTGTCCAGCTTTCACATCCATATGATGTTATTGAAAATACCATGGCTTGAACAAGTCGAATCTTTGTATGGAGAGAGACATCTCTGCTCTTGAGAATCTTATCTAGGTCTTTCATAGCCATTCTGCCAAGAGCAATGCGTCGTTTGATTTCTTGACTGCTTGTTGCTTCTTTATTGATAGTTGATCCAAGTAGGTTAAAGTTGTTCACAATTTCAATTTCTTCTCCTTCAACGATGAACCTGTTGATTATGCCAGTTGTCATGATCTTTGTCTTCTTTACATTAAGGTGCAGGCCCTTTTTGAGACTATGTTCTTTGATTGTGAGAAGCAAATGTTTCAGATCATCTTCACTTTCAGCCAGTAATGTAGTATCATCAGCATAGCGAAGGTTGTTGATGAGTCTTCCACCAATCTTCACACCTCTGTTGTCTTCATACAATCCTGCTTCTCTGATGATTTGTTCTGCATATAAATTAAACAGGTAGGGGGAAAGTATGCAGCCTTGTCTTACACCTTTGCTTATTTTAAACCATTCTGTTTCTCCTTGTTCCGTTCGAACTGTTGCTTCTTGATCAATGTACAAATTGCGCAAGAGAACGATCAGGTGTTCTGGTATACCCATGCTTCTTAATGTGGCCCAGAGTTTCTCATGGTTTACACAGTCAAAAGCCTTGCTGTAGTCGATAAAGCACAAATAGATATCCTTTTGGTATTCTTTAGTCTTTTCAAGGATCCATCTCACATCCGCAATGATGTCTCTCATTCCTCGCCCTTTCCTGAACCATGCTTGCACTTCAGGTAGTTCTTGTTCCAGGTATGGTTGTAGTCTCTTTTGAATAATCTTCAGTAGAATCTTGCTGGCATGTGGGATCAGAGTGATTGTTCGATAATTTCCACAGTCAGTTGGATCACCTTTCTTTAGTATTGGTATAAACACAGATATTTTCCAGTCAGTTGGCCATGATGTTGTCTTCCATATTTCTTGGCAGAGCCTTGTAAGTATGGTAACAGCTGCATCAGATTGCTGCAATACTTCTATAGGAATGCCATCAATGCCTGGTGCTTTGTTCTTTGATAAGGCTTTCAATGCTGCTTCAACTTCTTCTTTCATCACCAATGGTTCCCGATCATAAGGTACAGGTTGAAACGGCTGTTGGTCCACTTGATCTTTATCATATAAAAACTCTGTATATTCCTTCCACCTTTTCTTGATCTTCTCAGCATCATTCAACATAGAACCTTGAGCATCTTGTAACATTCCAATTCGAGGCTGGAACTTTTTCTTTAACTCTCATAGCTTTAGGAAAGCCGATCTTGTTCTTCCTCTAATAGTTTCTGCTTCTATTTCCTTGCATGCGTCGTTGTAGTACTTTTCCTTATCCTGTCTTGCTGCACGTTGGAAATCTCTGTTGAGTTCTGCGATTGTCTTTCTTTCTCCTCTGGCTTTAACTTCTCTGCGTTTCTGGGAAATTTTCAGAGTTTCTTCCGTCATCCATTTTGACCGTTTTTGCTTTTTCACCTTTTGTAGAGACTTCTCGCTTTCTTCCAACACAACCTTCTTGATGTCATTCAATAACTCTTCCGGAGCTCTGTCATTTGTATCTAAAGCAGCAAATCGATTTTGCAGGCAGTCTTTAAATTCCAGTGGTATATTCTCAAGGTCATATTTTGCTGCATTCATGAGTGGTTTGCTCTTTTTCAACTTTAGCTTGAGTTTGCATACTAGTAGTTGATGATCTGTACCACAGTCAGCTCCAGGTTTTGTCTTGGTTGATGTTATAGAGCTTTTCCATCGTTGACTTCCACAGATGTAGTCAATTTGATTTTTATACAATCCATTGGGTGAAGTCCATGTGTACAGTCGCCTCTTGTTTTGCTGGAAGAAGGTGTTTTTAGATGAATAGATCATTGGTCTTGCAGAATTCTATCAGTCTTTCTCCAGCTTCATTTCTGTTGCTAAGTCCATATTTTCCAACTACTTTGCCTTCTTCTTTGTTGCCAACTTTTGCGTTCCAGTCACCCATGACTATCAGGATATCCTGTTTGCATGTTCTGTCAATTTCAGCTTGTACTTGTTCATAGAACTCTTCAATTTCATTCTCTTCTGCAGCTGTTGTTGGGGCATATACCTGAATTATAGTTGTGTTGATAGGCAATCCTCGTAGACGAATAGAGATTAAGCATTCGCTGACTGCATTGCATTTCATTACAGTTCTTGAAAATTTCTTCTTTATTATAAATGCAACACCATTTCTTCTTTGTCTTTCATTTCCAGCATAGTAGACCATGTGATCATCTGATGCAAAGTGCCCGATGCCATTCCATTTCAGTTCGCTGACACCCAACAGATCAAGTTGTACACATTCCATTTCATTCTTGACCACCTCCAACTTCCCTTGGTTCATGCTTCGTACGTTCCATGTTCCAATGTGTAAGACATCTTTACAGCTTCTGACTCTCATTTATTTTTTTTATTTTTTTTTTTATTGAATATCTTTTAGACATTTTACAAAGCAAAAAAAAATTCTTCATTTCACAACTTTCCATAACAGTTACATACTTCAGGAACGGGAAAAGAATACAAACAACAGAAATAAGAAACATTCCAAACAAAACTAAAGGACAATCCAATCCAAACCACTCAGAGCTATCACCCTATCGCAGTGAGTAAACCCTATTTGCAGTTAACTGGTTATGGCATACAGCCAACGCACTCAAAGTATGGAGTTGGCGCTTAATAGTGACCTGTTTGTCTCAGCTCAGGAAGGTACAGATTAGGAAGCGTTTAGCTCCAAATACTTGTTCATAAGCTCCCATTTATCAAGCAGCCTGGCCGAGCCAGGAGTTTTAAGCAAGTACAATTCCTCGTAAGTCTTATGCTGACACACTAGATTCCACCAGTAGTCACTATGCACCTTCTCAAAACTCTTCCAGTTAAGTAAGATTACCTTGATGGCTATACTGAGCAAGACATCTAGCAGTCGGCTCTCTGGTTTTCCCAGTATGAGACCGTCCATCGTAGATTTGTATATGATTATTTGATATGAGGTGGGTATTATCAAGCCAAGAATCTTCGATATTCGTTTCATTACACATTCCCAATATCTCTGAAGATATTCACAATAGTACAGAATATGATCTAATGTCCCCATGGCTGTGTTACAGGACCAGCATCTATTTCCAGCGTGTGGTGCCCATTTCATTATCTTCACTGGAGTCAGATATGCCCGATGCGAAAGGAAGTACAATGACTGTGTAAGGGATGCAGCTCTAGTAACTCGTGTGAGGGCCCAAAAATCATCCCAATGTTCCTATTGCATATGGTTCCCTGCTTCTCTTATTCAAGCTGCTTGTACACCATCGCATAATTTGTTAGACCCTGTCCTGAGGAGTTCCAGAAATTTCGACATAGCTCGGGTTCCCGATTGTATTTCACTAAATTTCTGGAGTAAGGGCCAACCTGGTCTCAGAAGCAATGGGGATACTCCTGCTTTGCTCAAACAGTATCGGAGCTAGCACCACTGAAAGTAACAGGCACTGGGTAAGCCAAATTCACTTACCAACATTTCAAAAGCTTTGAAATTATTCCCATGTACTAGATGTCCTAGGACATTGATACCACATTTCATCCATTTCTTCCACAAGAGAAGTTTGCCACCTATGACAAATCTGCGATTCAGCCATAACGGCATCTCCAAGGCAAAATCTTCACCCCCTTCAATGCACGGTGTCACGAGCCAACATGCTTGCTGAGTTGCCAGTATAACATTGTTTTGCCGCAAACTGGAAGTTCCAATCATCATACTCATTTCTGACAAATCATTCATAGCTTCTTCTACCCCCGCCACCTAGGAAATTCTTTACTGTCCCCTTCTACTACCCATTGCGCTCCTTGCTTTAACAGGGAGGACAGATGTAACCATTCAACATCAGGAAAATGTACTCCCCCTTTCTCTTTAGGCAGCTTAAGTTTCCACATTGCTATTCTGGGGACTTTCGCATTCCAAAGAAATGATACTAACAAGCTGTTTAGTTTTTTGTCGAATCCTTGAGGAAAAAGTATTGGAACCATGCCCAACATGTAACTAAGCTTAGGGACCAGCACCATTTTAATCGTCTCCAGTCTTCCCCACCAGGTTAAATTTAGAGGAGACCAACTGTTGGCACAAGCGCTCACAAGTTCCTTGCAGAAGTCAGCAGTCCGACTCACAGTCTCCGCCATTGTGTGTCCATAATTGATTCCCAGGTATTTGAAAGATGAGTGTGCAAACTGGAATGGGTAATTGGCAAACATACCTGCCTTCACCCAAGAGTTTAAAGGAATTATTGTTGTTTTGGTCAGGTTAACTTTGTAGCCAGACACAGCCGAATATTTGTCAATCATGTTCAGGGCCGTGGGCAAGGAGGCAGGTTGCAAAAACAATATAAGGTCGTCCGCATATGCAGACAACTTGCATTGACCATCCACAAGGGTTATTCCCCTGATCCTATTGTGTTGTCGAATTAAAATCAGGAGTGGCTCCAGGGCTAAGTTGAAAAGTAATGGGGATAAAGGGCATCCTTGTCTAGTACCTCTTTGAAGCATAAAGGGTCCAGATACCTCGGAATTAGCTGTTATCCGAGCAATGGGGTTAGCGTACAAGAGTGCAATCCTCTTGAGGAAGTTTTCGTTGATTCCAAACCAACGAAGGGCCTGAAACAGGAAGGATCACTCCAGTCTGTCAAAGGCCTTTTCGGCATCCAATGACAGCCCCATCAACGGCTGAGGGATCATCTGCGCTTCGAGCAAAACATGGGCGAGCAACCTTCCATTGTCAGAAGTAGACCGGCCGACCATAAAGCCGCATTGATCTGTATGTATTAAAGAGCTAAGGACTTTAGTGAGTCGATTTGCCAATATCTTCACGTAAATCTTGTAATCTGCATTGAGCAAAGAGATGGGCCTATAATTTTCAACTCTTTGCGGGTCTTGCCCAGGCTTTGGGTGGATCACAATAGTTGCCTCTGCAAAGGCACCGACTTTCGGATCTTCTGCAGACAGCCCACTAAAGTATGTGTACAGCATAGGAGCTAGTCTTACTTGACATTTTTGATAAAACTCGAGTGGGATTCCATCTGGGCCTGACGCCTTCCCCTTAGCCAATTGACCGATCGCCTTTTGTATCTCTTTTATAGTGAGGTCTTCTTCCAACATCCATGCCTGGGCGACTGACAGCTTGGGGCCCACTACATCTGATACAAACTCTTGGAAACCTGTATTATCGCAGACTACTTCAGAGCAGTATAGTTTCTCATAGAATTCTTTACAACGTATTTGCTCATTTTGCATCAGGAGATCTCCATCTCCACTGCGCAGCGCCGCTATGTGAGTCATATCTCTCTTTGCCTTCAGCAATTTCGCCAGGAGCGATCCAGCTCGGTTATTCTCATGATAATACGTACTTTTCTACACTCTGATACAAGCTTGTGCCTGCACAGAGAGAATAGTATTGTATTTACTTCGTAATTTCTGCAGCCTTAACAATATCATGGGATCACCTCTCTTTGCCAACAGGCGCTCTCCTGCTTTTATCTGATCTTCCAATTCTTTTTGCTCTTTCTTTTTAGCTCTGTTCGTTTGAATCGAGAAGGTTGTTATGTGTGCCCGAATGGTTGCCTTGAAACCCTCCCACCAGGCCCATGTCGACGTCTCTGAAGGATCATTGACTGTGTCATATTCCTCAATCTCTTTATTCATGTAGGCCACAAAGTCATCGTCAGCTAACAAGGATTTGTTGAACGTCCACTGACGGGGCGCCTGATGTGTCTGTCCTGTATCCAGGACTAAAGTGACCGCTGAATGGTCTGAAACTGTTCCCGCACTGATTTCTGATGTTACGAGTTGTTTAACCAGCCCACTCATTACAAGAAAGTAGTCAATTCTCGTCTGGGTAGCATGTGGGGGAGAATAAAATGTATATTCTTTGTCTGTAGGATTTAGGAGACGCCATGCATCTGTGAGTTGCAATTCCTTCATCATACTCTGTACTACTGCAAATGGTTTCACTTTGTAAACCGGACAATATGGGGTCCTATCCATCAGAGGGTCCAAAATCAAATTGAAATCCCCTCCTAGCACTATTTCAGTGTGTGACTTGTCCACAAGCTCCGTAGCTATTGTCTTGTAAAACGAAGAATCATCTGTAGTTGGGGCATATATATTCATTAGTGTGTAGGACTTCTGTGAGATTTCCAGGGTGGCTCTAGCCCACCTTCCTTCCGTGTCAACTTTTGTTTCCTTAACCATTGCGGTCAGGAACTTCCGCATTAATATCAAAACTCCTCCTTTTCTTTTGACTGCGGGTGCAGCAGCAACTACCTGATAAAACTTCGAGACTACCTTCCAGGATTCTTTTTCGGTCAGGTGCGTCTCTTGCATGTACACAATGTCAGCGCGCTTTTGTTGACAGTATGTGAGAATCTTCTTGCGTTTAACTGGGTTTGTTACACCCTTTACATTCAGGGTAAGTAATACCAGTCTACTCATAGTATGTGTCAATTTGAATAAATCTAAACATGACAGCTCTATGGTAACTGTCCTTAATGGACCTCTGCATCCTCAGCATCTCATTGGATTGGATTGCCCTATCATAACATTTAAACTGTACAATTAAACATCTTTTGGTGAAAACCATCCTACCTTGGCAGAATATCTTTACTAGTTACATCCACCGTTGCCCAATATAACTTTATATAGTCCTGTCCCATTATCTATTAAGAGCTGAACATTTCCATACAAGCTCTCCACACTATCATAGCACTTAAATCCACATGGTGTTATAGCACAAGAGTTTTCTACTCTACAGGGACTACCATAAAAGTTCTCTCTTATGTTACTTACTCTAAATTATATATGCAATATTCCCCCACCCAGCCAGGGTATACTACACTCTTGTTTGGAATGAACTTATCAGTCAGACTCCTCTCTAATGAGTCCCAACTTAGCATATCACGTCTCCATAGCACTGCTCTCCTGTAGAAATGCTTTCAGCGATCCAGCGTCTACAAAGTTCCTTGTAGAGTTGTTCAGCGTTACCCGCATTGTACTGGGATAATATAGACCGTATCTTGCCTGCAATTTTTGTAGAAGCGGTCTGCATGCCAGTAGTTCCCTCCTGCGGTCCATTGTTGGCGTGCTCAAGTCAGGAAAGAAGGCAATCTTCTGTCCCTGCAGTCTCAGTGATGTCGCTCTCTTTGAAGCTTGCAGAATCTGCAGCACTTGCGGTTAGCGAAGTACTTTCATCACGATTGGCCGCGGGTATTTACTATTCTCTGTCCTGTGCACAGGCACACGGTGCGCCCGCTCCAACTCAAAGGCCTTCACGAAAGATATCTGTAGGAGCTCCGGAATCATCTTCTCCAGGTACTCTATCATGTCTGCCCCTTCAGCTCCTTCAGGGACCCCTACCAAGCGAACGTTGTTGCGTCTCGCTTGATTGTTGTGATCCTCCAGTTGATTCTCAGTCACCTTGATGCGCTTTGATAGAGACTGCACGCACTCAGGCATGGCGTCGTGCTTTTGCACTATTCCTTCTTCTGCAGTTAATCGACTGTTCATGTCTTGTATTTTGCCTTTCACCTCATTCAAATCCTCCTGCATCGCTTCCAAAGATGTTGTGTTAGCGACAATCAACTCCTTCACATTTCTCAGCTCTGCTAAAATCTCTTTTATACCTTCTCCTGCTGCTTCCTTCTCAGCCGCGGCCATTTTGTGCGGGGATCTGGCCTCTTGCTTCGATCGTTTCGGCACTGAACCAGTACCTTGCGGGAACTCTAATCGCGCAGGCTTTAGTGCTGACATCTTCTATTGTTCAGTACTAGTCCAGTATTAACATTTGGGGATTATCTTTAGTAGCATTAACTCAGGATTCTTGCCTGGCAACGGGAGCTCAGATTCACACGTCCATTCTGCTCTGCGGCTGGCTCCGCCCCCCCCCCCCCCTGACTCTCATTTCATGCGCAGCTACATCAGCAGTCAGACTTCCCGGGGGCTTTGATCCAACCACATCATAAATGCTGGCTTTACTCTGAAAAGTCTTCAGCTCTTCCCCAGTGGCTAGTTGAGTGCCTTCCGACCTGGGGGTCTCATCTTCCAGCACCACAGCACAATTTGTTTTGTTGTAACTATCCATTGGGTTTTCATGGCAAGATACAGAAGTAGATTGCCGGGCCTTTCTTCCACGCAGTTTAAGTTTGGTGTTGTTGCCGTTGTCACAAAAATGTGATCCTCCGCCGTCAACACTATCCCATTCTGCTGCTGCCCAGATGGGTGGTTTCTCTTGGTCTGGCACCTCAGCTGAGACCTGTCCATCTTGGGAGACCCTGCCAGTAGTTAAACTACCGATAGTTTAGCTCTCAGCATCACTGATGCACACAAGCCCTCACAGCATGACAAGCTGCAAACCTCTCATCTAGCAATCTGCAATCCCTAATAAACAAGATGCCAAGAAATAGACCTAGATGGCACAACACGTAATCTACCCTCTCCATCCCTCCCACATTCAGGACAAGCACCCGGTCTACATCAAACAGACCCTTCTCACTCTAGGCCCCCAATATTGGAACACACGACATTCGTGCCACACAGGAACTCAGCGAATTCTGCAAGAAAATAAAAACTCATCTCTTTACAGACTACTTTGGTACCTAATACTAATTGCATAAACGTAATCCCTCTGTTACCTGTACCAAATTACACTCCTCGCACCATGACACTCTGCAATGAACTGTGATTATTATTCCCTTGTCCACCACCCTCTATCAGACACAACACCAGACCCTATGTCCTGTCTCATCCTCCCCCCGCTAATCATCCTCACACCCCCTCCTACTGCTGTTCTCCAGATCACTCTCCCCTCTTCCAATCATTCTCACACTCCCTTCTATTGCTATTCCCCAGACCACTCTCCCATCTCCACCCATCAAACTTGCCCTCACCCATTTGCTATCCCACACCCCTCCCGCACACCTGCCACAGACTACCGATACCTCAAGGTCTTCCGACCTATCACTCCTCTCCCCAACTCCCAGAGTTGATGCCATTATTTGATTGTTATGTTGCCATGTTCCATTAAGCTATGTTAAATTCCTTGTTCTATGTAAACCTTAGCATTATGTTCCAACATTAAAGCCTTGTTAAAATGTTTTTTGTAAACCGCCTTGACTTTGAGATAAGTCGGGATATAAAAACAGTGAAATAAATAACTAAAGGTTTAGCGGTGATGACTAGCCGTTTTAGAACCAATCCAAAATAGCATTCAAATTCAAACACATAAATTACTCCTGCTGTGAATGCGATGTAAATGTGTGTTCTACATACAGTATCTATCCATGTAATTTATTTATTATGCTCATATGTTGCAGCTCCACCTCTGAATTTTTGGATGGATATTCAAAGGCACTGAAGTGGATAACATTTTCTAAATATCTTTTTCAAATATAGATTCATTGCCCTGCCACATTTTGAAGAATGCCTTCTGTTTGGTTCCTTACATTTCATTTCTCAAAGGCTTTTCTATGATTTATAAGGCGTATATTAGACTATTGAAATATTGAATTTCAATTTTGACTTGAAATGTTACAAGAATATAAGGAAACTACCAGAAAGCAACCTACCCATTGATGTAGGCATTTCAAAGTATATTACACTGTTTCTTACATTCTTTCTTTTTCGACTTATAATGTATGTAATCTACATCTTGCTTCCAATGGTGTGCAACAGCTGTGCTACACTGATAAGCTATAGTAAATGCAACATATGAAGTCAAGTCAGGCTATCAGTACTGTATTACAAAATGCATGTAGTAGCCTGTCTTTTGGTTTTACAAAACCTCAATCACTTTTGCTTTTATGATAATATAGAGTCAAGGGTATCAATGTTTGTTATATCTATTTAAAATTTTGCATGCACTGCAAAAATCTAAATTAAATACTAATTTCTCATAGCATTAATACAGCAAGTCCTGAAAGGAAATTCTAAATGGGCTAGCAGATACAAATCAGTCATTAAAGCTTTATGTTTATTGTCTCTAAAATAGCAAAGTTTTGTCAAAAGCTGTCTACATTACAGTATGTATTGTAACTTTTTGGTTAATAATCTCTAATAGGAGTTAACAGGCAAAAATAATTATTTTGTTTAGTTTAGCATGTTATTTGTGGGGTTTCTTTTAACTCATTTTGTTTTGTTTAAATTTTCATTTTGGGGCAGTTTTGGTTAAAGAGCAGCAAAGGGTGTGTTGGATGGAGGCTGGAAGTTAAGCCCTACTAAAAACTGACAGAAGGAGAGATTGTTTTGCCTGGAATTACATGGCAGCCCCATCCAGCTGGGACTGCAGTTTGAATTGCATTTTGAACAGGTGGTATTCCCTGAAATAAGTTCTCCAACCTTAAGGTGGACTGAACTCTACAACCTTTAAGGAAGACTAGGGGGTGCACTGTTATATGGACTTATATTTATGTGTGTATATGTACAGGGGAAGTTCATGATATAACTGGGATTCTGAGGATAGTAGACCTCTGGGGAATATGGGCCAGGAGAGGAAACACTTCCTGGTAGCGCAGAGTCTGCCCTTTTCTTGCGTTCCTGTACTGTTTTGCATAGCTTGGCTGCCTGATGACACCCAAGTTACCAAGCCAGAGACCAAAGTGTGTGAGACCAGACCCCAGGAAGCAATGGCCAGTAGCTGGAAATGCGACACTTCGTTACAATTTTGCTGCAAAATTTTAATCCCGGTAATTAAAATCCACCATCTAAACCAGCACATTCTGATGGTTTTTTTTTTAGAAATCTGTTATTGTTTCTCATGCCCATGGTTCTCTGAGGCATGTTTACTAAGCCTTGAGCTAGTAACATGGGTTTGGGCTGCGTTAATAACACAGGGCTTTACTCTAACTACAAGAGGGCAGATACAGCTGTCCCCCTGCAGTTGCCATGGGTTGTCATGGTAAACCTGCTGCAGGAGCAACAGATACCACCCACTGAGGTGCTATTAGTATCATCCATGCTTCCTGCACTAAGTACAAGTAGCACGGGCTTCAACCGCTTGCTGCTGCCACCCCTCTCTAGGGCAGGCAGTGGTGGCAATGGCTGTGAAACCATGACACATCATATATACACTGTCTTCGGGGCTGCATCATGGTTTCACTCTTGCACAAACTGCCGCTTCCATCTCCTTCCGATGTGAATGTCTGCGATGGAAGAGACAGATTGTGCAAAAGTGAAACTGTGAAGCAGCTCCGGAGATTGTAGGTAAGTGCTGTGTTGCAGTTTCGAGGCCATTGTACCACTACCAGCCTTGGAGACGGGCAGCAGCGACAGAAATGGGTGTGGGGAACAGCAGTGGGCAGCAGGATGGAGGGCTCGCTTGGGTTGCCTCCAGTCCTTGCACCGGCCCTGTTGGTTCCCAGTCACCTAAAAGCAACAAAACAGATCTGGGTCAATTCAAACAGGCAGTCCCAAAAATGTCTCTCAATGCTTAAAAGATAACTTTAGCAAATAATCCCTGTTTGGTTCCAGAGCCAGGAATACCAGTAACATAGAAGGTACAGCGATCATTTCATCAGAAAATGGTTCTCGACCCCTCAGGAACAGAAAGGTATGATTTCTTATATGAAGGAAGGAAATAAATTCTCATCAAGGGAGGAATACCCCTAAACAAAGACATGGGGAGGGGTGAACTCCATGAATTGGCAAGTGCACTACCCTTGCCACCTTGCTGGGCAGACTAGATGGACCATGCTGGTCTTTGCCATCATATGCCATGTTACTATGCTATTTTGCATTTGCTAATTCCCACATTAATTGCACTACATAGAATGGAGCAAAGGCTGGGATCGAGTAGAGACTTAACACACTTAGCATGACATTAAGTGCACCTGCATTATCTATATGCTAAATGTATTGTTTTTGTGTTGACTGTATGGGCAGATACTAGGAATGGCCCCAGCCATTATTACAGAGACTTTGTAGTTACTATTAACCACACAGTAACTGGAATACTTCACTGCAGTGAACATGCATTTATTCCCAGATGTATATGTTTCTTTTATTGCAATCTACAATCATGATCTGATAATTCCTGAGAAAATTCTCAGAATATTAGGAGGGAGAAGCTGTAATCATGATTGTAGATTGTGGTGTATAAGAGTTATGTTCAGAAAATTAAAAGGTTGATACTAGTCATATTCATGCTGAAGATTTTCAGCTTCAATTTTATTCATCAGAATATACACGTTCAATAAGTCTTCAAGAACTGAACCATTTATATGTTTGTTCCATTCACCCCCATCAAAATCTATGGAGTAAGCTATTTTGCAATGCAACAGTTGTTTGCCATAAAAGCTACTTGAAACTTGATGGCAGGCATCAGTAACAGTATCACAAGCCATCAAGAGTGTCACAGACCCCCTGAAGGATACCATAAAAGGGGCAAAGAATATGTACACTAGTGGAATGTGTACCAGAAACCAGGGCAACATGGTACAAAGAGCACAATGAACACTTCAAGATGATGGAAGAAGGTAAAGTAGGACCTTAACTGGTGCAAGCACACCAAGGGATTTTGAGAGGCCCTAAATCATCCCAGGAGGTCAAGAACAATAACCATATTGGCTGAAAAGCCCTAAATTATACCAGGTCGGCCAGTAAAAAATCTGAAATGGATGGAAGGCCCTAATTTAGGTCAAGAGTATCAGCATAACAGAGCACACAGATTTCCTAAAGGACACTAAAACAGCACAGGAGAGCCAATACAACAGCAGAAGAGGTAACACCAATCCAACCTGCAGAAGTGGGATGAGTTCAGCTAAGCTGTCTGCCCACAAGTTAGCATTGAGGACTTTGGTTCCAGCAGATGAACCTTCAGTACAGAGGAAAATTCCCTGGTCATGGAGTGCCTAGACAGTACTGGTAGTAACAATCCAGAAGAGCTGAGGAAGACCAATGCAGCAGCAAGAGGAGGTACCAGAGTCAAAGAAGCATTCATAGAGTGTGACTCAGTCTAAGGATTTATTAAACAATGACTCAGCAAGTACAGTTTTTTAGTCAAGAAGTACAATAATGGAGGATGGTGAATGTGAAGGCAGTCTGTCAACCCATAATAGTTAAGAATGATTCAGCTATCTTGCTGGCTAGGCAGGTGTCTCCTTCCTCTGTAAACCCTCCCTGCTCATCCCACTTGATAAAAACACCATTCTTCAGTCAAGGGTAAGATTGATGTAAGATTGCAACCTCCTACCCGAAACAGAAGAACCCACAATTCCAACATCCTTCACACTCCAACAGATATAAGATCTGCCAAAGCTAACACCAGCCACATGGCTTTCTCATATGCGGCGCCAACACTGTGGAACCAACTCCCACCAGAACTACGAGCTAGCAATGACCTTCTAGACTTCAGAAAGAAACTCAAAACGCACATTTTCCAATCACATTTCAACCTGAACTGAACCCACAGATGGAGCAGCCCCTGACCACTGTGTCCAAGAAGATTATCCTGTATATATGTATTTATGTATATATGTAAATGAACTCCCCCATAGCTAAGAAGTGTTAACTCTGTATGATGTGCTTTTCTGACAATCTGTATGTAAACAAAATTTGTACCTGCCTTGATTCGGCAGTTTCACAATAGTAATCCTACCCGCTTCTGATCGCTGGAAGGAGCGGGCTACAAATGCTTGCTAAATAAATAAAAGAAATAAGGGTATAACAGTAACTGTGTTTCTCTGCTATAAATGCCAAACAAATACAGTAATGAAAATAACTTTGAAGAGAGCTCAAGGATCATAGATGGTGGTAGACCAGTAGTGTCTCCCCTCCCCCCCCCCCACAGTTTGATAGATTCAGTGTTTCCCGATCTTGAGTTGTTAGGCACTACATGCCTATGTGGGTAGCAGAAAACCTAAAGTAGCATTTAATAACAAGCCAAAGGCAACCACAAAGGTGCAAAGAAGGAACATGTTGATGAGTGGCAAGAAAAATCAAAATGCACTGGATGCAGAACCATGAAGCTAGAAGGATGGCGACAAACTGGAATGGTATTTAAGGAGGGTGAAAGTCACAATGGCAAGCTTAAGACTTCACCCACAAAGGTGCAAAGTAGTAAAAGGATGAGGCATGGTCCAGATAAAGCCAGAGCACACTTGTTGAAGTGCCATACAGCTAAAAGGGTGGCAAAAAATATTTGTTTTATTTCCTGTTTTCTTTGTGGGTTGTTGGGGGGGGGGGAGGTTTGCTTTATTTGGTTTCATTTTATAAAGTTTCATTTCATAGCAATTTTCTATATTAAAGAGGTAGCAGGTCATCAAGCACTTCAAAATGCTTCCAAGTGTGGTTTTACAAGACTTGTCTTGTAGTTCCTTAGTAGGGGGTGTTGATGCTCCTGGTGGTGCTACTGAACCCATGGCTGAGGGTAGAGGAGAAGTTGAAATGCCAGTGGAATCCTTTCCATTTTATACTGCCCCTTCTACTTGTATAGTGCTTTTGTCCTTGGCACTGCCATGATCACTTTCTACCTCTTCACAAGCTGGCAGGCTAACAACAACCTCTTCAGCCAGTACACTTTCAATATCTGATTCAAGATATAAATTCTGCCCATGTGGATCCCTCAGATTCTGTAGCTGCCAATACCATTTCCACACACTTTTCAGCAGGGAATACTGTGCACCTGCTGTGAGACTGAGTTGCCTTCACCTGCTGCTTCTCTTATGCTCCTCCCTCCCCCCCCCCCCCCCACCCTGCTCAATGTCAACCTCCGTTTGCCCATCTTTGGAGATTACACTGTTCTCCTACTTGTCCACAGTTGTACCAGAAACTGAAGATCTTTCTATTCTCCTTGTAAAGGCATCTCTTTAGCTTGGGTGGTGGAATGGAGGAGCCCATGACCATACCCTGGGAACATCCTGTCTCTGTACACTTGTACCAGTTCTTCTCTTGCATTCCCTTCCTTCCTTCTTTCTATAACCATTTAGCTTTTCAGATGTACCCTTCCTAAACATTATGATATACCCAGGGTAGGTCCTTCAATGCCAATTTAAGCTGCCTGCCCGCTGATACCATTCAAAGGAGCAGAGAAGGGGAATGTGTTTTCTCAGTTAATGCTCCAATGGGATCAGATTCCCAGCTTCTGGAACCAGGACTGCCTGTCTTTAGATAGTGTTTAACTTTTCATTTATCTGTTAGCTTTATTATCTATGAATATGGGATGGAATAGATAATAAAGCTTCATAGCTGTGCAGTCTCAGATACTATGGCCAGGGTCCCACACCCATCCTCGACTAGGCCCTTCACTTTCCATTTAAACTACCTGCCCACTGGCACCCTTGAAAGGACTGGGGGGAAGGGGGATGAGTTTGTCTGTCTAATGCTTCAATGGAATTGGAAACCCAGGTCTTGGAAGCAGGGATTGCCTGTCTTATAGCACCCTGTAGGCCTGTGATACCCTGGAGTACCCTCACTCCAAGTGTGCTGCCCATGTCCATCCTCAATTAAGCCCTGCACTGTGTAGTTATACTACCTTCCCAATGATACTTTTTAAAGTGTCTGTCAGACCATAATCACCCCACAGCTAGATTATTGCAACTCCATCCTCCAAGGCCTACCAAAGCAGACCCTACTCCCTCTGCAACTAGTGCAAAATGCCACAATACATCTCATAACAGGATCCCCAAGACATGAGCACATAACCTCTCTTCTGAAGAGCCTACACTGGCTCCCCATATAGGCCCATATTAAATACAAGGCAGTTATGCTCACTTATAAGACCACATATAACCAAGCTGCAGACTGCCTCTTCAGCCTCATCCAAAACCCCCAAACCCAAGATCAAGAACTCAAAACCAGAGTTTACTCAGCATTCTAACCCACAAGTGGAAGAGTATCCAAGCAATATGCCAGAGAGCTTTCTCAATATATGGACCGACATTATGGAACTCTCTTCCTAATATCCTGAGGGATATCAAAAACTGCGGGTACTTTCAGAAAAAATTAAAGACCTACCTATTTCAGGAGCACTTTAGCCCCGGAACCTGAACAAATGTTCACTCCAAGACAATCCCCTGTACATAGTTACCCCTGTTACACATAGTTACTGTTGTACAGTTACCCCTATTGCACTGTTCATCTTATTGTTCACTGTTCAATGTACCCTTGAAGTTCAATGTAAACTGTTTTGATAATATGAAAGGCGGTATATAAAAACTGTTAAATAAATAAAATAAATAAAGGATCGGGGGGGGGGATGGGTTTATTCAACTAATGCTCCAATGGGAATGAATTCCCAGGAACTATTTGTTTTGTAACTTTTCTTTTACTTTTTATCTATGTGTTACCTTTATTTTTCTATGAACATGGGATGAAGTACATAAGGAGCTCACCCCCACAGTTGCTCTCACAGACAATAGATGGACAAGATTGTTGCAAAAAAAATGTTGCACTGTATCTTCTGGTTCTGTAATAGAATGCATAGATTTTGATACATTAACCTCCCCTTCTTCCACTGACTCTGTATTATAGCAAAGTGCAAAGGGACTCCCTGCCTTACCAAAAGCTCCTTATTTGTGTAGCAGGGTTGTCACAGCAATAAGGAAGGCAAAAACACTTGCTACAATCACTTTTGTTATGCTTTTTGCTCTAGCAAGGCAAGCAAAGTCTAGCCACAAGTCCCTCCTTAATGGATAAAAGTCAGACTTGAAACCGCCTGTGATTTTTCTTCTTTAAAATCTTCTCAGCCTTAGACATAGCCCTCGCCAGTAGCCACTTTCCAAGTAGTTGTGCTTTCTTTTCTTTTCTCCTTTTCTACTACTACTACTACTACTACTACTACCACAACTACTAATTGTATAGCACTACAAGGCATAAGCAGCACTACCCCAGCCACAGTTAAATTACTATTTCTCCTTTAGAATCCTAAACCCAACACCAGTACTCCCCTTCCTCACTCTCTGAAAGTCATAGCCAAAATGGTTCTCTGGCATTTGTTCTGGTTGTGATTTCTCTACCTGAATATGAACCATTTAAAGCAGAGGTTCCCAACTCCAGTCCTGGAGGGCCAAACAGCATTCAGGTTTTTAGGCTGTCCCTAATGAATATGCATGAGATACATTTGAATACAACAGAAGCAGCCTGAAAACCTGAATGGTGTTTGGACCTTGAGTACTGAAGTTGGGAACCTCTGATTTAAAACATGGTTTGCTGTAGTACCCCATGCTGGCTGCTTGTGACCCTCTCATTGCCCTCCCAGATCCATTCCAATGTATCTGGACATATATATATTCATGATGAAAATGAAATTTACAGATGGCAATTCATGAAAAATTTCTGATCATGTGCATTTGGTTATTTTGCACTGGGACAAACTGAAAATGGCTATTTTCATCAATTTTACCATTTGTATTAAAACTAATGCACATGCCAACAAAATATCAATGAATTATTGAACATTAGGAAACAATTGTAATTGCTTTAATCTATAATTTTTTGCTTGTCCATAAAAATTACACTAATATTTATCCCAAATGTGCCACACAATGGTAATACAAATTCAAAGCCAAATAAGAGAAATCTAAGGCATTAATTTTTGACAATTCTCAAAGTTATTTTAAGAGTTTTCTTCCTTACTCCTTTTGGATATGTTAAAGTTCTTCTGATCCTAGATTGCAAATGAGACACTATGATGTAAAACCATATCTATATTCAGGGAAGTATAACTTAAAAAGTCTACCTGCTATTTGTTTTGGCCACTTGGGCATCTAGCTTATACTGATACTGTATCTGGGGTGGCTGAATATTGTCTCTTAGATGTATAAGTTAAATGGACAGATTTTTGGCCATATAACAATTTATACATCCAAAATGGTCTGAATTTGTATTAAATACAGTACATATCTCTTCCAAAGGTACATATTATGGTAATTGTGAAATCATAGAATTGAAGTCTAAGATCAGCGGACTTGAGTAAAATCTGTATGTCACCTTCACAACTATTTAAGATGAAATGTTCTGTCTGTGAAAAGCATATTTTTTGGAAAGGCACCGGGTCTTTGGAATTCCCTTCCATTATCTTTACAATTGATATCATAAACAGTTTAGATAAGCCATTAAAATATAGCTTTTTAAAAATATTTCAAAGATAATTAATTATAACAAGCATTTTTTATGCTATTTTTGTATGAAAAGATAGTTATGAGGGCTTAAATTTGTTTAACTGGCATCCATTTGGTGTACCAGAAATACTTAATTGTAATGTCATTTCAATGATGATAGTTTTATGATAGTAATCTACTTAGAGCTCTTCCCGGGTAAAAGCAGAATACAAATGTTGCAAATAAATTAAATAATATTATATTATACTTACTGTTTGTCTGTCATCTAAGTCATTCTCCAGATTTTTAGACCCCCATCCAGCAATGACTGCTATACTAGTGTTACACCGCCAGACAAAGATTACTTAAAAACATTACGAATAAATAATAGAGGTTTCCTAAACATATTTTCATATATACTGCCTCCAGAAACTGATGATTAATTATTACAAGATTCTCTGTAGCTTTGTGCATTGCTGCCATTTGCTTTACATAAATGTTCCTTTTTGCAAACACATCTGATCTATATATTTTTTACTATGTTATACATCAGATGTCAGTATTCATTGCTATTTACAGTGCTAACGGATGTAAAAACATGATTCCAGATGGTTATAATTTTATCGTTGCATGCTAGCACATCATAGTATTATATATCGCGTCTTCTGTACTTGCATTTTCTCCTAATATCTACACACATAGTATATGAAAATCTACTCATCATTTGAATTTAATATTAGTACTTAGTTACTTTGAAGGGAATAATAAAACAGGCTGTGATACTAGATATAAAATATTTTCAATTCAATAGAATTATCAATACAAAGAATACTATTCACATTAAAACACTTGGAGCCCGATCCTAGAAGGGGTACGTCTGGGCTGGCCAGACGCTCCTAAGCAGGACAGGCCTGTTAGGACCTGATTCTGCACCGTGTAAGCCAGACATTCCCATAGGTGCAGGATTGTGCCCTCAGATGGCTCGGCGTGCCTCTGCATCCCTGCAGGGATATCCTTCCCGCATGTCGGTCCTTCCACTGCAGTGACAGCCCCCTGTCACCTCACTGCCCGACCCTGGGCTGAGCAGCCAGGGCCCAGATTGGGTGGCAGGGACCTACCCTATTCGGATCCTGACCTTGGGGGGGGGGGGGGGAGGGTTCCAGAGCCAATCCCCACCATCCCTGCTGCTTATTCCACCTCTGAGGTAGAATAAGCAGCACATCCACCCTTGACCTGCAGAACATACAGGACTATGACCTGAATCAGCCCTGTACATCCTGCCGCATCATCCCGCCCCTGCTATACCCACACTCCACCCCCGCCCGCCCTCTGTCGGCTCTCCCCATACTGCTGCTCTGGCCGTGCGGGGAGGGGATTCTGCAGAATACGGGCAGGACAGCTTGCGGGGACGTGCAGCCCCACAAGTCACATTGCTGAATCGGGCCCATGGGAGATATTTACAAAAATATGCTAAGCAGGTAGTGTGGGATTTAATGTGTGCTATTCAATAGCACAGGCCGATGCTAACAGCTACTGCATGCTAAAAACAGCCACATGGTAAAATCCCCATGCTAACTGCTTAAGGTGGGTAGGAGAGGGAACAGGGAGGATTAGAGATGAAGATATTCTATGGCCAGTATTGACAGCTAGCACATACAGGCTGATGCAGAAAGCTAGCATGGCCTGTAAGCACACATAATGCCATGTTTTAGCACATTTTGCAACATTTTGAATGCAGAAAACAGACGTAAACCCCTGTGGAAAATGCCCAATAAATGCCACGCGTATTTCAATGCATTTAAATGTATGTTAATCAGCTGCATGGTATGCAAATCATGGTATGCCCGATGCAGAGACAGGTGTAGATGATTTCGCAACCAACCATAGTGCCAAAACGTTTACTTCAGGGTCTAATGCATGCTCCCAACAGAATTTTGATGGCACCGGGTGCTTTCCTTGATGCCTAGATCATCTTCTCCTCAAATGATCAAGCATCGGGCAAAGCCCAGAATGCCATCAAAACACTTTCAGAGGCCAGTGCCCTGACAATAAAGAATCCCTGGTAGTCCAGCGGCCTCAATCCCCCCCCCCCCCTTCATAGTATTTTGATGGTATCGGGGATGATTGCGACATTGGGGAAAGGCCCCTGATGGCATCAAAATACTGTCGTGGGCCGGTGCCCCAACAATAAAAGAATCCCTGATGGTCTAGTATCTCCCGTACCCCCCATCCCCCCCATTAAATAAAAAAAGTAGACTGGTGGTCTAGCAGCCCCTGTATCCCCCACCTCCCATTAAATTAATAAAAATAGTAACCTAGTGGTCTAGGGCCCCTGTACCCCCTACCACCATTAAATACAAAAAAGTAACCTGGTGGTTTAGTGGCCCTTAAATTCAGCCCCTCCTATCTAGTTCCTTAAAATAAGAGGGACCGCTGCCTATGCGCTCCTGCTCTGCATCTGCCATCTTGAAAAATGGCGCCATCGGCCCTGCGCGGTACATCCTGGGAAGCACCGGGTGAGGTCAGACTGCCATAATCTGAGGGAGGTGGTACAGGGGCCACTAGACCACCAGGTTACTTTTTTTTATTTGATGAGGGGTGGAGGTACAGGGGCCACTAGACCATCAGGGATTCTTTTATTGTCAGGGCACCGGCCTCCGACAGTATTTTGATGGCATGGAGGGCTTTTCCTGATGCCACGATCATCCCTGATGCCATCAAAATGCTGTCAGGGCTAATATGCAAATTAACCATGCAGTGCCTGGAGAGCAAGTCAAACTCGCGCAGGCTTCTGTGTGTGGCTTGCTCTCCCAGTTTAATGCTGCAGTGGCTCATTTGCATGCACACAGTTAATGCGGGGGTCATTTGCATACCCTATCCTTCCTGCATCACACGTTAAAATGTGTGCATTGTCAGGATCATAAAAAATTGCTTCAGTGCAGGTCTAGCACTGGCTTTCTGCATCATCCTGATAGTATGTTATTGCATGTTTTCGGGTCTGCTGATAGTACATTAAGTGCACCCATGCTATGGATATTAAAATAGTGCAGCTACATCCAAAACCAAAAAGGCAACCCTGACTGCGAGAACATAAGCAATCCTCATAATGACATCCCCCCCCCTACTGACACTCCCCCTGATGCTGTCCTTTAATGATATCTCCCTAATGACACACCACTTCTGCACTATCTCTGATGACTTCACTCTGATGACTACCTCCTAATGACAAATACTCAACAGCATCCCCCATGCTAATTACATATTCCCCTCAGTCCAACAACTGGCTCTTCCCCACCCCTCACCCCCAGCATGTTCCTAGAAGTAACATTGACATTCTACATAGTGTCTGAGAAAGAAGCAATCATCTTCCATTCCTGCCCTGTCGCTCCCCATGATCGAAGTGGTGGCTAACACCCATATCAGTAGTCTCACAATAATACCACTAGGGGTCAATCTGTCAAAGAGTGATCATTTTTATTTACCAAATTGTCCTCTAGTAGTAGAACCATAAAAATATTCCTAGGGATCATAGGGGGTTATTTTAGAAGTCTTAGGGGTATGTTTACTAAACCGTCTTACTGTTACCAGCGCTAGTTGCAGCGTTGATGTGAAGAATGCCATATAAGGTAGTGGGCGGTCTGGAGGGAAAGTTGCAAGGAATCGGTATCGTGTGATAGTGGTCGCCATGGCACATTAATGCGCATTAACTCTAAGTTCATGCCAGCACAGTATTAGAAGCTAGAAAGATGTAGCCCACTGGTTACTGCAATGACTGTGGTGGCAGAGGTCATGGGTTTGATCCCACAGTAGTGTTATGTAAGAAGGCTGTCTGAGGCATTTCATTTTAATTTAAATCAGTGCTGCAGCAAAAACACTCTCACAGTGCCGTAACCTAAGGTTCCGCATAAGGTGCCCTATAAGGCACTCCATAGGGCACATTATAAAGTGTCCTGTCCACCAAGGCACATTATAATGTGCCCTATAGAGTGCTTTAAAGGGTGCCTTATGGGGCAACTTAGGCTACGGCACTGTGAGGGTGCTTCTGCTGGCAGCACTGATTTAAATTAAAAGGAACAGCCTCAGACAGCCTTATTAAATAACACCACTGTGGCAAAAAAAACATGACCTCTGCCTTTATAGTCATTGAAGTAACCAGTGGGTTCCATCTCTATACTGTCTAACACACCACTGGCTGGCTACAGAAAGACTGCATGTCACCACACAAACCATCTGCTGTGGTTACCAGGATAGGGTAAACCCACCCGTGCCCATGATGCACTGCACATGCAGATCAGCAGCCTACATCTGATCACAAGATGGGGTATGCGCCTCTATAGCACCCCGGCCTGGTAGGGGGAACTGACCATGTGTGTTACTGGCACAGAGTAGCTACAGACTGTGACACTGTGCGGTTCCTGTGCTCACCCTGAGGGTGAGGTGGGGCACCCAGCACCAGGTCCGCAGCACCGGGCTTAGCTGAGGTAGGCTGTACTGCAGGTCCCCATCAGTGTTAGTGTGTGATAGGTAGTCTTTGAAGACACACCTATGATACACCCGTATCCATCTGTATTTCCCAGTTATGTCTAGCCCTTGTAGGCTATGATGCACCCAGAATAGTGCATATCCTGTGTGGTTGCCATGGTCACATGTTATAAGAGAAGAGTGGTGTTTGGACCCAAAAGCTGATTATGTAGCACCACCTAACCTGCCCTCTTTGGGTTGGATTGGGTTGGGTTGGGTTGGGTTGGATTGGGGGGGGGGGGGCAGGATCTCCCACCAACAGATCCACATTCTACATCTCTGCAATGGTGGCAGTAGAGAGGACCATCAACCCCAGTCCTGCTGGGGAATAGGCACCCTACAGGGAAGACAATGCAGATATGTACGCAACACATAGGGCACTGGCAGACAGGCAGTCGGTCTGGATAAGCTCAGCTGCCCACCACCACTATCTGACTTTCACCAGCAGAGGGCACAGTCAGTCTGCACACATTGCACCCTGCAAGATGTGCCAGCCATACACATGCTAACTGCAGACAGCCTGCTAGCTAGTACATGGTGCATGTTCCTAGAGGAACTGTGTGCACCCAAAAATGGGATGCAAGCACACACACCAAGCAGGTACATCAGTGATTGGGCACCAGAAATAGGAACTCATAGATATCACTTGAGAAAAATATTGTATAGCACTATGGGGGAACCTAGCCATGCCATGGTCACTGCTCAGTCAGGGTGAGAGTGACCCCCCCCCCCCCCAGCATGATTTGTTGTGGCCACCCTGTCCGTGCAGGTGGTGGTCGGGCACTACAATGTCCCAGCCATTGCCCTATGCCATGTGAAGATGCATCCTGTCCAGGCCATGCCCACAGTACCTTGCTCCTCATTATGCACATTGGCAGGCTAACACTGGAAACAGTGCAAGTTGCATTGTGGGCTCAGTAAGGTGTAGGCAGCCACAAAACACTGTATATACATACACACACTCCCACACCTATTTCAGCATTGTGCAAATTTAGAGGTGGTTGGCAGCCCTGGCCGCCACACCAGTCCTGGGCACAGTGCAGGCATTACTATGGTACTCAATACTGTTAGGGTCACTCCCCGGGGTAGTAAACACTGTCAGAAACAACAACTGAAACCCACTCCACAGATATCAGAAAGATTGCTGTGATGAATCTCTGTCAACAAATTGTGTTTAAGTTAGGATTTGTTATCTGACATTAATCATAGCAACCTTTTGATATATGTGGAATGTGTTTCCAAGTTTAAGACGGCATTGCTAAGGTATGCAGGTGCTAGTATTGGTAGATGCTGCTCCACGCAGGGCCCAACAGCCTGACTCTCCATGAGCCATTGGATAGTGGAGCCCGTGGGTGTGGGTGTTTGTGCCCCTGTTGGCCGCTGCTCTAGGGCAGATGTTCCCAACTCCGGTCCTGGTGGGCCAAACACGGTTCAGGTTTTCATGTTGTCCCTAATGAATATGCATGGCTACATTTGCATACAATGGGGGCAGTGCATACAAATGCATCACAGGCATATTTATTAGGGACAGCATGACACCTGAATGGTGTTTGTCCCTCCAGGACTGCAGTTTCCAAACTCTGCTCTAGGGATTGCATATGTTTATGGTGTATGTGCTCTGTAGGGTAAAATATAGGTGTTTATGGCGTGTTTATTTTATCTGCAATAAAGGTTCCATCTTTATTACCATGGTTTAGTACTGGGTAAAATATAGGGACATGGTCTGCAAGAGCCACAGCTGGGACTTGAACCTGTGACCTTCTGCCCCTGAATATATTGGCAGTGTGTACTGCACCAAACTGTTGTCACAGAAACAGTTCATTCCCTGGGGATACCATGACTGTTCGTCAGACAGACCTTGTCTGTTGCAGTGCACGGCACCCACCTAAACAGGGCTTGGCCTTGGTCTGCTGTGGGCTAATGCCACTGCTCCCTCCACCACCAGCACCCCTCCGCCACCATGCTGACATGCCCTTGTGCTGGTGGTGCTGGTGGTGCGCAGTCCCAGGCCATCCAGTGTGCCGGTATGCGGCTGCCTATGGTGGTGATATGGGGTAGGGGTGCCTGCCTATACATCCATGCTTCCCCCCCCCCCCCGGCACCACCTGCCAATGTTATGTGCCCTTTGGGGTACTTGTTGGGTACTGTCACCTGGGACACTGTGGGACACACACTCGTGGAGATGTTTGCCCTTGGTCAGTTGCTGTCTTGCTGGTTTTCCGTTTCTACATTCCTATGTGTCACCTAGGCATCTGCCTAGTCCACCCTGTGCCCCCGCTGCCCCACTGCATGTCCCACCTTCAGTCCCCTGTATCCCATTTGCAGCCTCACCGTAGTGCCCTTTTGTATTTGGGCACTATGCTGTTGATGCACATGTATCACTACTATGACTTTTCTGGGTCTCCCTGCCTTTGCTGTACATTGCTGACTGAAAATTTTTCTCTCTATTTCAAATGTGCCTCTAACGTAAGGTTTTCACTGGCATTAATTTTCAGACCCTGATTTCACAGCGTTAGTGTGCCTGGAGCCTCTCCCCACCCACTCTCCACCCATTGACCCCTTCTCTCCGCCCTCTGGAACGACTTACTCCACCCTCTGTGTGCCTTAACGTCACCGGAGACATTATTGCGCAGTAATTATTGCATGATAATGTCACTTATCGCGTGATAACGTCGCTGCTGGGATGTTAGCTCTCTTTAGTAAACATACCCCTTAGTCATGATTTGGATGACTGAAGATATTCATGTGGATGCCCAAATCACAGAGACTTCCCCACAGCCATTTTATAAATAGCTTTTAAAGATGTCTCCAGTGGGAGATGTCTATTTAGGCATGAAGTGTGGCAGAGATATGTCTCGAGAGATGCAATGGACTTGAATGTCCCAGCTTGATTTCAGAAACACCGGGGACGTCTGTGACCCTGTCCACATTTAGACATGCTTCAGCCACAAATAGATGTCTTGAAAGTACTTATTTTGGCAGTAAAACATCCACAGGGTGTAGAGTTAAGTGACTATCCTAAGATTACAAGAAGCAGCACTGGGATTTGAACCTTGACCATGCTGTTCCTAATCCAGTAACAAATTAGACTATTAGACATCTCCATTCTGAAATGCTACTCTGGGGACACCTATGTAGATGTCCATATCAGGCATGTCCATGTTTGTGAAATTGTGCCTGAACACGGATATGCATACTTTTTTTTCAGACCTTCTAGCTTGGATGTACCAGATTGCACTTGGACGTCCTTTGTAAAATTATTATTTAACTGTGTTTATATCCTGCTTTTCACTGGGTCAAAGTGGTCAATTGGGGGATACATTTAACACAAGGGGATATGAGACACATACACTAATACTTACAGGGAACATGGGCAATGGAGGGTTAAGTGGCTTGCCCAAGACCACAAGGAATGCCTATAGGACTAGAAATCCCAGTTCCTCCTGCCTGAGATTGCTGTCCCCAGGTGGGACTTGAACCCCTGGCCCTCTGGCCTGAAGTACCTTGTCCTAACCACTAGACCACTTCTCCTTGAAGTATACCTTATAGTTACCATTTTGATCAAAGGTGGCAGTAGGGTAGGAGCAGTGGAAGATTTCTTCTGCCTCAGACCCCAGACTAACAGCTACCTCTGGGTGAGTGCTGAGGGGAGTTGGGAGAGGAGGGAGAGCTGGTGCATCCATGCTTCCTGTCAATGCATTTAACACAGGCCCATGCTGTAGGATGTTATCCCATTTGCTAACTGTAGGATTATTGCTAACCATTCCCCCAACAGTTAGTGCACAGATTTTGCAATTACTGCATGTCAATGTTTGCACCTACTGAGCGGTAAGTGTAACATCTTATCACACTTTAGTAAACATTTAAGACAAATCAAAGAAAATATTTCTTCACTTAATGCCTAATCAAACTCTGGAATTCATTACTGGGGGGTGTAGTAAAAGCTGCTAGTGTAGCTGGGTTTAAAAGAGGTTTGGAGAATTTCCTGGAGGAACATTCCATAAATCATTATTAAAGAGGACCAGGGAAATCCGCTGCTTACCCCTGGGGTAAATAGCATGCAATCCATGTATCTTTTTCGGAACCTGATAGGTACTTGTGACTTAGATTGACTGCTGTTAGAAACAGAATACTGGACTTGTTGGACCCTTGGTCTGACTCAGTATTGCATATCTTATGTTCTTAGGTATCCAATGCCAGTAGAAGCAGTCTGTGGCTAAGAAAGGCCTATGAAGCATGTGAGGAAACAGTAGTCTTCTGTAAACAATTGCAGGCAGTTGCTTGGAGGTCAGTAGGTCTAAGACTTGGAGCATATCAGAGTTCTTTGATGCAAAAATCCATTTTGTTTAGTTCTGGCATTTGGTTATGATCAGACCACAGATTATCAATCCTATGGGGATTCTATAATTTTTTTATCCAGACAAGGATTCCCTATATACAACGAGGAATGTACGATTGCATTGTAGGCCCTGCCAAAACCATTCTCACTCCATCATAATTCAATATACAACAACTAGATAGGCCATGTGGTTTTTTTCTGTTGTCATATTTCTATGTTTTTATAACACAGAGGATCTCTAAAGGAAAAAAGGGGACCATTGTAGTTGTTGATATGGAAGGACAGACTAGATAGGCCATGTGGTCTTTTTCTGTCGTCATATTTCTATGTTTCTATAACACAGAGGATCTCTAAAGGAAAAAAGGGGACTGTTATAGTTGTTGATATAGAAGGACAGACTAGATAGGCCATGTGGTCTTTTTCTGTTGTCATATTTCTATGTTTCTATAACATTTTAAATTAAAGCCTGCCCCAATGCTAGTGCATTGGTCTTCAAAGCCAAAAAACTCCCTGTACCTAGACTGGGTGGCACGAGATAAATCAGGAAAAATACGAATGGATGAACCTAAAATGTCTTCTTCATAGATCAAAAGTACAAATGCAGCACAGTGTTGCAATCAGGTTTCATTATAAATGAGATCAGTAGTGTTGATCTCTCAGTGATAATCTCAAGTGAACTTTCCAAAATGTCTGTGACATTCAAAACTTACTGTTGTACCTCAGCCTGACTTGAAGCTGACCCATCCTCTCTTATTGCAGTAACCACAAGTTACAGGAGGCAAATTATCCAATGGCATTTTAAGTACTTCCAGGAGATATTTCACCAAATCCACAAGGGATATAAGTGGACTTTTAGGAGAGTTGAAAACTCTTGTTATTTCTCTTACACAAAGTCTCCAAATATTCCAACTTCCTCTGACTTATACCTCTCTCCCCTTTATCTGTTCCACGTGAAGGTCACTATTTTCAGTTATTCACTTTTCCGCTTATACTATTCTGGTCTTGTGTTATATGAGCAACAAACTCTGAGCCTCAAATTTGCTAGTATTAGCATCTATCTTATTAGAAAAAAATGGAAGCAGCCTTTTTCAGTGAGAAATCCATACTCTGCACAGGGTCCCAAAGTGACTCATCACCACCCTCAATTTTCTCTGCTCACCACACTATGTACCTAGTATCAGTATTCTCACTGACAGAGATTTTCCCAAGAGCCCACTCCAACAAACTCTTTGCTCTGCCAGGAGGAAATCTCCATCAGGAGCCCCTTTAACATGCCTGCCTCAGCAAAGCTCTCCAATCCATATGGCACGGTACCTTCACTACCAGAGCAGCTACTTCAGAGTTGCAGGGGTGGTGGTCTATCCTCAACGGAAAGTGAAACTTTTTCAGCACTTCATTCTTACTTCTCAATAGTGCGGTTCCAATCCAGGAAATCTCTAACCTTCGTCCAGGCATCAAGGTTCTCCAGAGTGTCCTGCACCAAACGAGGAGCACCACTTATCAAGGAGAGGTTCAAACAGGTTTTGTTCTTCCTCTTCCCCATAGTTTACTGGGGCTGACCTAGAAACTCTTCACGAGACAGAATGGAACACCCAGCAGCACCTCTCTTCAAGATGCCATCTTGACTCCCAATCTTTGCTAACTATTCCTTTCATTCCCACGTGTAAAACAGAAGGACTGGGCAGATTCTTCAAAATATGAACTTGATACTTTCTTGGCTCTATTACCTTCCTTGTGAGTCCTATTCCTAGATTTCTTTTTCAAATTATTTGTTCTTTTATATGTTTTGGGAATCCAGTGCATGTGGCTTCTATGATAGGCCTATCCAAGTTTTAAAAAGCCTCTTTTTTGGGGTTTAGACTTTAGTTAGGGAAGCTGTAAAACTAGAAGGCATAACATGAAGCTGCAAGGGGGTAAATTGAAAGGCAATGTCAGGAAATACTTTTTCACTGAAAGGGTGGTGGATGCTTGGAATGCCCTCCCAATGGAAGTGGTGGGGATAAATACAATGATAGAATTCAAAGTGGCATGAGACAGACACAGTGGATCCCTTTACAGCAGCAGGATAAAATCAAAATAAACTTAACTATCTAATTTCTCAACATACAGGGGTGTCCTACACGGAGCGGTGGGTTCACCCCTAAAACAAAAACATAGACATGGGGAGGGGTGGCCTGCACAGAGCTTCAGGTGCACCTACTCTTGCCATCTTACTGGGCAGACTAGATGGACCATACTGGTCTTTATCTGCCATCATTTACTATGTTACTATGTAAGTTATATAGGTCATATTCATATCTGTATCCATGCAATACTTGCATACTAGAGATGTGTACAGAAAACATTTTTTATTTATTTTGGGTCTCTAGTTTTTTCTGGATTTTTTTAAAATTATTTTCAGCTCATTTCACGCTCATTCTAATAAACATTTTAACACATATGTCTTTAAATCTTGTAAGGTGCACAAATGAATTGAATGCATAGTAACAGCTGCATATCTCTACTATATACTGTTCTGATTGGGGCTAGAATATCAGCATAACAGGTTTCCTAGAGTCAAAAAGTGGATGCAGCTAACTAGGAGTAATTTTCAAAATATCTTTAAACCCTAAAATTTTGGGAGGATCTAGAGAACTCCGGGTAATGGCACTGATCTAGAGATCATTACACCAATTGAAATCTAACTTAGGCCTGTGACAAATAAAAATATTGCCATGTGAAAGCTATTTGGCTTATGTGACATGAATTCATGGTCTCCATTATTTTAGGCAAGCTTGTAGAGAGGTCAGAAATTATTCAGCCATAGAAACCGAGTAATCCATTTACCCATGTAGATAGTTCCTATAGACACATGTTGAGGCATACTACCTGGGTACTACTGCTTTTTCTTGCACAGAAGGACATCCTCTTTCAGTTAAAAGAAAGCTCTGCAATGAGGGAACAGACTCAGGAGTAATATGCAGAAATATTTCTTTACTGAGAGAGTAGTAGACACATGGAATAGTCTCCCAGTGGATGTAGTAGAGACCAGGACAGTATCTGAATTCAAGAAAACATGGGACAAACATAGAGAATCTCTAAAGGGATAAAAGGGACTATAGTAATTGGTATGCTAGGGCAGGCCATATGGTCTTTTTCTGCCATCATGTTTCTATGTTTCTGTGAGCAAGCAAAGGATTTCATTTTCTAGTTCTCATAATCTGACACTTTTCAGCATTAACTCTTCAGCAATTAAAAAAAAAATCAGAATGGAAAGGATCATTATATTGACTTTGATTTATCAACAGAAGTATCTAAGGAGTAACTATTCTTGATATCCCTCTTTTATGTTCTGGTATCACTGTATTGCACATCAATATTAAGTTTCAGAATACATGTTTTGTTCTTGTTTTTTTCTTTTTTTTTTTAAGAATAACAGTGAAGTTATCTGTAGGATGTCATCTTTTAGAAATGTTTCAAAAGGCTTATGCCAAATTGCTTGTGTTACTGGGATGTGGATATTTTAATGGACCACATCATCTATTTGTAATTGTAATGATTTGTGTTCAGTATAATCTCTAGCAGCAAAACTGCCTTACCATTCATGCCATCCTGGTAATATGCACATATGAACTTTAATTTATTGGAATTTCTGAATCCTGACTGGAAAAAAGGTTATGACATATTTTGATTAAAAATGTAAAATTCAGTGAACACAATCTACTTCTGTGTTTTGCTTTCTAAGAGAGAACGTCCTTACACATTTCTTCATATTAAGAAGCTTATATTCAGGCATTCCAAATTTAGATTCTGATGAATTATTTATCTCATTTGTGGAGGCTGATAAACCAGTGGAGATTTGAAGTGAACATTTGCTGGTATGGATTTTCAGCATAGTCTGGAAGAAATGACTGGTGCTATTTAACTTAACAATGAACAGGGAAAGGGAAACAAATCTTTCTGTAGTCCCTGTGCATAATTACAAGTACCACTTATCTATGTTTACAGAATATACGGGAAGATTCAAGTTTAAAATGCTGATTTCTGCATGTTAATGGGCCCATAAAATTGTCATGTCTAAGAAATGTGTGGTACAGGCCAGCATGTGTGTTTGTACAGGATGCATACTCAGGGGTGGAGTGTGGGTGCTGTATGGGCAGAGTCACAGTTTAGATGCATAGAGGAGGATTTTAGAAAGGACATCCAAGTGCAATCTGGGATGTCTAAGCCATAACTTCTGAAAAAAAAAAGCAGGCATGTCCAAGTGCAGACATGATTTCACAAACATGGTCATTCCCAATATGGATGTTTGCAGGGGGTGTCTACATAGACATCCCCAGAATCATATTTCAGAAGTGGGTATCTAGGATAGCCTAATGGTGCAAGAAGTAGACTATAACCAGAGCAGCCAAAGTTCAAATCCCACTGTTGACACTGTGCTGAGTTCCTTCTTCTCTCCATTCTCTGGATGCTTTACAGCCAAGACAAGCAGGGCCTTTCTGAGATTAGGCAGGGACATCCAGGTTCCTGAATATGCCCTGGTGACTCCTCCACCATGCCCTCTTCAGACTTTGACATCTCCAGAGTTGGCTTTTAAAATTGCTCTGGAGACATCTCTATGTTAATTTTCAAAAATGCATATCATGGATAGGGCTTTCAAAATGACCCCAATATTGTATAAAATGTGTGTAGACACAAGGTGCATACTAATATTTATGCCTGCTCTCAACAGGCACAATGTCCACACCTTCAATCTATGCTCTGTTTCTGCAGGATTTGAGCTTCTGTTTTCTAAAGACACATAGATGCGACCTCCACTGCTTTTGTCCTAGTATTTTACCGAGACATATAGGCACCCATCCAGCTGCCCCACCATGGCTCCCTGCCCCCACTGCTGACTACACATGAAAATTTGCTACAATGATACTACAATGAGGCTCCGAAATTGACAGTTTGTTTCACAATTAGGACTTTGTGTTTAAAAGCATGCAAAACCCCAAAATGTCCTTAATTTTGCAAGTTTTGTGAAAGTTTTGCATATTTGTCCATGTGAGGTCTCACTTACATGCTTTGCAAATTAATTCAGCAGCTGCAAAGTGAGAGACACTATTATAGGGTTGAAAGCTTAAGGGGCCCTTTTACACATGTGTTCATGTGTGGTTACTGCCTTCTCAGGCTCACAATAATTGTTACTGTGTGCTGATTTGTAGGTTAATTGTCCCTCGCACATTGGGGTACTAAATAGGCAAGTGGAGTCGGAGGCTGGGTTTGCCATGCAGTGTCAATGTTGCCATTAGCATGGGCACACCTAACACCACCTTAATAAGTGGAGTTAGGTCCACCCGCAGTACTGGTGCCATGTGTAACACTACACATTTGCACATTAACTATCGGTAATTTGCTGGTCACATTCCTAAATTATCAGGCATTAAGTGCACCCACATGCTGGATAGCATGGTGCAACAAGTTAGCAATGTGCTAATGGAAGGCGAATGAATGTACCCACCCCCTGAGTTGGCACAGGCCTTCATTCATGTTTGCAACCCAAACATGCACACTACTGGCATGTTCTTTAGTAAAAATGGCCTTAAAGTATTTATTGTATATGAAAAAATTTGCATTAAAATGAATGTGTGAAATCAACCAAAAATGTTGGGATAAAAGTCTGAAAATGGTCTAAATACAAACAAAATGTTTTTTTGTGTGCAGATTCTTAACATTCACACTCTTCTCCATCAGTAGCTCAAGTGGTGCGATAAATTCTGTCTCTCAGCTGTCAGGAGTTTTTTTCTTGTGAGTTATTTACAATGCTGCTCTTTTTCTAATCACTTATTGATGTTGTTGATTTATTTTAGGCCCCATTGGCTTGATTTAACCACACTCCGAACTTTAAACAAAGTGTGGCCCAAATGTTTTTTGTTATGTCAAATATATACATTTGATAGGCAGAACTGCCCTGCTCCTCTGAACTTCAAGCTCAGAATTAGGACTGCAATTTTGTGCCCTCATATGCAACTAACTGGAAATCCTTTCCAGGCCTAATTTAGTTCAGCCTTGTAGTGACACTCCTTAGCTGGCGATCATGCATCAGGACCTCTGCCAGAGTCCTGCAATCACGGGCTCTAAAATTCAGCAAACTTGCTATTGCTATCCAGAAAAGATTACAGCTCCCTTTACCCCTTTAGGGGCTAGGGACACTGCCACTACGGCATCCCCAGTCGTGGCTGATTCAGGAAGTAGAGGGCCAACACCTAGAATTGATCGCATCCCCCTCTGCATGATAGTGTGCAGGGGTTGCCCAAGTGGGGTGTGGGGCCATGTGCGGGGATTAATTGCGGGGCCTCATTTGCAAAAGAAGCATAATTTATGTAAATATTTGCATAATGTTAAAATGCGCTTTTAGTAAACATACCTCTTAATGCTCTCACTTGGTTTGCAGCTTGTCATGCTGTGAGGGCTTGCGTGCATCAGTGATGCTGAGAGCTAAACTATCGGTAGTTTAACTACTGGCAGGGTCTCCCAAGATGGACAGGTCTCAGCTGAGGTGCCAGACCAAGACAAACCACCCATCTGGGCAGCAGCAGAATGGGATAGTGTTGACGGCGGAGGATCACATTTTTGTGACAACGGCAACAACACCAAACTTAAACTGCGCGGAAGAAAGGCCCGGCAATCTACTTCTGTATCTTGCCATGAAAACCCAATGGATAGTTACAACGAAACAAATTGTGCTATGGTGCTGGGAGATGAGACCCCCAGGTCGGAAGGCACTCAACTAGCTACTGGGGAAGAGCTGAAGACTTTTCAGAGTAAAGCCAGCATTTATGATGTGGTTGGATCAAAGCCCTCGGGAAGTCTGACTGCTGATGTAGCTGCGCATGAGAGTCAGAAGCTGTAAAGATGTCTTACAAATTGGAACATGGAACATACGAAGCATGAACCAAGGGAAGTTGGAGGTGGTCAAGAATGAAATGGAACGCATACAACTTGATCTGTTGGGTGTCAGAGAACTGAAATGGACTGGCATCAGGCACTTTGCATCAGATGATCACATGGTCTACTATGCTGGAAATGAAAGACAAAGAAGAAATGGTGTTGCATTTATAATAAAGAAGAAACTTGCAAGAACTGTAATGAAATACAATGCAGTCAGCAAACGCTTAATCTCTATTTGTCTACGAGGATTGCCTATCAACACAACTATAATTCAAGTATATGCCCCAACAACAGCTGCAGAAGGGAATGAAATTGAAGAGTTCTATGAACAAGTACAAGCTGAAATTGACAGAACATGCAAACAGGATATCCTGATAGTCATGGGTGACTGGAACGCAAAGGTTGGCAACAAAGAAGAAGGCAAAGTAGTTGGAAAATATGGACTTGGCAACAGAAATGAAGCTGGAGAAAGACTGATAGAATTCTGCAAGACCAATGATCTATTCATCTCAAACACCTTCTTCCAGCAACACAAGCGGCGGCTGTACACATGGACTTCACCCAACGGATTGTATAAAAATCAAATTGACTACATCTGTGGAAGTCAATGATGGAAAAGCTCTATAACATCAACAAAGACAAAACCTGGAGCTGACTGTGGTACAGATCATCAACTACGAGTATGCAAACTCAAGCTAAAGTTGAAAAAGAGCAAACCACTCATGAATGCAGCAAAATATGACCTTGAGAATATACCACTGGAATTTAAAGACTGCCTGCAAAATCGATTTGCTGCTTTAGATACAAATGACAGAGCTCTGGAAGAGTTATTGAATGACATCAAGAAGGTTGTGTTGGAAGAAAGCAAGAAGTCTCTACAAAAGGTGAAAAAGCGAAAGCGGCCAAAATGGATGACGGAAGAAACTCTGAAAATTTCCCAGAAACGCAGAGAAGCTAAAGCCAGAGGAGAAAGAAAGACAATAACAGAACTCAACAGAGATTTCCAATCTGCAGCAAGACAGGACAAGGAAAAGTACTACAATGACACTTGCATGAAAATAGAAGCAGAAACTATTAGAGGAAGAACAAGATCAACTTTCCTAAAGCTACGAGAGTTAAAGAAAAAGTTCCAGCCTCGATTTGGAATGTTACAAGATGCTCAAGGTTCTATGTTGAATGATGCTGAGAAGATCAAGAAAAGGTGGAAGGAATATACAGAGTTTTTATATGATAAAGATCAAGTGGACCAACAACCGTTTCAACCTGTACCTTATGATCGGGAACCATTGGTGATGAAAGAAGAAGTTGAAGCAGCATTGAAAGCCTTATGAAAGAACAAAGCACCAAGCATTGATAGCATTCCTATAGAAGTATTGCAGCAATCTGATGCAGCTGTTACCATACTTACAAGGCTCTGCCAAGAAATATGGAAGACAACATCATGGCCAACTGACTGGAAAAGATCTGTGTTTATACCAATACTAAAGAAAGGTGATCCAACTGACTGTGCAAATTATTGAAGAATAGCTCTGATCCCACATGCCAGCAAGATTCTACTGAAGATTATTCAAAAGAGACTACAACCATACCTGGAACAAGAACTACCTGAAGTCCAAGCAGGGTTCAGGAAAGGGCGAGGAACGAGACACATCATTGCAGATGTGAGATGGATCCTTGAAAAGACTAAAGAATACCAAAAGGATATCTATTTGTGCTTTATCGACTATAGCAAGGCTTTTGACTGTGTAAACCATGAGAAACTCTGGGCCACATTAAGAAGCATGGTTATACCAGAACACCTGATCGTTCTCTTGCACAATCTGTACATTGATCAAGAAGCAACAGTTCGAACGGAACAAGGAGAAACAAAATGGTTTAAAATAAGCAAAGGTGTAAGACAAGGCTGCATACTTTCCCCCTACCTGTTTAATTTATATGCAGAACAAATCATCAGAGAAGCAGGATTGTATGAAGACAACAGAAGTGTGAAGATTGGTGGAAGACTCATCAACAACCTTCGCTATGCTGATGATACTACATTACTGGCTGAAAGTGAAGATGATCTGAAACATTTGCTTCTCACAATCAAAGAACATAGTCTCAAAATGGGCCTGCACCTTAATGTAAAGAAGACAAAGATCATGATAACTTGCAAAATCAACAGGTTCATCGCTGAAGGAGAAGAAATTGAAATTGTGAACAACTTTAACCTACTTGGATCAACTATCAATGAAGAAGCAACAAGCAGTCAAGAAATCAAACGACGCATTTCTCTTGGCAGAATGGCTATGAAAGACCTAGATGCGATTCTCAAGAGCAGAGATGTCTCTCTCCATACAAAAATTCGACTTGTTCAAGCCATGGTATTTTCAATAACATCATATGGATGTGAAAGCTGGACAGTGTAAAAGACAGTCAGGAAAAAAATTGATGCCTTTGAATTATGGGTTGGCTGCGAATACTGTGTATACCATGGACTGCCTGAAGAACAAACCAGTCGGTACTAGAGGAGATCAAACCTAAGCTTTCTTTAGAAGCTCAGATCACAAGACTTCGACTTTCATACTTTGGACACATCATGCAAAGAGAGAGATCATTAGAGAAAGACATCATGCTTGGCAAGATAGAAGGTCAATGCAAAAGAGGAAGGCCAGCAATGAGATGGATCGAAACAAACTGTTGTTTGTTTAATTATTTAGTGTTTGTCTTAGTGGTGTGCTAATTCAGCCTTCTCAGCTGTACTTACCTTGCCTCTCTCAATTAACTGGGCCTTGTGTGGTAGCCATTTTGAATTAATCTCTCTCCCCAGAGCCTGCTGTTAAGCTTTTCCTGTCCTTGCCTGCCTGAGTGACTCCTCCCCCTGTGTGTGTGGTAGCCATTTTGAATTAATCTCTCTCCCCAGAGCCTGCTGTTGTTAAGCTTTTTCCTGTCCTTGCCTGCCTGAGTGACTCCTCCCCCTGACCCCCTCCCCCTGAGGTATCCTGTAACCTTGTTCCTGTTTTCTCCACGTGTGCATAGGCTGTTTTAGTTTGCTTTTCTCTGATCAGAGAAAGGCTGAACTTTTACAGAGCTCTGCTAGTGAGTGGATTTTTGCCTCCTGGGACATCTTACTGTGAGTTCTAGCTGTTTATTTAATTATTTACTGTTTGTCTAACTGTTGTTTGTTTAATTATTTAGTGTTTGTCTTAGGGGTGTGCTAATTCAGCCTTCTCAGCTGTACTTACCTTGCCTCTCTCAATTAACTGGGCCTTGTGTGGTAGCCATTTTGAATTAATCTCTCTCCCCAGAGCCTGCTGTTAAGCTTTTCCTGTCCTTGCCTGCCTGAGTGACTCCTCCCCCTGTGTGTGTGGTAGCCATTTTGAATTAATCTCTCTCCCCAGAGCCTGCTGTTGTTAAGCTTTTTCCTGTCCTTGCCTGCCTGAGTGACTCCTCCCCCTGACCCCCTCCCCCTGAGGTATCCTGTAACCTTGTTCCTGTTTTCTCCACGTGTGCATAGGCTGTTTTAGTTTGCTTTTCTCTGATCAGAGAAAGGCTGAACTTTTACAGAGCTCTGCTAGTGAGTGGATTTTTGCCTCCTGGGACATCTTACTGTGAGTTCTAGCTGTTTATTTAATTATTTACTGTTTGTCTAACTGTTGTTTGTTTAATTATTTAGTGTTTGTCTTAGTGGTGTGCTAATTCAGCCTTCTCAGCTGTACTTACCTTGCCTCTCTCAATTAACTGGGCCTTGTGTGGTAGCCATTTTGAATTAATCTCTCTCCCCAGAGCCTGCTGTTAAGCTTTTCCTGTCCTTGCCTGCCTGAGTGACTCCTCCCCCTGTGTGTGTGGTAGCCATTTTGAATTAATCTCTCTCCCCAGAGCCTGCTGTTGTTAAGCTTTTTCCTGTCCTTGCCTGCCTGAGTGACTCCTCCCCCTGACCCCCTCCCCCTGAGGTATCCTGTAACCTTGTTCCTGTTTTCTCCACGTGTGCATAGGCTGTTTTAGTTTGCTTTTCTCTGATCAGAGAAAGGCTGAACTTTTACAGAGCTCTGCTAGTGAGTGGATTTTTGCCTCCTGGGACATCTTACTGTGAGTTCTAGCTGTTTATTTAATTATTTACTGTTTGTCTAACTGTTGTTTGTTTAATTATTTAGTGTTTGTCTTAGTGGTGTGCTAATTCAGCCTTCTCAGCTGTACTTACCTTGCCTCTCTCAATTAACTGGGCCTTGTGTGGTAGCCATTTTAAATTAATCTCTCTCCCCAGAGCCTGCTGTTAAGCTTTTCCTGTCCTTGCCTGCCTGAGTGACTCCTCCCCCTGTGTGTGTGGTAGCCATTTTGAATTAATCTCTCTCCCCAGAGCCTGCTGTTGTTAAGCTTTTTCCTGTCCTTGCCTGCCTGAGTGACTCCTCCCCCTGACCCCCTCCCCCTGAGGTATCCTGTAACCTTGTTCCTGTTTTCTCCACGTGTGCATAGGCTGTTTTAGTTTGCTTTTCTCTGATCAGAGAAAGGCTGAACTTTTACAGAGCTCTGCTAGTGAGTGGATTTTTGCCTCCTGGGACATCTTACTGTGAGTTCTAGCTGTTTATTTAATTATTTACTGTTTGTCTAACTGTTGTTTGTTTAATTATTTAGTGTTTGTCTTAGGGGTGTGCTAATTCAGCCTTCTCAGCTGTACTTACCTTGCCTCTCTCAATTAACTGGGCCTTGTGTGGTAGCCATTTTGAATTAATCTCTCTCCCCAGAGCCTGCTGTTAAGCTTTTCCTGTCCTTGCCTGCCTGAGTGACTCCTCCCCCTGTGTGTGTGGTAGCCATTTTGAATTAATCTCTCTCCCCAGAGCCTGCTGTTGTTAAGCTTTTTCCTGTCCTTGCCTGCCTGAGTGACTCCTCCCCCTGACCCCCTCCCCCTGAGGTATCCTGTAACCTTGTTCCTGTTTTCTCCACGTGTGCATAGGCTGTTTTAGTTTGCTTTTCTCTGATCAGAGAAAGGCTGAACTTTTACAGAGCTCTGCTAGTGAGTGGATTTTTGCCTCCTGGGACATCTTACTGTGAGTTCTAGCTGTTTATTTAATTATTTACTGTTTGTCTAACTGTTGTTTGTTTAATTATTTAGTGTTTGTCTTAGTGGTGTGCTAATTCAGCCTTCTCAGCTGTACTTACCTTGCCTCTCTCAATTAACTGGGCCTTGTGTGGTAGCCATTTTGAATTAATCTCTCTCCCCAGAGCCTGCTGTTAAGCTTTTCCTGTCCTTGCCTGCCTGAGTGACTCCTCCCCCTGTGTGTGTGGTAGCCATTTTGAATTAATCTCTCTCCCCAGAGCCTGCTGTTGTTAAGCTTTTTCCTGTCCTTGCCTGCCTGAGTGACTCCTCCCCCTGACCCCCTCCCCCTGAGGTATCCTGTAACCTTGTTCCTGTTTTCTCCACGTGTGCATAGGCTGTTTTAGTTTGCTTTTCTCTGATCAGAGAAAGGCTGAACTTTTACAGAGCTCTGCTAGTGAGTGGATTTTTGCCTCCTGGGACATCTTACTGTGAGTTCTAGCTGTTTATTTAATTATTTACTGTTTGTCTAACTGTTGTTTGTTTAATTATTTAGTGTTTGTCTTAGTGGTGTGCTAATTCAGCCTTCTCAGCTGTACTTACCTTGCCTCTCTCAATTAACTGGGCCTTGTGTGGTAGCCATTTTGAATTAATCTCTCTCCCCAGAGCCTGCTGTTAAGCTTTTCCTGTCCTTGCCTGCCTGAGTGACTCCTCCCCCTGTGTGTGTGGTAGCCATTTTGAATTAATCTCTCTCCCCAGAGCCTGCTGTTGTTAAGCTTTTTCCTGTCCTTGCCTGCCTGAGTGACTCCTCCCCCTGACCCCCTCCCCCTGAGGTATCCTGTAACCTTGTTCCTGTTTTCTCCACGTGTGCATAGGCTGTTTTAGTTTGCTTTTCTCTGATCAGAGAAAGGCTGAACTTTTACAGAGCTCTGCTAGTGAGTGGATTTTTGCCTCCTGGGACATCTTACTGTGAGTTCTAGCTGTTTATTTAATTATTTACTGTTTGTCTAACTGTTGTTTGTTTAATTATTTAGTGTTTGTCTTAGTGGTGTGCTAATTCAGCCTTCTCAGCTGTACTTACCTTGCCTCTCTCAATTAACTGGGCCTTGTGTGGTACCCCCATCCCCCTGCTGAGGGTTCAGGACAGGGTACCTTGTAACTGCCCTCTTTAATAGGACTTATCTCCCCCCCTCCCTCCCCAGCACCCACCCACCCCTGGGGAAATTGTAGTTTTATAGGTACTTGGACATCTTAGAGGAAAGGGGCTGCTCTCAGGTGCAGCTCTTAATCCAAATCAGTCATACACAGAGGACCTGTGATTAATTAGTTTCAGGTACACAGGGTGTATTAGGGGTATTAGATACACTTTTATTAGTATAAGCATCTACACCAATCCTTATTATATACCGCTTTAAAAGACCTAAACACAAGCTTTAAACTAAGATGCAGTCAGAGGTCCAGCAACGAGATGGGGGTTCTCCAGTCTTTTGCATCGAGTGTCACATGTATGATTATCTCCCAGTTGGTGAGAGGTCCTACATATGCACTAAGTGCAGGGAGCTCTTTGCTCTCAGGGAACGAGTCCGTTCTCTAGAGGCTAGAGTAGCAGACCTGGAAGACATAAGAAAGACAGAGAAGTACATGGACGAGACCTACAGGGATATAGTCCTGAAGTCCCACCTCCAGTCTGGCAGCATCCCTGTTGCCATGGAGGAGAGAGGTCACGTGACAGGAGAGCATCACCCTGGTGTGGCAGGAAGTGATCCTGTAACTAGGACCTGTCCTCCAGGTGATGTAAAACCCTCTCGCACCGAGGACGTTTCTCCAGGGCCATGTCCCCATGAGGGGAGGGTCAGGACAGCTGTTATAGTTGGTGATTCAATCATTAGGAATGTAGATAGCTGGGTGGCTGGTGGACGTGAGGATCGCCTGGTAACATGCCTGCCTGGTGCGAAGGTAGCAGATCTCACGCACCGCCTAGATAGGATCATAGATAGTGCTGGGGGGGAGTCTGCTGTCTTGGTACATGTTGGTACCAATGACATAGGAAAATGTGGTAGGGAAGTTCTGGAGGCTAAATTTAAGCTTTTAGGTAGGAAGTTGAAATCCAGAACTTCCAGGATAGCGTTCTCCGAAATGCTTCCTGTTCCACGTGCAGGACCCAAAAGACAGGCAGAGCTCCGGAGTCTCAATGCGTGGATGAGACAATGGTGCAAGGATGAGGGTTTTGGATTTGTTAGGAACTGGGGAACATTCTGGGGAAAGGGGGGGCTCTTCCGAAGGGATGGGCTTCACCTTAATCAGGATGGGACCAGACTGCTGGCATTAACCTTTAAAAAAGAGATAGAGAAGCTTTTAAACTAGAAAATAGGGGAAAGCCGACAGTCACCCAGGAGCGCACGGTTCGGACAAAGGTATCCTTGAAGGATACTACCATAAGCAGTGAGGTTCCAAAAGGGAGTATAGTAGCCCAAATGCCCTTGAGTAAGGAGCAGACAGAGCATAAAGATTCCCAATTACCCATGCCTACCAATAGCCAGATTAATATTAATAAAATGCAGTCTCTAAAATGCTTGTATGCCAATGCTAGAAGTCTAAACAATAAGATGGGAGAATTAGAATATATAGCATTAAATGAGAGGTTAGATATGATTGCACTCTCAGAGACATGGTGGAAGGAGGATAACCAGTGGGACACTGTGATACCTGGATACAAACTATATCGTAATGATAGAGCTGAACAAATTGGTGGAGGGGTTGCGCTCTATGTTAGAGAGGGCATTGAGTCAGAAAGGATTAAAGTTTTGCAGGGAACAAAATATGCTGTAGAATCTCTATGGATTGAAATTCCATTTATGAAGGGGAAGGTGATGGCAGTGGGAGTATACTATCGACCACCTGGCCAGAATGAACAAATGGATGATGAAATGCTCAAAGAAATCAAGGAAGCTAACAAAAGCCACAACAGAGTAGTAATAATGGGTGATTTCAATTACCCCGGTATCGACTGGGACAGTGTCACAGCAGGACAAGCTAAAGAGATAAAGTTTCTAGATGAAATAAATGACTGCTTCTTGGAGCAGCTGGTTCATGAACCGACCAGAGGGGAAGCCATACTGGACCTAGTCCTTAGTGGAACGCCAGATCTGGTGCAAGAAATAAGGGTGTTGGGACCACTTGGCAATAGTGATCATAGTATGATCATGTTTGATTTAATCAGTGGAGGACAGATAGTAAAGGAATCCACAGTACTACCTTTTAACTTTCAAAAGGGTGACTATGATAGAATGAGGAATATAGTTCGGAAAAACTAAAAGGAGCGGTTCCAAAGGTTAAAGACTTACAGCAAGCTTGGGTGTTATTTAAAAATACTATCCTCGAAGCCCAGACCAGCTGTATTCCACGCATTAAGAAAAGTGGAAGAAAGTCCAAAAAACTGCCAGCATGGTTTAAAGGTGAGGTCAGAGAGGCTGTTGCTGCCAAAAGAGCAACCTTCAGAAAATGGAAAAAAGAGCCAAATGATGAAAACTGGAAACAGCACAAGCACTGGCAAGTTAAATGCAAAGCATTGATAAGGCAGGCAAAGCGGGAATTTGAGAAGAAACTTGCTACGGAAGCAAAAACACGAAATAAAGACTTTTTCAAGTACATTCGTAGCAAAAGGCCTGTGAGAGAGTCAATTGGACCATTAGATGATAGAGGGGTAAAAGGGGCAGTAAGAGGAGACAAGGCTATAGCAGAGAGACTGAATGAATTCTTTGCTTCGGTCTTTACTGAGGAAGATGTAGGGGTGTTACCCAAGACTGAAGTGGTATTTAAAGGTGATACTGCAGAGGAATTGAGAGAAATATCGCTACACCGGGAAGATATATTACAACTATTTGATAAACTGAATAGTAGCAAATCACCTGGACCGGATGGTATACATCCCAGAGTGTTGAAAGAACTGAAATATGAGATTGCAGACCTGTTATTGGTAATCTGTGAACTTTCATTAAAATCATCTGTAATACCTGAAGATTGGAGGGTCGCCAACGTAACACCAATTTTTAAAAAGGGTTCCAGGGGTGACCCGGGAAATTACAGACCGGTGAGCCTGACGTCAGTACCAGGGAAAATGGTAGAAGCCATCATAAAGAACAAAATTACACAGCATGTAGATAGTCATGGCCTAATGGGAGACAGCCAACATGGCTTTAGACAAGGCAGATCTTGTCTTACTAATCTGATCTGTTTTTTTGAAGGTGTGCATAAACAGGTAGACAAAGGTGAGTCGGTTGATATAGTGTATCTGGACTTTCAGAAAGCTTTTGACAAGGTCCCCCATCAGAGACTTTTGGCGAAGCTAAAAAGTCATGGGATAGGAGGCAGTGTACTATTGTGGATCGGGAACTGGTTAAAAGATAGAAAGCAGAGGGTAGGGCTAAATGGCCAATATTCCCAATGGAAAAAGGTGAATAGTGGAGTACCCCAGGGATCTGTACTGGGTCCGCTACTTTTTGACATATTCATAAATGACCTGGAAAAGGGAATAACTAGTGAGGTAATCAAATTTGCAGATGACACAAAACTGTTTAAAGTTGTTAAAACCCAAGAGGATTGTGGAAAACTGCAGGAGGATCTGGATAAATTGGAAGACTGGGCATCCAAATGGCAGATGAAATTTAATGTGGACAAGTGCAAAGTTATGCACCTAGGAAAGAACAACCCACACTATAGTTACAAGATGCAAGGCTCCACATTAGAAACCACCACCCAGGAAAAAGATTTAGGAGTCATCGTGGATAACATGTTAAAACCCTCCGCCCAGTGTGCAGCGGCGGCCAAGAAAGCAAATAGAATGCTAGGTATCCTAAGGAAAGGGATGGAGAATAAAACAAAGGATATTATAATGCCTCTGTATCGCTCCATGGTACGACCGCACCTTGAATATTGTGTGCAATTCTGGTCACCGTATCTTAAAAAGGACATAGAGTTATTAGAAAAAGTACAGAGAAGAGCCACCAAATTGGTGAAGGGGATGGAAGGCTACTCCTATGAAGAGAGGCTAAAAAGGTTAGGGCTCTTTAACCTAGAAAAGAGGCGGCTGAGGGGAGATATGATAGAGGTGTATAAATTAATGAATGGAGTGGAACGGATAAACGTGGATAAATTGTTTACGCTATCAGAATATAGAAGGACTAGGGGGCATGTAATGAAGCTACAGGGTAAACTATTTAAGACAAATAGGAGAAAATATTTCTTCTCTCAACGTGTAATCAAACTCTGGAATCTGTTACCGGAGGATGTAGTAAGGGCTGTTAGTATAGCTGGGTTTAAAAAAGGTTTGGACAAGTTCCTGGAGGAAAGGTCCATAAACCACTATTAAAAAGGGACCCAGGATATCAATGCTTGGCCTAGTACAAGCACTGCAGAACCTGTGTCTTTTGGGGAAACTGCTAGGTACGTATGACCTAGATTGGCCACTGTTGGAAACAGGATACTGGGCTTGATGGACCTCGGTCTGACCCAGTATGGCATTTCTTATGTTCTTATGTTCTTAATAACTGCAGCTACGGGTACCAGTCTGTCAACAATGAGCCGCCTGACTGAAGACCGAACACAATTTAGGATAGCTATCCAGAGTGTCGCCATGAGTCGACTCCGACTCGACGGCACTTAACAACAACAACCTTTTAATGAGTGTCTGAATAAAGAAAGACTAACAGATTTCTACATTACTATATTGCAGTGACAACCACCAGGCCCATTAGGAAGTACTACAAACACTGATCATTTAGAACCCATAGCAAATCCAGCTTATCATAACAGCACTATCGGGACTCACAAAGTACCAAACCCTACCTATCAAAAGGCAACACTGCAGATATTAAAACCAGTACATCTCAGAATACTAATACATCTCACTGGGGGAAAGAGAACAAGTGGGACTATCAAATAGAAACAATATGAACAGAATACCTCAACTTGGTTACACATGACTGTCACCATACAAAGAACAAGGGATCACAATTTAGAAACAGGAAGATGATAATAAAACTTTGAACCCCAAAAGCCAAACATGAAATGTACAACACTGGAGAACTAAAACTATAAATTAATTTCCGCTTGCACTAAGCCAAAATGCAAAGATGTTAGCAATACACATTTCCCAGACCTAACATATTCCAGTTAATAAATTCAAAATAAAAAGTAGTTTTCTACCTTCTGTATGGGATTTTATTTTTCAGCTGCAATTGCTCCATTCACTTTCTTCTGGTTCTTCGTGTCTTCTGCAAGCTATCCATTTGACCTTTCTTCTCTTTTAGATTGATTCCATTCTTTCTCTATATCTGCTTTAACAAACTGATTTTTCCCCTTTTGCTCTTTTCCCCTTTTCTTTCCTTATTCCTTTATCATCCACTCAAATTTCACCCTTTCATTCTCAATCCCCACTTACTCTCCAAATACCCAGCCCATCGTCGACTTTTCTTCCCTCCCATACAAAATATCTTTTCCCCTCTCCATTCTCATTCCCCATCCCCAACCATTTCTAGTCCTGCCCCAAAATCAGCTCCCTTATAGTTCTAGACCCACCCAACATCCGCTTCCTTCTAGTCCCAATCTCCCAAGCCCCCACATCAGCCCATTTCCAGTCCTAGCCCCCTGTATGCTTTTTTCCAGTTCCATTCCAGCCCCCTATCAGCTCATTTCCACTCCAAGCTCCCCATCAACCAATTTCTAATCCTAGCCCCCTTGTCAGCCCATTTCCAGCCCTATTCCAACTCCCCTCAGCCCGCTTCCAGTCCTATTCCAGCCCCCATCAGCCCATTTCCAGTCCAAGCCCCCTTTATGCTCTTTTCCATTTCCATTTCAACCCCCCCATCAGCCCATTTCCACTCCAAGCTCCCCCATCAGCCCATTTCCAATCCTAGCCCCCTCGTCAGCCCATTTCCAGTCCTATTCCAACCCCCATCAGTCCATTTCCAGTCCTAGCCCCCCATATGCTCTTTTCCAGTTCCATTCCATCCCCCCATCAGCCCATTTCCACTCCAAGCTCCCCATCAGCCAATTTCCAGCCCCCTCATCAGCCCATTTCCAGCCCTATTCCAGCCCCCATCACCCATTAACAGTCCTATTCTAGCCCCATCAGTCCATTTCCAGTCCTAGCCCCCATATGCTCTTTTCCAGTTCCATTCCAGTCCCCCATCAGCCCATTTCCACTCCAAGCTCCCCCATCAGCCAATTTCCAGTCTTAGCCCCCCCACCACAGCCCATTTCCAGTCCAAGTTCCCTCCCCCATCACAGCCCATTTCCAGTTCTAGGCCCCTCACCATTACAGCCCTTTTGCAGTCCTAGCCACTCCATCACAGTCCATTTCCAATTCAAGTCCCCCCAATCACAGCCCATTTGCAGTCCTAGCCCCTCCATCACAGCCCATCCAGTCCTAGCCCCCCCATCACAGCCCATTTGCAGTCCTAGCCCCCATCACAGCCCATCCAGTCCTAGCCCTCCCATTACAGCCCATTTGCAGTCCTACCTCCCCCATCACAGTCCATTTCCAATCCAAGTCTCCCTATCACAGCCCATCCAGTCCTAGCCGCCCCCATCATGACCCATTTGCAGTCCTAGCCCCCCCCCCCCATCATGGTCCATTTGCAGTCCTAGCCCTCCCATTACAGCCCATTTCCAGCCCCAGTTCCCCCTCCCTCCATCATAGCTCATCCAGTCCTAGCCCCCCCCCCCTCTGAACAGTCCCGTGGCTGTCTAAAGAGCTGGAGAGGGAGCAGGGAAGTCAACGCGAGGCCCCTGCTCCCTCTGCACAGCCGCTAGTGTGGGGAGTCTTTTCCCTCACACTAGCAGCTGTATCTGTGAAGCTGTGAATGCTGGAGAAAGTATTTGTTAGCTGTTTTTGCTTTAGAAGTGATCAGAGCAGCAGCCTGGTGGCCAGAGAGATCAGCATTTGAATCCCACCAGCATTCCTTGGGCAAGTCACTTAATCCTCCATTGCCTCAGGTACAATCTTAGATTGCAAGCCTTCTGGGGACAGAGAAATAACTGGCCTGGAACTACCACTGGAAAGGTGTGAGCTAAATAGTAATAAATTAAATGAGTAGCATATTCAAAAGTATTCTTCTCCAAACTGAGAACAACCATGACGTCTCTTGTCCATGCCCTTCACTATTAGGTCCCCTGGGGTAGGTTTTGCATCATCATATTAATTTAAGCACTTAATACATAAATTCAGTACCACTATCCATATTGGTAATAGCACTGAATATATGTATAGTGCAATGACTCTGTCAGTAATATTCATTTAATTTAGGTTTGCTGAATAGCAGGCCTAAACTAAATGGATACATTTTCCATTTAGCAGCTAAATAGCCCCACTAAATAGAGAATTTGTCATATAGTAGCATAGTATATGACAGCAGATAAAGACCGGTATGGTTCATCTAGTCTGCCCAGTAAGGTGGCTAGAGTAGGTGCACCTGCTGCTCCGTGCAGGTCAGCCCCCTCCATATCTTTGTTTTGGGTTGTATCGCCACTCTGTGCAGGTCACTCCCTCTATTTGCTGAAGTATAAAGGATAGTTAATTTTTATTTTATTTTATCCTTTTGCCATTTTGAATTCCATCACTGTATTTGACCCCACCACTTCCATCGGGAAGGCATTCCAAGCATCCACCACTCTTTCAGTGAAAAAGTATTTACTGACGTTCCTTTTAAGTTTACCTCCTTGCAGCTTTATTTTTTGCCTCTGGTTTTTACAGCTTCCCCTTTGTTGAAAAAGGTTTGTTTGTTCATTAATACCCTTTAAGTATTTAAAGGTTTGTATCATATCTTCCCTCTCCCTCCTCTCCTCTAGGGTATACATATTTAGGTTTTCAAGTATCTTCTCATATGTCTTCTGGCGCAGGCTCCAAATCATTTTGGCCGCCTTCCTCTGAACTTTTTCTTTTTATATCCTTTGTGAGATAAAGTATGGTCTTTAAAACTGAACACAATACTCCAAGTGAAGCCTCACCAACAACTTGTACAGGGGCATTAATACCTCTTCCATTCTGCTGGTTATTCCTCTCTGTATGGAATCCAACATTTTTCTGGCTTTGACTACTGCCTCATTATATTGCTTGGTCACCTTGAAATCTGCGGACACTCAATCTGAGGTCCTTCTCCTGGCCAATGCACACCAACCTCTCGCCCCCTATCGCATACAATTCCTTTGGATTTCTGACAACCATTAGACAATTTTTGCAGCTTTTGTAGATCTTTCCTCATGTTGCCCACTCCCTCAGAGGAGTCCATTCTATTGTGAATTTTTGTGTCATCTGAAAAAAGACAGACTTTTCCCTTCAGTCCTTCAACAATATCACTCACAAATACATTGAACAGTACTAGTCCCAGGATCGATCTCTGGGGCACACCACAAAGCCGTTTACATTCAACAATATCATTGAACTTTGTTACATAGAACAATGAAAATAGAGAGACTGTATCTAATAAAGATTAACAAATAACATATAACATTGACATCAAACTTGGTTACATAGAGTTTTGAATTGGGGGAAAATGTTCTAGCCTAATTGTGTGGGGAAGTAGGTATCAATTTTAGTGAATTCCTTTAGGAGAGTATTTTCTGTGGGAAAGTGTGAATTCCGCTTTCTTTGGTGTCATATGGTTAGTCTTTGAAGTGTTCTCTAAATAAGTAGGTCTTAAGTTTCTAACGGAATGAAGTTGGCTCATGTATTTCTCTTATTTAGGATGGGCATTACCGAGGTATCACATCAGCCCTTCTCCAGTCCTGCGGAACCTCTCCCATTTCCAAGGATCTATTAAAAACATCCTTTAAAGGCCCTGCCAGAACCTCTCTGAGCTCTTTAAAATATCCTAAGATGTATCCCATCCAGTCACATGGCCTTGGTCACTTTCAGTTTTTCAAGCTGAGACAAACACAGAGGATCTCTAAAATAAAAAAGAGGACTGTTGTAGTTGTTGATATGGAAGACAGACTAGATAGGCCATGTGGCCTTTTTCTGTCATCATTTTTCTATGTTTCTATGTTGCTGCACTCCTCCCTGCAGGTGCAAGTGGCTATGGTGCCCTGTCGAGAAAATTATCACAGAGGATATCAACATGGTTTGCTATGGCCCTGCTGCAGAGTGATGACTGGGAACAGCAGAAGGCAGCATGTAGGCGCTCATATACAAGGATGCCCAGGCTGAGGAGTCAGTACCTGGCAGGACCGTACCGAGCCCTGTGCGAGTGGTGAGGCCACACAGGGTGCAGACTTAAAGGGCGCATTTTGGCTCCCTGCCATTGCCTGTCGCCACCACTTTTTCAGCAGCAGGCAGTAGCAGAGAGACGAAATGCGCCCCTTAAGTCTTCACGCTGGCACACTAAGCAGGTCTGGTCTCTCCGGGAGGGACCAGACCTGCTTAGAACACCGGCAAATTGTAGATTGGGCAGGCGCCCCCCCTCCCGCACCCTCATAAAGTGTCTAAATGGAGGTACGGGAGGGGGAGGGGCACACACCCAATGTGCAAGTCACACAGGGCGCATTTCAGTCTCGATATGGCCCTGGTACCTGGACTTGACTGATGAACTCTGTGTGACCAGATACTGGTTTGACCATGCAGCCATCCATGAACTGTGCCAGGAAATTGAGCCCCACCTTGCTGCACTCTCCCACAGACAGGAAGTCATGCCTGTCCATGTGAAGATGCTCACAGTCCTTGGTTTCCTGGGAACAGGTTCATTCTAATCAGTGTTGGCATCAGCAGCAGGTCTCAGCCAGGCAGCAGTGTAAAGATGCTTCGCACAGTTCATGGATGCCTTTGTGGGGTGTGCTGCAAACTACATCGCCTTACAGCAAATACCACAGCAGAGGCAACAGGTGATAGTGCAGTTCTATGAGGTGGCTGGCTTTTAGTTGGTCCTCGGGGTCATAGACTGTATGCATGTGACCGTCAGGCCGCCATGACATGTGGCCACATATCACAACTGGAAGGCATACCACTCTGTAAATATGCAGGTCGTCTGAACTGCGCAGGCTGAGTTCACAGATGTTGTGGCATGCTACCCAGGATACTGCCATGATTCATACCTACTCATCCAGTATAGGATACTTGCTGCCCTTGAGAGTGAAGCTATCTCTGGTGACTGACTACTAGGTAATGGGATACAGTGATCTCATCTCATCTCACTAGGGATTATATGAACACAAGGGACTGTGGAGTGGCAGACTGGCAATGCCCCCTGCTAGCAGATATGGACAGGTATGCAGGGGCAGGACAGGGGTGTTGCTGAAGCATGTGTGGAGACCACTTGTGGGGCCTCATTAGCAGAAATAGCAGCATATCTACTGGGACTCAGTTTTGCTGCCCCAATTTGGGAGTGGAGGTGTAGCCAAGTGGTTACAGCAGCTGCCCAGTAATTGATGTATCATGGGTTTGATTCTCAATGCCACCCTGTGTTACTGTGGACATGTCACCTTACCCTCCACTCCCTCAGCAGGCCAGACCTGGCATTCTACCTCTACTTATAGATTACCAAGGACATGCAGGGTCACCATGAGGCAGCACTGACTTTGCCATAAATATGAAAATTGATGTGTTCTTGTATATGCAAGTGACATCAATCAGTGCTAATGCCTGACTACCCAGCTAGATTGCCAGATTGTTTAGCCTGAGGCAATGGAGGGTAAAGTGATGTGCCCAAGGTCTCAAGAAATGCCTGTGGGAATCAAGCCCTTGATTTGTGGGAGTAGTAGGCAGTTGCACTAACCACTAGGCCACTCTTTCACCCCCAAAAGATGATATGCTATGCCAAGCTGAGTATGCTGTCCATTAAAAATGCAAAGCCGCGGTCGAAGGGGACCATCACAGGCCTCATTTTAGTGAACAATGATGTTGGGGTATGATGTGTGACTATCACTGTGTGGCAACTGCCACTGTATCCATAGACATGGCTGGGTGTTGCAGCATGGATCACACATGCAGATATGTGAAGGCACATTAAACTGTAGGACACATGCTGTGTACTCACTATCTGAGAACCATTTGCTTGTATAGTGAGTTTAAAGACATGCTGCCATAAATCAACAGTATCAACCCCCAGTACCGACTGCCTGGTGCATGATGTCTAAACTCAGCTCAACTGGAACCATTGCAAACCTGACACATCAAAACAGCATTACTAGGACTTACACAGCACCTAATCCAATTATCAGGAGGTAGCATGACAGATATGATACCAAAACATCTCATTCTTGGAAAATAGAATAAGTGAGTCCACTGCACAGCAACTAGATGAACAGCATAGCACAGGTCTGTCACATAGGCACAATTGACAGGCCATCCTGAAATATGGGACAAGGGAGCATGATAGATGACATCTGACAGCATTGCCAGAACTGGGAGGTGGGAACACCAAAAGGCAAACCTTTACTGCAGCATGACACTGGAGACATGGACCAATGACAGTCATGTCTGCTTATACAGTGGAGGAGTGGCCTAGTGGTTGGGGCAAGGTACTTCAGGCCGGAAGGTCGGGGGTTCAAATCCCACTAGAGGACAGCAACCTTGGGCCGGAAGGACTGGGGTTTCTAGTCCCACAGGTGCTCCTTGTGGTCTTGGGCAAGCCACTTAACCCTCCATAGCCCATGTTCCCTGTAAAATAGTTATCTCCAAGTTATAATGCCCTGTTCAATGTAATTTCAGTTTGTTCAATGTAAACCGCACTGATGCAGAATAGCGCGGTATATAAGAGAATGTAAATAAATAAATAAATAAATAAATACCAAACAGAGCGCAGGGACAGCAGAGCACATATAGCACAGTGTATATCTGCCAGTGAGGAGATGTGATATCAAATCTCCGGTCTATACCCATGTGTTTGTTGGGTCCACCATTGCAATGGCCCCAGTACCTCTATCCTCCATTATCCATGTCTATTCCTATCTCTGCACTGCCCATATGCCCATAAGTTATTTCCCACCCTCATAGGCCATCTGTCCATATTCTATCCACATCCAACCCTGCCAGCCTGAACATGTGATTGTTGTGGTCCCCTGCATTCCTCTCCATACTCAGTCAGCCACTCAAATTCAGCCCTCCATCCTGCATCCCCCTTGGACCATTTACCTTGCATATAAAAAGACTGGAAATAGTTCAGAGGAAGGCAACCAAAATGATTTGGAGCTTGTATCAGGAGACTTATGAGAAGAGTCTTGAAGACCTAAATACATACACTCTGGAGAAGTGGAGGGACAGGGGAGATATGATTCAGACCTTTAAATACTTAGAGTATTAATGAACAAAGACGGGGAAGCTGTAAAACTAGAAGGCATAACATGAAGCTACAAAGGGGTAAACTGAAAGGCAACGTCAGTAAATACTTTTCACTGAAAGGGTAGTGAGTGCTTGGAATGCCCTCCCCAATGGAAGTGGTGTGGGCAAATACAGTGACAGAATTCAAAATGGCATGGGATAGACACAGTGGATCCCTTTATAGCAAAAGGATAAAATCGAAATAAACATAGCTATCTCTTATATCTCAACACCTAGGGGTGACCTACAAGGAGCGGTGGGTACACCCCTAAACAAAGGCATGGGGAGGGGTGACCTGCATGGAGCACCAGGAGCACATATTCTTGCCGCCTTGCTGGGCAGACTAGATTGACCATACTGGTCTTTATATGCCGTCATATACTATATTACTATGTAACATTCCAGTTATATATCGTCTCCAGCCTAGCCCCCCCATTTCTCTATGATACCCCTCTGTGCCCCCTAGATCCCTTCCACTATCCGTTTATCTCCATCAGAGACTGTATTGCCTCTGCCTCTGCCACTCCCCCTCTAACCCTAGCATTCCCTCTCACACCTTTGTGAACTCATCCTGCCATAGGATCTCTAATGTATCTTCCAGACAATAAATCTGTTCCCTTCCCCATCCTCTCTCCCCCAGTCCCTCTATCCTCTTCCCTCAGCACCTACTGCAGCAGCTGGCTCAATCTCCCCCCAGTCCCAACCAACCCAGATTCTGCTCCATCCCAGTCCCATGCTCCCCAACTCCCAGCAGCGGCCCTGTTCCATTCTAAGCCTACTAGTGTTGGAAGTCCTGCTGCACCTATGCCTCCATCCCCCAATAATGGGCCATTTCCAATTCGACCCCAGGATCAGTTCTTGTGCCAGCAGCTATAGCAAACTTCATCCCCTCGCACTCACACACACATTCACACAGACATACACATGGCCCACACCTTGGAGGGGCCTACGTGGGCCTATCGGGCATGAGGGGGGCATTGCAGACCACAGCCTGACTCACTGACCCATATCCACACTGTTGCAGGACTAAAGAGCTGCTAGAGTGGGTTTGTTTGTCCCCTATGGCCATGTAACATTGCTAACTGTGGTGTGTGGTACCACATCAGGATTTAACAGGGGCATATCCTGTCTCAATGAATTTCTGTTGGGGTTATGGTCCCTGCACATTGGAGGGAAGCCATTCCCCATGCGGTGGGCAGGTGCACTGGTTACCCACTCAACTGGTTTATGGACAATGTACCAACATCTCCCTGGATGCTGTATGTCACTCCCACAAAACATGATGCCATAGCAGGCACCTATGTTCCTCCATGTCCCCCACATTGTGCCTCAGCACACATCTATGAGACCAGGGTTTTCCTCTCCATATCTCTGCAGGTGACAGAGGATACCCCCTGAGGGACTGGTTGATGACCCCCATTTTCCATCCTTGCACACCAGCAAAACAGTGATTTAATCAGGCACAACTGAAGATCTGCTTTTGATGCCTGAATCGCTCTGGCAGTGAGTTGCTCAACAGCTCTGCGAAGGTGTGCCAGATATTCCTTTCCTGCTGCATGCTCCACAACTATGTGCTACAGTGCTGGCATTCCATGCCAGATGGGGTGGACATACCCCCAAAGGCAATGATGTTGTACCTGTTGCCCTGCAGGTGCCCTGTGGATAGGCCTACAGGAGAGATTTGCGGCCCGCCAGAACCTGGTGCGTGAGGGACAAGGAGTCACCTGCAGATGCCAGGGGTCAGGGGGAGGGGAGAGGGGAGGAGGAGGAGGGAGGTGAGAGACATGGGCTGGGAGAGAGGGAGGATTGGGAGGACAGGGAGGAGATTAGGGATGGGAATAGGATAGGGTGGGGGTATTGTGGGAAGAGCTGCAAAGCCCTTCTCAGGTTCGTGAGTTGAGCAGAAGGAACAAATAAAACTGGAATATCTGTTAGGCAAATACAACATTTATTTCTCCGTTGCAGTAGGACTTCTCTTGCAATGCAAGGAGTAACAGTCCCAAACATAAATTGCACAGACATACAGAGTTCTCAGACATACAGGGGTTCTAGCATGACATACATGTCTCTGCCCAGTATTGATCAGGCATATCCCTTATAATCAGAACAGACAGAGGTTCAAATGTCAAAGAAACAGACCTGACGGGGCCCAGTGCAGGTGTTTCATCATGATAATTTCCTATGTCTGTGTCAGAAATATATTTTGACTGCAATGTTCCTATCTCCTTGTTCCTATTAGCCAGTTTGTAGATCATATGCCCTATCACCACAACCAAGCATAACGGTCCTCCACTCTTGGTACAGTGTCATATTCCTGTCTGTCCCTCATCTGCTGCATGCCTCTTCTCAGGTCTATTTCTTTCATAAATGTAGCTGGGCAACACCCTTTAGCTTGCAAGCCCTGCAATTACAAATGGATTACAGTTAGAGTGTTGTACAGTAACATTATAAATGAGATATTAACAATTGAAACAAAGCAATTAGATCTTGACTATTTTATCCCTCAACATGAATGATGGAGACCAGTGCTTACTCAAATTACTTACCAGTAATAACACCACTGCTCTGTTCATTTGCATTGAATTGTAACCACATGAAATATAAAACGAGCAAAGAGGAGCCATAAAACTAGATATGAGGTTGGGGGATTGCAGTCCTGGTATTTTCCATCTAGCTTATCTATCAGGTCATGGGTGCGAGGGGGACCTAATACTATCCTGACACACTCTTCTAGAAGGAAAAGGGGAACTACCTTATAACTGTACATGTTTCACCAGAGTTATCTTTTTAACTTTCAAAAGAGAGACTATGATAAAATGAAGAAAATAGTTAAGAAAAAACTAAAAGGAGCAGCTGCAAAGGTTAAGATTTACATAAAGCATGGGCATTCTTTAAAAACACTATCTTGGAAGCCGAGACCAGCTATATTCCATGCTTTAAGAAAGATGGAAGGAAGTCCAAAAAACTGCCAGCATGGATTAAAGGTAAGGTCAAAGAGTCAGTTGTAGCCAAAAAAGCATTTTTCAGAAAATGCAAAAAGGAGCCAAATGACGTAAATTGGAAACAACATAAGCACTGGCAAGTTAGATGCAAGGCATCAATAAGACAGGCAAAGAAAGAATTTGAGAAGAAGTTTGTTGTGGAAGCAAAAACGCAAAATAATTACTTTTTCAAGTACATTTGTAGCAAAAGGTCTGTGAGTCAGTTTGACCATTGGATGATAGAGAGGTAAAAGGGGCACTAAGAAGGGACAGGGCCATAGTGGAGAGATTGAATGAATTCTTTGTTTCGGTCTTTACTAAAGAAGATGTAGGGAAGTTACCCATGACTGATATGGTATTTAAAAGTGATGCATCAGAAGAATTGAAAGAAGTATTGATAAACCGGGAAGATATATTACATCTATTTGATGGTATACACCCAAGGGTGTTGAAAGAACTGAAATATGAGATTGCAGACCTACTATTAGCATTCTGTGAACTATCATTAAAATCATCTGTAGTACCTAAAGACTGGTGAATCACCAGTTTAACGCCAAATTTTAAAGAGAGTTTCAGGGGTGATCCGGGAAACTATAGGCCGATGAGCCTGACATCAGTATCAGGCAAAATGGTAGAAACCATTATAAAGAACAAAATTACTGAACATGTAGATAGTCATGGCTTAATGGGAGAAAGCCAAAATGGCTTTAGCCAAGGAAGGTCTTGTCTTAATCTGTTATATTTTTTTGAAAGTTTGAATAAACAGGTAGACTAAGGTGAGCTGGTCAATATTGTGTATCTGGATTTTCAGAAAGCCTTTGACAAGATCTCTCATGTGAGAGCCTTGGTGAAGTTAAAAGGTCGTGGGATAGAAGAGCCACCAAAATGGTAAAGGAGATGGAAGGATACTCCTATGAAGAAAGGCTAAAAAGGTTAGGGCTCTTTAAGCTGGAAAAGAGACGGCTGAGGGGAGATATGATAGAAGTCTATAAATTAATGAACGGAGTAGAATGGGTAAACGTAGATCGATTGTTTACATTATCAGAATATAGAAAGACTAGGGGACATGCAAAGAAGCTACAGGGTAAACTATTTAAGACTAATAAAAGAAAATATTTTTTCACTCAACGTGTAATCAAACTCTGGAATTTGTTATCGGAGGATGTAGTAAAGGCTGTTAGTGTAGCTGGGTTTTAAAAAGGTTTGGACAAGTTCCTGGAGGAAAGGTCCATAAACCATTATTAAGAAGGGACCCAGGATATCAATGCTTGACCCAGTACAAGCATTGCGGAGCCTGTGTCTTTTGGGGAAACTGCTAGGTACGTATGACCTAGATTGGCAACTGTTGGAAACAGGATACTGGGCTTGATGGACCTTGGTCTGACCCAGTATGGCATATCTTATGTTCTTAAGGCAGTGTACAATTCTGGACCAGGAACTGGTTAAAAGATAGAAAGCAGAGGGTAGGACTGAATGCCACATTTTCCCAATGGAGAAAGGTGAATAGTGGAGTAGCCTAGGGATCTGTGGTAAGTCCGGTGCTTGTTAATATATTCGTAAATGATCTGGAAATGGGAATAATGAGTGAAGTGATCAAATTTACAGATGACACAAAATTATTCAAAGTTGTTAAAACACAAGACGATTGTGAAAAAATTGCAAGAGGACCTACATAAATTGGAAGACTGGGCATCCAAATAGCAGATGAAATTTAATGTGGACAAGTGCAAAGTTATGCACCTAGGAAAGAAAACCCAAACTATGGTTACATGATGCAAGGTTCCACATTAGGAACCACCATCCAGGAAAAAGATTTAGGCGACATAGTGGATAACACGTTGAAACCTTCCTCCCAGTGTGCAGTGGTGCCCAAGAAGGCAAATAGAATGCTAGGAATCAAAAGGAAAGGAATGGAGAATAAAACCAAGGATATTGTAATGCCTCTGTATCATTCCATGGTGCAACAATACCTTGAATATTGTGTGCAATTCTGGTCGCCGTATCTTAAAAAAGATATAGCAGAATTAGAAAAGGTACAGAAAAGAGCTACCAAAATGGTAAAGGGGATGCAAGGATACTTCTATGAAGAAAAGCTTAAAGGTTTAGGACTTTTCAACCTGGAAAAGAGACGGCTATGGATAGATGGAACGGGTAAATGTAGATCGATTTTTTTATGCCATCAAAAAGTAGAAAGACTAGTGGACATGAAATGAAGCTACAGTGTAACCCACTTAAGACTAATAAGAGAAAATATTTTTTCACTCAATACATAATCAAACTCTGGAATTCATTACTGGAGGATGCAGTAAAAATGTTTAGAATAGCTGGAGGAATGGTCCGTAAACCATTATTAAAGAGGACTCAGGCAATCCACTTCTTGCCCCAATACAAGCATTATGGAACTTGTTTGTCTTTTTGGGAAACTGCTTGGTACTTGTGACCTGGATTGGCCACTCTTGGAAACAGGATTCTGGGTTTGATGGACGTTGTTTTGACCCAGTATGGCATTTCTTATGTTCTTATGTTCTTAGAGTTCAACTGGAGGAGTGGTAAGAGAGGGGTCTCAGCTGGTGGACATCTCCACCGCAAGCACAAATGGATATAGATCTGTGGTTTGACTTATGTTATCTGCACAGATTCCCCTTTTCTGAGGAGTCCATAGTTGCCAAGGCCCAGGCCTCTGTCAAGTGGCCCTTCAGGGAGAGGGGATGGGAGTGGGCTTGAGGAGGAAAGAGGTTTTGGGGGGTCTGGGGGGAGTGTGGAATGGGACTGGGCTGGGGGTGGGGGGAGGGGATGGTAAATAGGGGCCAGCTAGATGGATATGCAGTCATGGACATGGAGGCCAGCTATATCCCACTCTATTGGCCCAGATCAGTGCATTGTGCATGTGTTGCTGATGGGTTGTCCACACCACCATGACAGGTTACGTTGCCCAGCATGACTGATTGAGACATCTCCCTTGGTTAGCTAGCAATAGTTAGTCAATGTATTCCATCTGTACATGGGCCAGTCTTAACATTCTAGGTGCACATTCTCCCCTGTCTCTAACCACAGTGCTCCTGGATAACCCCTGCTGACTCACCCGAACCTGGTCTGTCTGGCAAGGTGTGATTGTGAATGCAACCCTGGCATCAGGTAGCATGGGGATCCTATGCTGGCACCACACCTCCTTTCCCAAGGTATCTTTTGGCCATTCCCATGAAACACTGACCTTGTACATCCACTGCAACCCCCTCTCACTCCCTCAATCTGTCATTCACCCTGCTCTACTCAGTGCCCCAATGACTCATGTGTTGTACGAGCACAGACCCTCCTCCCCTTGCACTGACCTGGCCCACCTGTTACCGCTGCCCGATGCCCTTACTCCCCTCTCTCAGAGGGAATATAGATAGGTCCCACCATTGGATATTTGGCACCTCTGAGTATACAACACAGATCCCAAACTTTCAGTGTTGTCAACCTAGTCCAGCACACCTTAGAGAAACACAGAGGCATCAATTGTCAGACTTGGGTGCAGTCCTTCCACTGTGTTGTGGATGATGCAGTGCCCCCTTGTGACACAGAATGATAAGAACAGTGGATGCCAGCATTTTCTACATCCATGCACATTTATTACACTATGTACAGTTAAAACATTGCCTTTATAGGTAGAATATAGGCCATTATATCACAACTCTGGCCATTGCAACAGCAATTGTGGATGTGAGAGACAAACATTGCATGGTAGAATGTGGCTAACATGGCATGCTGGGAGCACAGACCCTGTGACATGGGCAGCCTACTGACCATCCTCCCCCCCCCCCCCCCAGCTGGATGACCTTCAGGGGAGGTAAGTGTCTCTGAAAGGTGGTGTACCTCCTGCATCAGGCCATGTATCTCCCCTTGCATGCCCTCTATGTGCATCATGATGATTTCTAGTGGCCTGGACAGGGCAGCAAGGCCTTGCAGCACAGAGCTTTCAAAGATCTCCAACCACTGCCGGGTCTCACTGGCTACACTGGTTGCTGATGCCTCATCATGATGCACCATAGTTGGACGGGAGGTGTGCAGTGACTGCTGTCCCCTCCCATCCACTCTCTAGCCCCCAGCCCACTCCCATCCCCACCCTCTCCCTTGGCCCACCCCAGCACTTCACACTTCTTCCCCAGTCCACTCTCAACCCCATTCCTCACCCCATTCCACTCCTTCTTTACCCTCCTCCTGGAGTCGCTCCCAACACTTCTCTCCTCCCCAGCTCACTCTTATCCCCACCCCCACCCCATCCCTCTCCCATCCCCAACCTCCTCCCCCAGCCCCCTAAATCCTTCCTCCTCCCCCAGCCCACTCCCTTCACATCCTTCCTCCCCATCCCATTTGCCTCCTCCCCCTGGCCCTTGGCATCTGCAGGCAAATCTCCATCCCTCAGCTCCACCTTCTCCAGAGATTCCTCATCAGCTGCTCCCACGTCCCCATCCCAGGGCCCTGTCTCCCCAGTGACCTCTCCCTCCTCCATCATGCAAACCTCTGCCTCCTCCAACTCATAAACCCCCCTGGTGAGGCTCAGCCTCTGCAGCCACTGGCCAACCCTGTGCTGCAGCATCCTCCAAGGCACCTTCCTCGGAAAGCTGTCCTCCCCCCCTGCAGAGGCCTATCCCCCAGCTGCACGGTGCTATCGAGCCCCTCCCCTTCAGGAGGACCAGGCACCCTTTCAACATGAGGACTACCTCCTCATCCTCCCCACTCTTCTCCGAAAGGGAGGAGCTGGATAGCACAGCGGGGCTAAGTATGCTTGGGGTAGCCTCAGTGCTGGCCCTGCTGTTGGTGCAACTCTGTCTCATGTAGTGTCACCTGCCATGCATAACTGGCTGTGGCTGCCTCTGTTGCTACTGCTCCTCCTTCTCCTTTTCAACCTCCCCCTCCTCAGAGAGTTCCTCTGGAGAAGGGGGCAATGATTCATTCTCTGGCCCAGTTGTGTAGGGGAGGCAAAGAGGTGAGCTTTTGTACAGCAAGGAAGATGGGTTCCTGTAATGTAGCATTTGCCAAACCCTGTCTGCACAGACTGCTTGCTGACATCCTTACATATCCCTGCAGATGCAGTATCAGGTACCGGTGTGTCCTAGCATTGATATGGTTGACCATGTGGTTTCCCTGGTTACATGGTTAGAGGCGGAATGTGTGCAGCTGTCAGATCAATACTATTTATGTCCCGAGGGTACGCCAGGCATTTTTTCTGATCCTTTTCAAATCTAGGCTGAAAACTCCCTCTTTGCTACCTCTTTCGGATCTTGACTCACCTGATCTCCTTTGTGTATCCTTAGCGTTTCCCCTAGATGTATCCCATGTCTACAGCTACTGTGTTGTCTATCTTGACTAGATTGTAAGCTCTGATGAGCAGGGACCATCTTTTACATGTGTCTGTGCAGTGTTGTGTACATCTTGTAGCGCTATACAAATGTTCAGTGGTAGCAGTAGTAGTAAGGCAAATCATCAGTGACAGCAACATTTCTGTAATTCTGGCACCTTTGTTACAGTCTGTTACACTCCTAAGTGCACACATGGACATCATTTGTCATGACCAGGATATGTTGATTAATTTCCTTAATTTGGCATTCCACATGTCACTGTAAGGCCCTGATCACACTCTTTTCCCCCTGCATCTCCTACAGCATGGGACACACCGCATTCTCCACAGATTCCTGTGCTTTCACTCGGCTCATGACATACCTGCAGACCACTACACCTGTCCTACTGCTTTATAGCTGCTCTTGGCTGACACTGCTCCCCTCTGACCTGTGCACTATACATGTGTCTCTTCCCACAGTTTCACCCCCAGTGTTGATGTGTTGTCAGTTTGCATCAGATGGATGGGGCCAGGTGTGTCTGACCTGTCTCAATCAGCCACATACCGTGATGCTTCTGCTTTGGGGGAAGTGCTACACATTTTTTGCTAAGGGTCGTGGTTCGGGCATATGTGGTGGGTGTGGCTATTTCAGGAATGTCCTCACTTTCAATTTGGACACTCACCTTGCTCCTGCTGCAGCTGCTGTTGTAGCTGCAGGATCAGCCTGGGCATCATGTGGACCTGAAGGTCTCAGTGTCTTTCATGATGTGGAAGTATCTGTAGACAGGAAGGACAGAGCCCTCTATGAGTGAAGCTTTCCCACTTTCCCTTTTTCTATGGTGGCTGATCCAACACACACTAAGCTGACACAAGTCCACTAGTCCCACGGCATGGACAGCGGCTTGCCCTGGTCCTCCTGGCTTATCACTTCACATGTGGAAGCATGGCCTACTGGTTAGAACACTGGCTTGAGGACTAGGTGACCATGATTCAATTCCCACTAGCACTCCTTATGCAGGTTGCCATAGCCCATTATTATAGAAGACCAGATACATCCACTGCTTATCCATGAATACACATTGTGGAACCCACAGAGTGGTTGGGACACTGCTGGAAAAAGGTTATTGAGCTTGATGGACCTTGGTCTGACCCATTGTAACTTTTCTAATGTTCTTTTGCCCTTTTGTCAGATATCTTGTACTCTCCTTTTCTATGGTGCATCTCACTGATTGCTTGGCCAGCCATATACCGTCACAGATTGCAGCATTGCATGACACATTAGTTGCACCTAACACTTCTGCAGTACCTGTTCTAGGGCTTCCACAGTGGTTTCATTGCATGTTCACTATTAGCCTGGTGGTTGGTGTCTCCAACTGGGGTGGAGGGGTTTCCAAGTGGTTTTAGCACTGGTCTGGGATAGATGGGACCTGGGTTTGGTTCCCACTATCACTCCTCGTATCCATGGTCATGTCACTTTCCTTCCCTTGCCTCAGAGGATTCCAGGATTACACTGTCCCTGTTTTATGTTGCCATTACAATGTGTAACATGTTGACTAAAATATTTCTTCTTTTTGCGTGCTTTCTCCTGGGAACCCAGCAGCATCAGTGGATTGGCAGGCCTGGGGTGTGCAGTGACTTGTCCCAGCCCACATGGCCTGCCTGTGGGACTCAAATTCAGCTCACTTGGGCTGTAGGATGTGCCTCTGGCCACTAGGCTACTCCTCTACTGTGGTAGGGTGATGTAACACACCAGATACATACATACACAATGTAGGTACATGGCAATCTGTTAGGGCAGGGTTCCCACAGGTGTCTCTTGTGACCTTGCTCTTCTTACTTTGCCCACCATTGGATCTCACACATGGGCCTGGATATGTACCTTGGGTCATACATTTCCTATTGGGCACTGGGGCTGTTGGGTCACCACGTGTCGGTAGGGTGTGTCAGTTCTGGAGATGCCATAATTTTAAAAAGCACTAGTGAAAAAATGGTACAATTTCATGTGGCAAATCAACAACAAACTCTGCAGCTTGCTTGAAATCATGGACAGCTAGACATGAACATATCACCCCAGTATTAAATGAGCTACACTGGCTGCCCATCCAAGCACGAATACAATACAAATCAATCATGAACACCTTCAAGACTATGCACCACCTAACTACAGGCTGCTTATAATCTCTCATACACACACCTATAGACAACAAATCAAGAAGAGACCAAATCACGAACCTCCTTAAAGTCCCCAGATATAAAACAATGAGTATGCAAAAAACATGCCATCACACTTTTTCCATTTATGGACCTACCTTATGGAACTCCCTTCTGGCTAATCTCAGAGCAACTACTGACCTGAAGGACTTCAGGAAGATGCTAAAAACGCACATATTCCAGAAATGTTACGGGACAAACTGTTAATCTCCCTCACACCCAAATGACTGAAATACACCAAAAACTGGACTCTATACCATTCAAAATGTAAATAATTAACAGCCCATGGATCAGACAGTAAATACTTAACTGTCTAAGAGTTAAACTGTAAATAGTTAATTGTACAAGGATTCAAATTGCATGTAACTTGTTAGTTGTTACCATGTTCTATGTAACTTTTGTTGTTTATGTTTGATGTAAATTGCCTTGATACCACTGAAAGGCAGTATATAAGAAATGTTAAATAAATAAACTAGCTTTAAATTTTGTGTAATATATTATTTACCTACTGTAATTTCTAGGAAATTATGCAAAAATACACAAATCATTGAAATATGATAAAGAGCTCTGATAATAGTTTTTATGTGTTTGCATTGCATATTAATGCCTTTTGTGCCTCAGTTATCAATTTATCTTACTTATTTCTGTGTTGGAGTTTTCATGTTGAAATGGTTTCAATATTAAAATAAATAACAATTGGATATAAGGTCCCAGGCATCTCCTTTTCTAGCTGCGACTGTTGAAAGAACTGTAAACAGGTAAGGTAGATAGTCATGCCTACAGTGGGATCAGCTTGGTATGGTTACAGCGAGTCTGTTCTGCAAGCTATGTTGTGCAGTGAAACGGAACAAGAGAAAAGAGATGCAGTGGAGAAGATATTGAAGATCAGAGATGAAAGAGAAGACTCGGCTTGAAGACAGAAGTGTGAGACCCAGGAAAACACCATCCATCAACACTGAGGTAACTATATCATGACAACAGCAGAGATCAAGGCATTTCTGAGCAAGCCCATGGTGGTTCCAGACTGGCCATCACAAACACAGTCTGTAGAACCGTATGTAAAAATGACAACTGAGGCTGCTGGTCGTGTACAATCTGGAGAGGAGGGAATATTATTTTAAGGTCAGATGGTCAGCAGGGAGCTCATGAGCTGAAACAGAAGCAAACGATGTAGCTTCTTTGCTGGATTTTGTTAAATAACATTAAATTAACTGCATAAATGATATTTTAAAGACAATTATGTGGCTACTGGTGTTGCTCAGACTATTTGTACATTCAAAAAATATTATTTAATTTCCACATACCTCAACTGTGATTTGAAGTAGGTAAGTCTCACTTTAAGCCCTTTCTGAAGATAGCTTTAGGTTCAGCAAGAAAACCTGCATAATTTGGTCACTAATAGTTTGTAAAGTTTGGAAAAATAAAAATCTATCCCTAAAATTGACATGCCTTAACGTGTCAGCATGGGCTTCAGGGGACTATCTGGATTGGACACATGGCTGCCCATTCATGTGTTTTTCTGTACTCATGACTTTTGGGAGTATTCTCATATCTCTTCTGAACCCTCAGGGTGGCACATTGGGGTGCTGTTAGGTATGTAGATCTTTCATCATTGAGTATGTATCACATCCCCTTGAGCATGTTTAGACTGTTCCCCTAACATTTTATGTTCACCCTCCCCCTCTCATGCAAGCTTGGTAGTAGCCAGGACTGTACATACTACGCAAACATCATGACGTAGCATGGTGGCCATGTGGTTCTCGCAATGGCTTGGTGACTGGGCATGCTGGGTTCATTTCCTGCATTCTCCCTTGTGTCATCAGCCATGTCGCTTTACCTCTCACATTATGTCTGATTTGGGTTGTCTGTGTCCCTGCTTCATGTTGCTCACTATGTGATTGTTTCAGTGGTGACCACTCTGCCCACATGATATTCAGATGTTGACACCCTGCTTTCTATTTCCATATTCAGAGCCATGTTTTGGGTTTCCATTCATTTTGTGATGTTGGCTAGCCATCTACCTGCTCTCTTGGCCAGTGGAACACACTGGGCAGTGAGCTTTGCATCCTGTCACCCACATGTGGGTTGTTCAGTGGTGCTGCTGCCCTTGCTCTCTGACCTTTTGGTGTTCCTTCACATTCATGCATCCTGCACATAGCTGGCCCCTCTCTTTTGTGCCCTTATTTGTACAACCACTTCTTTAAAGGACTTTATAGGTTTTTTTTCCTAGTGGTTAGAGCAACTGCCTAGTACCTAGAAGATCAAGGGTTCAATTCCCACTGGCGCTCCTTGTGACCTTGGGCAAGTCATTTTACCCTCCATTACCTCAGAAGAAAAGGCCTGACAATCTACTTCTGGTGACACATTGCCAAGAAAACCCAGAGGCAGCTGGGTCACTAGGAGTCAGCACTAAAAACCCCCACAACACATTCTGTATATCTATTGCTCCTTTAAGTTTAGCACACTGCAATTCCACATCCCTTATTTCCTCCTACCCTGCCAACTCCTCTTTCAGGTACTTTGCCATTTTACTGAAGTCAGTGTTTTTGAAGTCTAGAACTTTGAGTTTGCTGTGATAGGACTCTGTCTTTGTTTTTATCTCAAACCACACTGTATGATGATCACTGCTGCCATGGCATTTTATTTTTTTTTTATTTGTTCACAAGTTTATTATATTGCTTTATCATTTCAATCAAAGTGGTTTACATTGACACTTAAACTTGGCAATATACATTAAACAAGGACATTGATAATTTGGATTTGTCTGAGGTAGTGGAAGGCTAAGCAACTTGTCCAAGGCCACATGGAGTGCTAGTGGGAATCCCACCCCGGTCATGTTATCCCTAAATCAGTACTCTAACCATTAGGCTACTCCTCCAATCCACATTTGACATGCTACCTCCATTGGTGAGCACTAGATCCAGAACTGAACTTTCCTTGGTTGGTTACATCGCCATTTGTCTAAGCAATGTTTCTTGGAAGGCATCCACAATCTTTTTACTTCTTTGCAGAAGGAATACTCTCATCCACGTCTAGTAAATTAAAGTCACCCAGTATGATCACTTCTCCCTTCATGGTTACCTTTGCAATATCAATGATCAAGTCTCTATCCATTTCTTCGGTTTGTGTTGGAGGTCTGTAGACTATACCAGTATGGATGATAGTGCCATCTCTTTCCAACACAATCCACAGTGCTTCTTCTTTTCCTCGTGTCTCCTGTATTTCAACAGTTTTAATATTGCTTTTGACATATAGGGCTACTCTTCCTCCTTTTCTGCCTTCTGTATCTCTTCTAAATAAATTATAATCAGCTACGGCTACATAGTCTAGATAGAGAGCATACCATAATATTTAACATAAGCTCAATAACACCCCAATTGCATATAGAGTACTATTACTTTTCTTGCATGAACACATTTTTGTATGTTTAAACTAATGTCTCTTCATATCCCTTTTACATACATAGTAAAAACTTCCTGCATAGCACTCTGTTTTTAGTATGCACAAGAGGGCATTACATGCACACAAACATTTTTGCACAGGCTCCTTAATTGTGTTTTCAATGAGATTTTCTTACAACTTGGAGGAATGGCTATAGGAATAGCATTTGCTCCACTGGTGGAAGAGAAAATTTGTGTTTGTCCACAGCAAAACAGATGGTTAATATATGTTTTAATGAAGACACCTCTATAAAACCAGGAAATGCAGTTGATTGACCAGTGTTTTGTGAGAATCTTTAGAAACAGGAATTAAATCTCACTCTATTTTAATGTAAATGAAATAAAAATTACATTCCAAGGTATAAACTTGATATAGATGAAAACATATGTACGATTCAAAGAATAAAACAAAGGAATTCTACACTAACAGAATTCAGTTTTATAGTTCAATGGTTGTCATCCTAATTAACAGCATATCTAGAGGGCAATGTTTAAGATTAAAGGATATGTTCTAAGGAAAGTGATTTCTATGTAAAAGTTTAACAGATGAAAAGATCTCAGAAAAGAATACAGATCTCACAAAAAAATAAAGTTTTAAGTATAGTTATTAAGTCAGTGATGTAGGAGTTAGAGAATTTTATTCTACTAATATTAAAGGAAAAAGTACAGATCAGATAGTGTCAATTACTGTAGGTTAATTAAATGTTGCAATTATTCTCATAAAATGGCTTTAAGTGTTACAAATAAACATCAGAAAGTTCTGACATTTTTTCCAAGAAGAGAAAAATTTCAGTTTTACAAACCACATCATACGCTCTGCTATATTCATTTTTGTTAGCAATAACAGAAAAAGAGAAGCTGTTTTCAATATGGTTGATGCAATATATGCAAATTCATTAGCCTAGATAGAGAACATTACTTAAAAGTTGACAACAAATGGAAACAATGCATGCAAATAGAAAGACTTCATTAATTACGAACATTAATTTGTACTTTATATATTTCATTGCATTTAGGGAAAAGGAAAGCTAAATATACCTATTCAGGAACAGATAATATACCTTTCAATATTTCCTAATATTATTGAGCTATCATACTTCATAAAATTAAATCCCCCAAATAGGGGTAGTGAAATAGACCAAGAACATTAATATCTAAGCAATTTAATGCCGACATTGATTTTCAGTAGGAATGTGCATGCAAAAAAAAGTTGGTTCGGTTCATCTTCATTGTTTTCCAATCACAAGCTCATTCATTTCCATTAAAGTTGATGGGAGAAGCAATGCATCCTATTTTTGACTGTAACATTGAGGTTTTCATCAAAGTTTTATGAAACGTTCTGGCAGTCATCATCAGCAGAATCAAGAGCACCCCAAGGACACCAAGAAAACAAAAATAGGGGCAATGAGGAGAGTGATAAGAATACCCCATGGCACAGCAAGAGGGGCAAAGTTTTCAGACATTGGAAAGGATTCCCAATGGCACAGTGAAAGGTGAAAGCGGTCAAAGAGTGGAAAAGCAAAACATCAACACAACGAGGCACTGCGAGAAGAACAACAGTAGTAAGAACACCCTAAACAATATCAAAAGAGCAAAGCAGCACCAACAGTAGCACAAAGATCCCAAGGCAATAAAAGAGGGGGAAAGCAGCACTAAGAACACCATAGGAAAGCATTTCCCAACTGATGTGCCTTCAGACCTGATCAGGTGTATCATGGATAAAGTCATTATTGCTTGATTCGTAGGTCCAGACCAGCACATGAGCACCATCTTAAATACAGGGCTGGCCCATCCATTGAGCAAGAATGTTGTTTGCACAGGGCCCCGCATTTCAGGGGGCCCCGCGCAAACAACATTCTGCCCTTCAGCCCAGGAAAACTTTAAAAGAAAAAACTAACTTGCTGCTGCTGCTGCTGCTGCCGCCGTGGCAACGGCAGAATTAAATGTCTCCCATGGGGCCCCCGCCTGCCCAACAGAGCTCTCCCTCAATCACTCTCCTCGGCGCGGTTTTCAGAGCCACGAAGGGGACTCTTTTCCTCTCGTGGCTCTGTTAAGCTCGCTGGGGCTGATGGGAACAGGCATTTCATGTTTCCCATCAGCCCCGGCCGGCTTAACAGAACCGCGAGAGGGAAACCCTCCCTTCGCGTCTCTGAAAGCCACGCCGAGGAAAGTAATCGAGGGAGGGCTCTGCCAGACAGGAGGGAGGGCTCTGCTGGGCGGGCGTGGGCCCTGCGGGAGACACTTGATTCTGACGCTGCCAGGGCGGCAGCAGCAGCAGCAAGTTAGTTTTTTCTTTTAAAGTTTCCCTGGGCTGATGGGGGGGAGGGGGGTTAGGACGGGTAATGGGCTGGGGTGGTCTAGGACTGGAATTGGGATGATGGGGGGTTAGGACTGGTAATGGGCTATGGGGGGAGCTAGGACTGGAAATAGGCTGATGGGGGTTAGCACTGGCAATGGGCTATGGGGGGAGCTAGGACTGGAAATGGGCTGACGGGGGGTTAGGACTGATAATGGGCTATGGGGGTCTAGGACTGGAAATAGGCTGAGGGGGGGGGGGTAGTAATGGCAATGGGCTATGGGGGAGGAGATAGGACTTGAAATGGGCTGATGGGGGGTTAGGATTGGTAATGGGCTATGGGTGGGGCTAGGACTGAAAATGGGCTGATGGGGGGTTAGGACTGGCAATGGGCTATGGTGGGGCTAGGACTGGAAATGGGCTGATGGGGGGTTAGGACTGGAGGTGGGCTGATGGGGGGATTAGGACTGATAATGGGCTATAGGGGGGGCTAGGATTGGAAATGGGCTGATGGTGGTATAGGAATGGTAATGGGCTATGGGGGGGGCTAGGAAGTGAAATGGGCTGATGGGGGGGTTAGGACTGGTAATGGGCTATGGGGAGGCTGGGACTGGAAATGGGCTGATGAGGGTTAGGAAATGGGCTATGGGGGGGGGCTAGGACTGGAAATGGGCTGATGGGGGGGTTAGGACTGGTAATGGGCTATGGGAGGGCTAGAACTGGAAATGGGCTGATGGGGGAGTAGTACTAGTAAAGGGCTATGGGGAGGCTAGGACTGGAAATGGGCTGATGGGGGTTAGGACTGGTAATGGGCTATGGGGGGGCTAAGACTGGAAATGGGCTGATGGGGGGCTCGGACTGAAAATGGGCTGATGGAGGTGCTAGGATAGGACTGGAAATGGGCTGTTGGGGGGGTGCTGAGATTGGAAATGGGCTCTGAGGGGAGGGAGCTAGGACTGGAAATGGGCTGATGGGGAGTTAGGACTGGTAATGGGCTATGGGGGGCTAAGACTGAAAATGGGGTGATGGAGGGTTAGGACTGGAAGTGGGCTGATGGGGGCTTAGGACTGGTACTGGGCTATGGGGGGCTAGGACTGGTAATGGGCTGAGTGGAAGGGGGACCTTGAACTGCAAATAACTGATGGGGATGGGGACGGGGGCTTGGAATGGAAATGGGCTGAGTGGAAGGGGGGCTTGAACTGCAAGTAGCTGATGGGGAGGGGGCTTGGAATGGAAATGGGCTGTGAGGGGGGAGCTAGGACTGGAAATGGGCTGAGTGGGGGGGAGCTAGTACAGGAAATGGGCTGATGGAGGTGCTAGAATAGGACTGGAAATGGGCTGTTGGGGGGTTTTAAGATTCGAAATTGGCTGTGGTGGGGGCTTGGAATGAAATGGGCTCATGGAGGGGCTAGAACTGGAAGTAGGCTCTTTGGGGGCTTGGATTGGAAATGGGCTGAGTGGAGGGGAACTAGGATTTGACATGGGATGATGGTGGGGCTAGGGAAGGACTAGAAATCGGCTAATGGGGGGCTGGGATTGGAAATGAGCTGATGGAGGGACTCGGATAGGACTGGAAATAGATGGGGGAGCTAGGACTGGAAATGGGCTGATGGTGGGGCTCGGATAGGATTGGAAATGGGCTGATGGGGGGCTAGGACTGGAAATGGACTGATGCGGGGACTAGAAGGGAGTGGATGCTGGGTGGGGCTGGAACTAGAAGGGAGCTGATGTTGGGGGAGGATTAGAATGGGATGGGGCTGGGAGAGTGAAATGGAGAGGGGAAAAATATTTTGTGTGGAAGGGAAGAGAAATCTTCAATTGGCCGGGTATTGGGAGAGTACGTGAGGATTGAGGATGGAGGGGTACAATTTGAGTGGATGAAATAGGAATGAGGAAAGAGCCAAAGGAGAAAGATTAGTATGTTAAAGCAGATGTAGAGAGAGAATGGAAACAAACTAGAAGAGAGAAGAAAGGACAAATGGACAGCAGATGGTGGAGAGTTAGCAGAAGACACGAAGAAACCAGAAGAAAGTGGCTGAAAGTGCAACTGAAAAAAAATGCACAAAAGGTAGAAAAATATCTCTTTATTTTGAATTTATTAACTGGAATATGTCAGCTCTGGGAAATGTGAATCATTAACATCTGCGCTTTATTTAGTACAAGAGGAAATTAATTTATAGTTTTATTTCTACAGTGTTGTTGTACATTCCAAGTTTAGCTTTTGGGGTTCCCAGTTTATTGTCTTCCTGTTTTTAAATTGTGATTCCTTGTTTGGTGATGGTCTATGTTCTGCATGTGTAACTGAGCTGAGGTATTCTGTTTATGTAATTCCTATTTGACATTGCCACTTGTCTCTTTCCCCAGTAGGTCATGTATTGTTATACTTTGAAATGTATTGGTTTAATATTTGCAGTGTTGCCTTTTAATAGATAGGGTCTGGTGCTTTATGAGTCCTGGTAGTGGTGTTATGATTTGGTGGGTTTGCTATTGGTTCTAAATGGGCAGTGTTTGTAGTAGTTCCTAATGTGCCTGGCAGATGGCACTGGATTATAGTAATGTAGAAATCTTTTAGTCTTTCTTTATCCATACGCTCATTAAGAGGCATGTTTACTAAAAGTTAGTGTATGGTAACATTATGCAAATATTTATGCAAATGAGGTCCCTTATGCAAATGAGGCCTACACCAAGTCTCCGCACATGGCCCCGCACCCCCCTTGGGCCGCCCCTGCTTAAATATGCAGGGATTCCTTTCTGAATGCATGTTGTCACAATGCCTCTCTCCTTCCTAAATACTACATAGGTCCTGGACTATATGAATGAAGAGGCAGTATGTAGGGCACAGAAAGCCAGACCTTGCTTTGCACAGTATACATACAGTACTGCATACAGCCTCTGGTGGGGCTTTTCATGATCTCCTGAGCTCTTCTTGGCCATATGAATCCTCTCCCATGTCTATGCTGCCTGTCCATGGAAGCTGATATGCCACAGAACATTTCTGAAAACGTAGAAGTGCACTGAGCTTAAAGGACTGGGAAACTGCCTTAGTCACTGAGGGAGGCAAAACTGTACCAACGTTAGCATGAACAGTCCAACGCACCAAAAAAGGATAGAGGAGGAGATTTCTTCGTTTGAAACCAAAATACCGTCAGAGGAATCAAAAGAGCAGAAAGGAAGAATGAGCAGAGTGGAAAGTAGCTGTAGCAGCAGCAGCTAGAGTGGCATGAATAGTGCAAGGCAATAGAAAAGACAGGGGAGAAGATTGTTGTTTTTCAGAACAAATCACCCCAGTAGCACCAAGACAACAACAGGGCAACAGGAAAATACTAAACAACAGCAGCAAAAATGGCACTAGGAATAGCAACAATGATATGGCACTGACTCCATTGAACAGATAGACAGCAGCAATAGTTAGGCAGAAGCAATTAGTGTGGAAAGGTATCCAGAGTGGGGAAGGGGACGAGAAGATTCTTTTCGGAATGATTGCTACTCTTTTGAATGAAATCTGCTGATTTTGTTCGAGTACAGTAATTACTACCTGTTTGATTATGCCACTATAGTTTTTTTAAAGCGCATATGTGAGCATCTCATTTTCCGCATTCTCCATTTTGGTCTAGACGCTGAAGGCTGAGTAAAATGTGAGTACAGAAAATGAATTTTCTTTGATAAATTAAAGTCGATGCTCACCTTGTTTAATTTTATCTTGAGCACTACCCTGAAGAAAGCCCCTGGTGGGGTGAAACCTGCCAGCCATGTCGGCGTACTTGTATTATTTTTAGAGCATCACTTTACAACATACCAGGATGACCATAGAGAATATAAGCTTGGATATCATCTCTGTTTGACTATTTAGAATTTGAAAATGACTATCAATAACTCTCCTACCGAGTTTTGAGTGGTAACAAATTTGAAACTAATGGGTAAATTAAAAAAAATAAATATATAAAACAAATATGAAATTAGTGGACATTGTTACAAAAAGGACTGATGATGAGAATTAGGCATTTGTGTTTTGTTACACTTTATGAAGATATTTGAGCTCCCATTGAAATTTATTCAAAAATAATTTTATATTTAAGTGGTACAGTGTGCTTATGATCAATTTTGCCATTCTTGCATTTTTTTTTGTATTAGGTTTCATATTTTATTACAAGAACCAAATATATTTTTTGGAGCAATTATATTTTTACCTGTGATTTAAAAATATATATAATTTTATCACCACTGTATAGAGAGTCAGCAGTTCTGAATATTCACATTCACTACTGACTACCAGCCACTTTGCATTTGGCATTGATCAGCTGCTATGCAAATAGCCTAGGCATTTTATTTTAGGTTTGCCTTTCAGCAGGACTAAAGTAAATGCCAAGGTTATCCATCTGTAGCACGATTCCATAACATGCATGTCCAGCCCGTGGACATGTCTAAATCAAAAATGGGACCCATTTGAACCTAATTCCACATCTGAAGTTCTGGACATGCCGAGAGGCCACAATCTGTGTGACAGACTTGTTCGGTGGGCATATCCAAGCACTATCCAGCCAACTCCATGCCTTAGATGCAGGTAAACATTTTGGATGTCCCCGCTCCCACCGTATTCTGAAACATTACACAATTTGGGTCCTGCCCGTCCTTGCAATGTACCCACGGCTGCCACGCCCCTCGGGAAAAATGTGCATCTCCTAAGCTGCTCATCACAGACAGTGAGTGGTCTTGGGCTTTGAAACACTGACATGCCACCCTGCCAACATGTGTGGAAGCAGCCCACCACACCTCAGCTGGCAACAATACATGGTCATCAACCACACCAGCAGACCAAACTGCAAGTGGCCACTGAGGGCTAAAGAAGAGTTGCACCCTGCTGCACAGCTTAGATATATGGGCCAAAGTAAAAGGGGGCAGGACATATTTCACTAAGCACATAGGACATATTTCACTGAGCACATACCCTGTCTCCCAACTCTTCACCAGCACTGTGTGTCCATCCATGTGTGATTGTCCTACATATGCTCTCCCCCAGCTACAGTGATGTCCATGTGGAAAGGGTTCTCCGCCAGTCCACATGCATTCACCAGGGTAGGAGGGAGGGCAAAGTATCACATCCTCTTGCTGTTTTTGCTATTACAGGGGAATTCCCCCTACTATTTATTTGCACTCAGGCTTGAGCAATCATCTACCCTGCTTTAGATGATGGCATGGGGGCAGGCTCCATGGAGGCATTTCTGCCTCTGTTATAGCGGGGCCAGTGCAAGGGTATTTGGAACCCTACGCAAACCTCCAGTTTATGCTCCCTTCCCAGCTCATCAAACTAGAAGCCCTCCCACAACTATCCTGTGCATATGCATAACTGAACATTGTACATTCATGAATATCATTGTTTTTATGTATGTCTTCCCATTCTCCCTGCTGGTAGAATCATATGCTGATGTTTCTAGTTTTTGTGGCTGACAGGATATATTGTTTTGTCCTTATAGTTGCTGCACTTCGTTGCCCCTCAGGAGCTGGTAGACAACTGCCTAGTTTGCCTACTGATTGGCTCTTGCCTGGTTGAATGAGCTGATATATGTGTTGGATGGCTCAGGGGTGTTACAGTATGGGATTGAGCCCGTACCACATGTTTGGAATATGCCTGCATGATGGTTACAACTAGCACCTAACTGGAGGCAGGCAATATCTGTTCCCACGGTAACAGCATCTTTTGTGGTCTGAAGCATCACTACTGCAGCCACACTAGAAACAAAGAAAAATAGAAGCATATTATTCCTGAGTCTATCCCCTTTCACCCTCATCCTATGTCCACTAGTAGCAGAGCTTGCTTTCAATTGAAAGAGGCTCTCTGTGGCATTTAACCCTGGCGAGGTATTTAAATGTCTCAATCATATCTCCTCTATCCTGCCTTTCATCTAAAGTATACATATTAAGATTCTTAACGAAGAACACTAACCATTTTAGTATCCATCCTCTGCCCTGACTCCAACCTGTTTATATCCTTTTGAAGGTACAGTCTCCAGAATTCCACACAATACTCCAAATGAGGTTGCCCCAAAGACTTACACAGAGGCACTATCACCTCCTTTCTTCTTCTGGCCATTCCTCTCCCTATACACCCAAGTATCCTTCTAGCTTTCTTGCCTTTTCTACCAGTTTTCAAAAAATGCACTAATTCACTCACTAGCAGTTTCGATCAAACAAATAATTATATAACTACTAGTCACCGGTCTCAGATAAACGGTTTTTGCTTTGACACTTATATATGGGTAATAAACTTATCCCAACGACTGTCCGTTTACATCAATGACCATGGACTAGTGTGGCTCTATTTTTTCAATTTTCTACTTTTTCTTAAAAATGAATAAATAACTGCCATTCCAACTTATCTTAATTGTGGATGGCGTTTAAGTGTAGCCCCTTTGCATTTGCATACAGGGAGACCCCCAATCTTCTAAGCGCTCCGGTGTTTCTCCTTCTGGGTTTATCAAGGGGAACAATGCAATGCGTCACTCCGGGACCTTTAAATTGCTCATCTTGCAGTTTCTTCAAATATTCACGAGAAGTATTAATCAGGTATAAAACTTCCTCTTCGATGCAACTGCCAAAATGATTCTTTCTGAAAGAGAGAATCATTTTGGCAGTTGCATCGAAGAGGAAGTTTTATACCTGATTAATACTTCTCGTGAATATTTGAAGAAACTGCAAGATGAGCAATTTAAAGGTCCCGGAGTGACGCATTGCATTGTTCCCCTTGATAAACCCAGAAGGAGAAACACCGGAGCGCTTAGAAGATTGGGGGTCTCCCTGTATGCAAATGCAAAGGGGCTACACTTAAACGCCATCCACAATTAAGATAAGTTGGAATGGCAGTTATTTATTCATTTTTAAGAAAAAGTAGAAAATTGAAAAAATAGAGCCACACTAGTCCATGGTCATTGATGTAAACGGACACTCGTTGGGATAAGTTTATTACCCATATATAAGTGTCAAAGCAAAAACCGTTTATCTGAGACCGGTGACTAGTAGTTATATAATTATTTGTTTGATCGAAACTGCTAGTGAGTGAATTAGTGCATTTTTTGATATCTATTTTGATTCACTTGGGTAAGAGACCTATCAAAAATGTTTTCTACCAGTTTAGCTAAGATCAGACACAATCATGCACAGGTCCCATTCTTCTTTTATTGACAGAAGTACTTCACTCCCTACACCTACCACTCCCTTGGATTGTTGCATGACCCTGCAATTTTAGCAAAAACTGTGAAATTCTAGACCATTCTTCAAACTAGCTGCACATGGCTGTCTACGCCCACTCTATCCTGAAGCAGACGTACATCCCCAGTATTTGCTGTGCAGAATCTACCCCCTGGTTTATTAAAGTATCAAAAGTATAGCACTCGACTTTTAGAAGTGATTAAGAATCCACTTACCGAAGAAGGGGAGAAATATCTTCTGCAACAGATTAGTTAATCTACTGAAGAGGGCTTTAAATTAGGATAGTCAGATGGGTAAACAAAACTCCCAGGTGAGAAAAAGCTTTCAAGTAAATAAAACATTACAATATAATATAGAAAAGGGGAGAAAGGGAAATATCTGGAGAGCTACATATACTAATGGCCATAGAAATGCAAAGTAAAGTTCTAGATTTAGAAGCTGAAATAGAAAAGGTAGACTTCAAAATAGTTAAACTCACACGGTACACTCAAAACAATGACTGGGGAGTAGTTATATTAGACTATAATCTATTCAGGAAAGATAGGAAAAAAGGGAGGAGGAGTGGCACTATATGTAAAAAAAAATATGAAAGCCACAGACCTACAGGGATTATGAGGGGAAAAAGGACGTATTATGAGCAAGACATGAAAAAGGAAATGGAAAATCTATTTACAATGGTGTGATATGTAAACCTCCCTCACAGGGTGAAGAAATAGATAAATTGAAGAGATTTCAGTTTTTCAGATGTTGATTGGCATATCCTTTCTGTGATGTCATCTAGAAGTAGGAAAATGCTGGATTCTCTACAGAGAAAACTGTTCCAGCAACAGGTAGTGGAACCCATGCAGGAGGGGGTGATACTAGACATGGTGCTTACAAATGGGAAGAGTGTTTCTAATGTTGTAGTGGGGATCACCCACTGTGCAGTGATCACTGGATGGTGAGCTTCAATATCAGGACATGGATGAAGATGGTTCATTCAAAAGCAAGGATCCTAGACTTCAGGAAAATTAACCTTGCAAAGATGGGGAATACCTCAAGTAGTCATTAGCTGGATAGGATCATCTAGGTGAAATAAAGCAACAATTTGCAAACCTGAAAGTAGATATTTTAATGTACAAATTTATTTATTTATCACAATTTTTCCTCTCTTGGTTTACAGCATGTCGGGATGTGAGGACTTAGGTGCATCAGTGATGCTGAGGGCTAAGCTATCAGTAGCTTAGCTACCGGCAGGGTTGAAAACTTAGTGGATAGTCACAACAAAACAAATTGCACTATTGTGCTGGAAGATGAGATCCAAAGGTCGTAAGACACTCAACTGGCTACTGGGGAGGAACTGAAGACTTTTCAGTGTAAAGCCAGCATTTATGATGTGCTTGTTTCAAAGCCCTCGGGATATCTGACTGCTTATGTAGCTGCACATGAAATGAAAGTAGAAGTTACAAAGATGCCTTACATATTGGGACATTGAATGTATGAAGCATAAATCAAGGGAAGTTCAAGCTGGTCAAGAATGAAATGGAACATGTACAACTCGATCTGTTGGATGTCAGTGAACTGAAATGAACTGGCATTGGGCACTTTGCATCTGATGATCACATGGTCTACTATGTTGGAAAAGAAAGACAAAGAAGAAATGGTGTTGCATTTATAATTAAGAAGAAACCTGCAAGAATTTTAATGAAATACAATGCAATCAGTGAATGCTTCATTTAAATTCATCTATGAGGCATGCCCATCAACACAACTATAATTCAAGCATCTGCCCCAACAACAGCTGCAGAAGACGATGAAGTTGATGAATTCTACGTGGATCCACCATTGTGGATCAGGAACTGGTTAAAAGATAGAAAGCAGAGGGTAGGGCTAAATGGCCAATTTTCCCAATGGAGAAAGGTGAATAGTGGAGTACCGCAGGGATCTCTGCTGGGTCCGCTGCTTTTTTACATATTCATAAATGACCTGAAAAAGGGAATAACAAGTGAGGTTATCAAATTTGCAGATGACACAAAACTATTTAAAGTTGTTAAAACCCAAGAGGATTGTGGAAAATTGCAAGAGGATCTTGATAAATTGGAAGACTGGGTGTCCAAATGGCAGATGAAATTTAATGTGGACAAGTGCAAAGTTATTCACCTAGGAAAGAACAACTCAAACTATGATTACACGATGCAAGGTTCCACATTGGGAACCACCACCCAGGAAAAAGATTTAGGCATCATCGTGGATAACATGTTAAAACCCTCTGCCCAGTGTGCATTGGTGGCCAAGAGAGCAAATAGAATGCTAGGTATCATAAGGAAAGGAATGGAAAATAAAACAAAGGATATAATAATGCCTCTGTATTGTTCCATAGTGCAACCACACCTTGAATATTGTGTGCAATTCTGGTCGCCATATCTTAAAAAGGATATAGCGTTATTAGAAAGGGTACAGAGAAGAGCCACCAAAATGGTAAAGGGGATGGAAGGATACGCCTATGAATAGAGGCTAAAAAGGTTAGGGCTCTTCAACCTGAAAAAGAGACGTCTGAAGGGAGATATGATAGAGGTCTATAAATTAATAAATGGAATGGAATGGGTTAACAAAGATTGATTGTTTATGTCATCAGAATATAAAAAGACTAGGGGGCATGCAATGAAGCTACAGGCTATTTAAGACTAATAAGAGAAAATAATATTTCACTCAGCATGTAATCAAACTCTGGAGTTTGTTACCGGAGGATATAATAAAAGCTGTTAGTGTAGCTGAGTTTAATAAAGGTTTGGACAAATTCCTGGAGGAAAGGTCCATAAACCATTTTTAAAAGGGACCCAGGATATCACTGCTTGACCCAATACAAGCATTGAGGAACCTGTCTCTTTTGGGGAGACTGCTAGGTACGTATGACCTAGATTGGCCACTGCTGGAAACAGGATACTGGGCTCAGTGGACCTTGGTCTGACCCAGTATGGCTTATCTTAAGTACAAGCTGAAATTGATAGAACATGCAAACAGGATATCCTGATAGACATGAGTGACTGGAATGCAAAAGATGGCAACAAAGAAGAGGGCAAAGTGCTTTGAAAATATAGACTTGGCAACTGAACTGAAGCTGAAGAAAGACTGAAGAATTCTGCAAGACCAATGATCTATTATTCTCAAACACCTTCTTCCAGCAACAGAAGCGGTGACTCTACACAAGGACTTCACCCAATGGATTGTACAAAAATCAAATTGACTACATCTATGGAAGTCAATGATGGAAAAGCTCTAGAACATCAAAGAAGACAAAACCTGGAGATGACTGTGATACCAAGTACTAGAATGCAAATTCAAACTAAAGTTGAAAAAGAGCAAGCCACTCATGAATGTAGCAAAATATAACCTCAAGAATATATGAGAATATACCACTGGACTTTAAAGACTGCCTGAAAATTTGACTTGCTGCTTTAGATACAATGGGATGACATCAAGAAGGTTGTGTTGGACGAAAGTGAGACACTTCTACAAAGTTAAAAAAGCAAAACCAGCCAAAATGGAGACCAAAAGTCCAAAAATTGCCCAGAAACACAGAGAAGCTAAAGGCAGAGGAGAAAGAGGCAATTGCAGAATTCAATAGAGATGTTCAATGTGCAGCAAGACAAGACAAAGTGAAGTTCTACAATGATGCATGCAAGGAAATAGAAGCAGAAATTATTGATGCATGCAAGGAAATAGAAGCAGAGTAGGAACAAGATCGGCTTTCCCAAAGCTACGAGAGTTAAAGAAAAAATTCAATCTTGAATTGGAATGTTACAAGATGCTCAAGGATCCATGTTGAATGATGCTGAGAAGATTAAGAAAAGGTAGAAAGAATACACAGAGTCATTATATAATAAAGATCAAGTGGATCAACAGCCGTTTTAATTTCCACCTTATTATATGGAACCATTGGTGATAAAAGAAGAAACTGAAGCAGCACTGAAAGCCTTATCAAAGGACAAAACACTGGGTATTTTTTCCTATTTAAGTATTACAGCAATCAGATTTCCAACCAGGCTCTGCCAGGAAATTTGGAAGACAACATCATGGCTAACTGATTGGAAAAGATCTGTGTTTATACCAATACTGAAGAAAGGTGATCTTACTGACTGTGGAAATTATCCCAAAATCACTTTGATGCCACATGCCAGCACGATTCTACTCAAGATCACTTAGCGGAGACTACAACCATACCTGGAACAAGAATGGCCTGAAGTGCAAGCAGAGTTCAGGAAAGGGCGAGGAACGAGAGACATCATTGCGGATATGAGATGGATTCTTGAAAAGACAAAATAATACCAAAAGGATATCTGTATGTGCTTTATCGACTACAGCAAGGCTTTTGACTGGAGAAGGGCAAATGTGATTCCTGTCCACAAAAGCAGAAGTAAGGAAGCGGTTGATAGCTACCATATGGTTAGCATAACCTCTGTGGTGAGTAAATTAATGGAAACACTACTAAAACGGAGGATGGTGCGGTTTCTGGAATTCAAGGAATTAGAGGATCCAAGACAGCATGGCTTTATTAGAGTTATGTCTAACCAGGTGAATCTGAGTGATTTCTTTGACTTGGTGACCAGAGAAATGTATTGGTGGAGAGCCCTAGATGCAGTGTACTTAGATTTCAACCTTTTTCCTTCTCCTGCATCTTTAACAGCAGGCAATTACAGCTGACCCATTCGCAACATTGTTGCCAGGTTAATCCTTCCTCCTCCCTCTTCAACCTGGAACGTCTTTCATATTAAAACATATAATTTTATAGATATAAACCATTTATTACAACATTTCTCATCACTGAAAATCATTTTTATTCAATGAGCACACATTTTGAACACTGTATTTTCCAACAATGCTTTTATTATCACTTTTTATATCAGATAAAATTGCTGCTTTATATGGACCCCAAACCTCATAAAACCCACTTTTCTCACTTCCCTGGGCTTTCCTCTCACTCAAGGGACCTTTTATATCAATTACAACTTTTAATTTCTAGACTTTTAATTTTGGGCCATTTTTCAGTTGTAGCACACCCCTTTTTCTTCAATCGCTGAAAAATACAATTTTGCATCTAAGAATTTCAAAATTCATTTTATGTGACTGCCTAACACTAGCTCAGACAATCTGAGCCTTCAAAATGTTTAATTCTAATATTCAGCCTATTTGCGACCATTTTAAGGGAGTCCTGGCCCCTTTAAGGCTAACTCCGCCTCTTTATACAGAGCCTACAACAGGCCTTCAGCTCCCCTGTAGCCTGATCTACCTGCCTGATCCACCTCAAGGCCAGCACAATGGCCCGATTTGCCTTCAGTCCCTCCCTGGCCCAATCAACCCATTCTGGGAGTCACCCATCCTGAACCTCCTCTGGCACAAACTAAATCTGGGTACTTTCAGATTTTTTTCTTTCCCACCCTCTGTTGGCATGATTGGGTAATCGAATTCACCAATCCTGCCTTCATCCAAGGCACCCCTGCCTTTTCCCTACAATCACAGGGCTCATCAGGCCCAAAACATCCCTTTGGGAACTCCCTCTCAATCCTACAGCCCAACCTTCTCCATAGAACCTCCTCACACATTGGGGACAGCCACGGCCTTCATGGCTCCCCCTGATGCCCAAAGGTAGCCTCCCGACGCGATTGGGGCAGGTGCAAATCCCACGGCTGTCCTTGATTATCTCAGCCAATCTCCACAGCCCTCCTGAGCCCTGGACCGGGCCAACACTTTGGCTGCTCTTCAGCCTGATGCTTTTTTTTTTGTTTTTCCTTTTATTATTATTTTTTTTTACCATGCAACCGCTAGCACAATGCAGCAACCCCAGAGCCCATTAATAAATTAAAAAAACCCTGACATGGTTTTCAACTGTGGCTGCAGCCCCAGTAAAAACACATGGCTGCAACCAGCATCCCAGAGACAGCCCGCAGACCCCCAGAGTAAAAAACTCTACGGGCACACCTAAACAGTCTTTGATAGCGCCAGAAAGGTAAGTATATTTTCTTCTTATACACCTGGTTACAATAAGGATATGACTGATGGAGGGGTGACAAAGGAAGAGAAAGAGCTTAGTAGATGGGTGGATATTGGATCAGAAGAGCAGGTAGTGATTTTGGAGGAGGAGATAGATTTGCAGTTTCCTCCTCAGTTATTTTAGAAAAAAAAGAAATGGTGACAGAAGTTGAGAGAAGGGGTTTGGATTAAAGAGAGGGAAGGAGAAGTGGAGATGACCCTGTGGAGAATTGAAGGCTAATCTTCTGGATTTTGTCATGGAAATAGTTAGCCAAGATATGGTCAGAAAGTGAAGGAGGGATTGGAGGAGGAGAGACCTTGAGTAGAGAGTTGATCATAGCAAAGACATGCTGAGGGTGAGAGGCAAGAGAGTTAGTCAGATAGACATAGTACTCTTGCTTGGCTAGTGCTATGGCTGACTGGAAAAAGGTTAGCGTGAATTTGAAATGTAGAGTTGAGCATGGGCGGCCCAAGGGGGGTGTGGGGCCATGTGCGGAGATTAATTGTGGGGCCTCATTTGCATAAGGAGACTCATTTGCATAAATATTTGCATGATATTAACATGCACTTTTAGTAAACATTCCTCTTAATCAGTGTCTGGATAACTCTCTTGCCATAGGGGCAGAGAAAAAGAGACAGATAAGTTACACTATCTGTCTATAAATGATGCAATTTAAAAAGCTGCTTTTTGGATATGGAGAATGGTCATTGATGCGAAAAGGCATTTATATACAGACAATAGTCTGAGGTTCATGCCGAATTAGTCTGAGACCACCTTCATAAGTTTTGTTATGAAACCATAATTAATTATATATATAATTATATTTTGAAACTGCAAATATAGTTTTGTGATATAGATAGAGAGAGAAGTACATTTGGATTATGCTTAACTATAAACAACAAAAGAAAATGTCAAAAGATCTAACCACTCAATCTCTAGATTCCTTGTCAGCTTAATCTACCCTAAGCATCTAAATTTAGGGCTTTTCTCCTGTTCATACCAGGGCTTGTCTCCTATTCATATCCCAAGATGTTAGGGTGCACCATGTCCACTGCCATGTGGTCCAGAAGTCCCCCGATCTCTGGTCCTAGACTAGGGTCAGCTCAAGTTGGGCCAGCCACTGTGTTCACTAGCCACATTGGGAGGCTGGATTAGGATGGCATGTATCAGACACTATAAAAAGGTTTAGTGTGGGCAGGCTAAGCTTCTTGCACCATAAGTTACTGCGTGGTTCTGATTTTCAGAATTTCCTACTTTATGTTCTTGGTTCATAAACATACCTGATGCTAGGAATGAAAGGTACTTTTTGTTTATATCCATTCAGAAGTCTGAGAGATTAAATTTGTGAGACACTCTAGTGATCTCACCTTTACCATTTCTACTTCAGCGAAGTGACAAATAATAGCCATTCCAAGTGACAAGACATGAGGGGTGGAGTGCCATATTTTTCTTTTGAGTCATTCTGAGTCTTTGAGCATTCAAGCGCAATAAAGGTAAGGGGATACTGAAAGCTACTCTTCACTTGGTTGCTGTTTTAGGCAGTAGCCACTGTTATCTAGTGCCTAGCCGCATCAGATAAGAGCACCTCCTCCCTTCTGCCAGCATATGCTGCCTTTTACTGTAATCAAAATGAGACAAGGGACGTTCTGAAATATTTGCAGAATCCAGAAGAAACTTCTCTAGATTATAGGTGCCAGTTCTATGCTCCTTCACTATGCCAAGGATGGGATAATAAAGAGCACAGGATTCTGACTACCCATAAGAACTATTAAGTTCTACAATCCATTCCTCTCCCTCAGAAATCCTCTGTATTTGTCCAATGTTTTTTTTAAATTCAGATACACTTTTTGTCTCTACCACCTCCAATGAGAGGCTGTTCCATAAAAATTATTTCCTATGATCCCTCGGCCAGAACTTACTTTCCATAGGAAAATGGCCACCTCCTGTGCATTTATTCCATGGAAGCATTTCAATGTCTCTATCATATCATCCCCTCCCACTTTTCCTCCAGAGTATATATTTTGGGCCCAATATTCAAAGGCAGTTACACTGTTTACAAACCTGTAAACCGTGTAACTGCTTCTAAGTGGGATATTCAGCAGTACTAACAGTTAGTGCAGCTGAATATCGCCTGATACTGCCGCTATACACCTTGATGCTACACGGTTAGCATAGGGACGTTGCGGAGGCAGTACACATCGCTAACTGGTCAGCAGCAATATTGAGCCGCTGCCCCGTTAGTGACCCATGGGCAAAGATAGGCATGGTAAGAGATAGCTTATCTTTACCTGTGGGAACTAAATGGGCAATGGCTCAATATCGCCGCTGACTTGTTAGCTTCCGGGCTATGTGGGAAACTCAGCTATGCAATACCAATGGCCGGATATGACTCTGGCACTGAATATTCAGCAGCAATGGCTTAGATCTTTCGGGGCATATTCAACATGATTCAGCTTGTTAGCAGACCTGTTAACCAGATAGACTGCACTCAGCAGGATATTCACTGGCACTAAATTGTTCAGTGTCACTGAATATTCCCCTACTACCGGGTTTGTGCATGCCAACGCTAACCACGTAGCATCGGGGCATTGCAGAGGTGGAGTGGGGATGGCACCAGGGGTTAGCTGGTGAGTGGCAATATTTACTCACTGGCTGATTCACCCTAAGCAGCTAAAATTAAGTCTTCCCTCATTCCTCTGCAAAGCCTGTTTTATAAATATTTAAAGTTTAACATGTTTACCTTGCTTGAGCTTTTACTAGGGTACTTCTTGTGGAATCTGCCTGCTTCCACTTACCTAGCTTCAACACTTGACCAGCCTCTCCACTCTACTGGGGCTTTCTTCAGAAACGTACCTCTCTGAGCATATCAGCTACTGACCTTCTATTTGGAGGTCCCTGCTTGGTGAGAGCACCCTCTTCACAAGCCTCTGCTAACGTTTATGCTCTGTTCAGGCACTTCCCTTTGCCTGTTTAGAATTTAGGTGGCTATATATTTATTTATTGATATGTCTATATTTATGTGTTGTCAGTGTGTATCCTATCTTCTCTCTGTCCTTTACTCAGCTCATGCTCTCTACTGTGCTGTGTCTCCCTTCTTAGCACTTAATTTTAATACCTACCCCTGGCTTAACATTCTTTCATAGCCTTCCTCTGTTCAATGATGCAATTACTCAGCAGCACATGAACCCACAGGACTTTTCTTCTCCCTCTCTACCTGTATCTCTGATTTGCATTCTCTGCTCTTCCCCCTCTCCTATGGCTCCACATCACTTTGTGTTTTTGATGTTAACTCTCCCTAATCCTTTCTCCTCACTCCAACAATTGTATGCTCATACTTCTCATTACCCACTCCTTACTGTCGCCACCTCCCCTATCATTTTGTCTTTTACCTTATCATCCGCCCTTGAGCTTTACTATTTTCTTTCTCTCATTCAACCATCTCCACTCTCACTGAGGGAACCTCGTCTTCGCTTCCATCGTGCCTCCTTCTCTCTCCCTATATTCTCCTGCTCTTTCTCCTTCTCTCATCTGGAGAAATCAACCCCAACGCTGGCCCCCCTAGACTTTCTTCACATTCCCAAGGCAAATCAATGTGTAACCTCTCAAACCTTATTCATATCCCTCTCCTTCCTCCCTCTTCTGTCCCTTTTTCATGTGCCTTGTGGAATGCACATTCTGTCTCCAATAAACTTGCCTTCATTCATGACCTCTTTGTCTCTAATACTATGCATCTCCTGGCTCTTACTGAAACTTGGCTTCTCCCTGAAGACAGCCTCAGTCACTGCCTTCTGTGAGACATCTCATCCCACTGGCCATGGTGATGGTGTTGGGTTTCTACTCTCTCATTCCTGCCAATTTCAGATCCTCCTTCTGCCTCCATCTAACTCCTTTGCTTCCTTTGAAATCCATGCCATAGTCCTATTTACTTCACTACCTCTCTGGGTAGCTGCCATTTATCAACCCCCAATAAGTCTACCTCTTCCTTTTTCACTGACTTTGACTCCTGTCTCTCCTCATTTCTGGATGCATCCTCTTCTTCCCTTATTCTTAGGGATTTTAACATTCATGGTGATGACTCGTCTAACCCTTATGCCTTAAAGCTCTTTTCCCTAACCTCCTCATTCAACCTCCAGCTGTGCTCCACTGCTCCTACTCACAAGCATGACCACTGCCTTGACCTTGCCTTCTCTTCTAACTGCTCACCCTCAAATGTCTCTACCTCAGTTCTGCCCTAATCTATCACCTGCTAACCTTCACTCTTAACCACCCCCCATATTGCTCTTGCCCAATCTCCACCAACATGTTTAGGAATTTTCACACTAATGACCCTTCAGCTCTCTTCACTGCTGTCTTATTACCGCTTTCCTCCATTAATGTCTTATGAATCCATTGATGAGGCAGTATCTTTCTATATCACTATACTCTCCTCTGCTCTGGATGCATTGGCTCCTCCCATTCCATTCTCTGTGAGGCATACCATACCTCAACCCCAGGGCTGGGCCGTCCATTGAGTGATAATGTTGTTTGCACACGGCCCTATGCTTAAGGGGGCCCCACGCAAACTCCATTATTGCACAATGGACCGCTGCAGAGGGAGCCGGGGAAGCCCGCATGAGGCCCCAACTTTCTCTGCACAGCCGCCAGCGTGAAGAGCCTTTTCCTTCACGCTGGCGGCTGTTTCATTTAAGCCACGAATGCCAGGAGAGGTTAAAGGCAATGCCCCTTAACCTTTCTCAGCATTCGCGGCTTCACAGAAACAACTGCCAGCGTGAAGGAAAAGACTTCACGCTGGCAGCTGTGCAGAGGGAGCCGGGGCCTTGCGCAGGCTTCCCCGGCTCCCTCTGCAGCCCCTTAGACGGCCGCGGGGCTTTTCAGAGGGGGGAGGGGGCTAGGACTGGAATCAGGCTCTGAGGGGGGGCTAGGACTGGAATCAGGCTGTGAGGGGGGATAGGACTGGAATCATGCTGTGATGGGGGGCTGGGACTGGAATCAAGCAGTGATGGGGAGGGCTAGGACTGGAATCATGCTGTGAGGGGGGGAACAGACTGGAAATGGGCTGTGATGGGGGGCTAGGACTGGAAAGAGGCTGTGATGGGGTGCTAGGACTAGAATCAGGCTGTGATGGAGGAGAAACCTGGATTGGAAATGGGCTGTGATGGTGGGGGAGGGGGCTAGGAATGGAAATGGGCTGTGATGGTGGGGGGCTAGGACTGGAATCGGGCTGTGATGGGGAGAAACTTGGACTGGAAATGTGCTGTGATGTGGGGGGCTAGTACTGGAAATAGGCTGTGATGGGGGGCTGGGACTGGAATCAAGCAGTGATGGGGGAAACATGGACTGGAAATGGGCTGTGATGGGGGGGCTAGGACTGGAAATTGGCTATGATGGGGGGGTTAGGACTGGAATCAGGCTGTGATGGGAGGCTAAGCTGGGATTGGAAATGGGCTGTAATGGGAGGGCTAGGATTGAAAATGGGCTGATGAGGAACTGGAATAGGATTGTAAATGGGCTGATGGGGGAGCTTGGACTGCAAATGGGTGGTGGGCTGGAATAGGACTGGAAATGGCTGATGGGGGCTGGGAAAGGACTGGAAGCGGGCTGATGGGAGTTGGAATAGGACTGGAAATTGGCCAATGTGGGATCTTGGAGTGGAAATGGGCTGATGGGGGGCTGGAATGTAACTGGAAAAGAGCATATGGGGGGGATAGGACTGGGAATGGGCTAATGTGGGGGCGTAGGAGAATGGGACTAGAAGGGGGCGGATGCTGGGTGGGTCTAGAACTATAAGGGAGCTGATTTTGGGGGAGGACTAGAAGGGGATGGGGATGGGGATGGGGATGGGGAATGAGAATGGAGTGGGGAAAAGATATTTTGTGTGGGAGGGAAAAAAGTCTGCGATGGGCCGGGTATTGAGAGAGTAAGTGGGGATTGAGAATAGAAGGGTGAAATTTGAGTGGATGATAAAGGAATAAGGAAAGAAATGAAGGAAAGAGCAAAGGGGAAACAATCAGTATGTTAAAGCAGATAGAGAGAGAATGGAAAAAATCTAAAAGAGAAGAAAGGACAAATGGATAGCTCACAGAAGACACGAAGAAACCAGAAGAAAGTGACTGGAGCAATTGCACCTGAAAAATAAAATCCTAAACAGAAGGTAGAAAAATATTTGCTATTTTGAATTTATTAACTGGAATATGTCTGGTCTGGGAAGTGTGTATTGCACTTTTTTTAGTGCAAGAGGAAATTACTTTATAGTTTTATTTCTACAGTGTTGTACATTTCATGTTTGGCTTTTGGGGTTCCCAGTTTAATTATTATCTTCCTATTTCTAAATTGTGATCCCTTGTTCTTTGTGTGGTGATTGTCTATGTTCTGCATGTATAATCAAACTGAGGTATTCTGTTCATGTAGTTTCTATTTGACAGTCCAACTTATTTATTTGTTTATTTATTACAGGCTCTTATATACCGCACTATTTAGCATCAGCGCGGTTCACAATATAACAACAGACCAGAACAACAAGCTGTTTGGTTTTACATAGAACAGGAACAAGAACTTGGCTAAATAACATGGGAAATTGTTAACTGAGACTATTTACATATGTAATTACATGTATATACAGCGGTATTATTCTTAGATTGAGATGGGTCATATGGAACAGGTGTTCAAAAGGGGATGGGCGGTCAGGTCAAAAATGGGCGAGCAGTCAAAAGGGGATGGGCGGTCAAGTCGGTGTTTGGCTGGTCTGGTAATATTGGGGGAATAAGTGGGATTTGAGTGCCTTTCTGAACAGCGTTAGATCGGAGACAGCCCGAATCTCCGTTGGTAGGGTGCTCCAGCACTTAGGGGCGTAGAAGCTGAAAGCCCTGTTAGATGTCTTTATTGAGCATTTTGTTGCTGCCTTAGGGATTATTAGCACGTTTGTAGATATAGTTCTCCTAGATCTATTAGGTGGAACGGTCTGAATGAGGTCTATTAGTGAGGAGGAGGTGATGCCTTTGATAGCCTTGAAGGTGAGTAATAAGGTCTTGAACAACAGTCTCCCATGTATGGGGAGCCAGTGAAGCTGCTTTAGAATAGGTGTTACATGGTCCCTTCTTGATGCTCCGTAGAGGACCCTGGCAGCGGTGTTCATGGCAAGCTGCAGAGGGTTTAAGGTGGAGTGTGGGAGGCCTTGAAAAATGGCATTAGCTTAGTCGAGGTGTGGTAAGATTAAAGCTTGGAATATCATCAGGAAGTCCTCAGGATCAAGCAAGGAGCGAAGGTGGCGGAATGTCCGGATCTTGAGATAGGTCGCTCTGACTACATTGGTTATATGTAATTTCATAACCAGGCGTTGGTCTAAAGTGACCCCAAGGTATTGGATTGAAGACTTAGGGGCATGTTTACTAAACACCGTTGCTGTGCGGGTTCCCGTTAGTGTGCTGGTGCCATATAAGGAGTGGGCGGGCCAGGCAGAAAAAAGCAAAAAACCGGACCGTACGTGTGTGCGTCGTGCTAATGTGTGGGGCCCACATTAGCGCGTGGGAAGGCTAAGTGGGGCGCTGCTGCAAAACCAAGCAACAGAGCTGTAGTACAATGGTGAAGACACCCACCAATGGTGCAGGGGCCAGCGGTTCAAACCCCCATTGCACTCAACAAAAAAGACCAGCTGAGGCATCAACATTTATGGGCAAAAGTGGTTTAGGAGGCATATTAATTTTGGGCGGCAGAAGGCGGCGCACTGTTATTTTATTACGGCATGAAGCGGCGCACTGTTCAGTGTGGGTGGCAGATGGCGGCGCATTGTTAAGTTTGGGCGGCAGAAGGCGGTGCGCTGATAAATGTGGGCAACAGAAGGCGGTGAGCCGGTGGGCAGAAGGCGGCGCGCTGATGTGTGAGGGGGCAGTTCAATAAGTGGGAGGGATAAGTGGCGCGCTGATGTGCAAATAACAGGAATGGAGCCATAGCACAATGGTTAAGACACTGACCACTCGTGCAGGGATCATGGGTTCAATTCCCCACAGTGCCCATTGAAGACAGCTGGCTGAGGCATTATTTTAGGGGCATTTCCATGTTGTGCTGCATAAGGCGGCGCGCTGTTAATTTAGTGCGCCACAAGATGGCGCGCTGATGGCTACAAGGCTGCGCGCGGATGCACAAACAGGAACAGAGCCACAGCACAATGGTTAAGACACTGACCAATGGTGCGGGGACCAATGGTGCGGGGGCCAGGGGTTCAACCCCTCACAGTGCCCAGTGAACAAGGCTGGCTGGGGCAGTATGTATCATGGTGAGGAGTGCTGTAGGAGGCCTTCCATTTATATTTTATTTCCCACCACTAGTAAACCCGCTCTCACAGTGTGTTAACATACGGATGCCCGTAAGGCACATGTTACAGTGCACTGTCCGCCAAGGCACCCTAGAATGTCCCCTATAGGGCACCATGTATGTTGCGACACAGGATAATGTATAGTGCACCCTATATGGATGGCAACCATAAGGTGGCCTATAGGGCGCCCTATAAAGCACCCTCAGAGGCACCTAATGGGTATAGTAAGCTGTGTGTGGTTTTGCCGGCATAGACATGTACAGTAAATAAAAATAAAGCTGTGGACAGCCCTATCAAAGGGCCCCACTGTGGGTTTGAACCCATGACCTCTGGCTGTACAGGGAGTGACATAACCATTGGGCTACAGCTCTATAGCTGACAGCAAGCCCCTGGCTGGCTGCAGAGAGCCTGCACGTCACCCCACAGACAGTCTGCTGTTGTAGACAGTATAGGGTTAGGCCACCCGTACCCATGATGCACTGCACATGCAAATCAGCTGTCCACAGATGCACACAAGATGGGGAACGCACCCCAACAGCTACCCAGCCTGGTAGGGGGAATTGTCCGTGTGCACCCACACAGCACCTCGGCCTGGTAGGGGGTCCTGAGCAGGTGGCAAACAGGGCCCCCCACCAACACATCCCCATCCTTCCCCCCCTCCCCCAATGGCAGTAGAGAGGACCATCAAACCCCAGTCCTGCTGGGAACAGACACCCTACAGGGCAGTCCAAGCAGCTCCACACACATCCATAACACAATATCAGACAGACTTTAGGCCTGGATATCCAAAGATGCACCCCAGCACTATCTGATATTCACCTGCAGCAAGCCATCAGCCGCTGCACCCTGCAAGGCACTCCATCAAGACACATACCAGCTGTGAACAGTCTGCTGGTTAACCCTGATGGAAATGCATGCACCCAAAACTGGGGTAGCAGCACACACAAGCAGAGAGTTCTGTGAGGAGGCCCCAACAGGAAACCCATATATATCACAAGAGAGAAACACAATATAGCACTATGGGGGTGCCTAGCCATGCTGTCATCACTGCACACTCAGGGTGAGAGTGCTCCCCCAGCAGCACATACAGGGGTCACCCTGTTTGTATAGGTGGCAGCCTGGCACTACAATATCACAGCCAGTGCCCTATGCCCTGTGCAGATGCATCCTGGCCAGCCCACCATGTCTGACCTATACCCATGGTACCTTGCTGCTCATTATGCACATTGGCAGGCCAATACTGACAGTAGTGCTGGCAGTGTGGGTTGGGGAAGGTGTTTGCAGCCAACACACACTGTATAGACAGACACACACTCCCACACCTATGCCAGCATTGTGCTACTATTGAGGGGGTGATTAGCCTTGGCCATCACACCGGTCACGGGCACGGCACAGGCATGGATATGGTACGCAGTACTGCTGGGGGTCACTCCCCAGGGTGGTGAACACCGTCAGAGGCCAGGCCTGGAGCACGCACCGCAGACACCAAACAGATTGTTCGGATGGGGTCAACTAGCAGTATGTGCGTAACGTAGGGATATCTATCAGCCTGTACTCTTAGCAAATGTTTCAGAGCTGTGTACCTCAGGTGTACGGTGACATTGCTAAGGTATGTAGGTGCTGGTATTGGGAGATGCACGCAGGGTCCAATGTTCTGCCTCTACAGGAGACATTGGCCAATGGGGCCTGTGGGTATGGGTGTGGGTGTGTCTGCCCCTGTTGGCTGCTGCTTTACGGCAGCGCTTCCCCACTCCAGTCCAGTTTTGCATCACACTGTTCGGGTCTTCCTGCTGTCCCTCATGAATATGCATGAGCTACATCTACATGCCGTGGGGGTGGTGCATAGATATACAGCACAGGCATTTGTATGAGTGGCAGCATGGAACCTGACTGGTGTGTGGCCCACCAGGACTGCATTTGGGGGATTCTGCTGTAGGTTCTGCCCCTGTTCATGGTGTCTGTGCTGAGTGGGGTAAAAGATAGACGTATTACCATTGCATATGTCCTCATCACGAAAGGTGTGTCCTTACTGTCACTGTTTATTTGTGGGGAAAATATGTGGGCAGGATTGCCGGTAGCCCCAGCTGGTCTTTGAACCTGTGACCTTCTGTTCTTGCATGCACTGTCTGTGTGCACTGCACCACCGTGTAGCCACAGATTGGCTGAATTCCCTGGATAGTCCATGACTCTGGATCCGGCAGGGCCTGTCTGTTGCTGTGGACTGTGCCAGCCTGCACATGGCTAGGCCTCTGTCTTCTGTCGCTAGCAGCCACTGCCCCCTGCACCACATGTGCTCGTCCGCCAACATGCTGGCATGAGCTTCTCCCATAAAAAGCAGGTGACCTGATTGGAATGTGGCAGTACGGGACTGCATTTGGGGTACTTGGCTGTGGGTAATGCCCATTGTTGTGGTGTGTGTGCGTTGTTGGGTAAAATATGGGTGTTTTCCCCATGCTTATGACCCCTGCAATACAGGGGTGTCTGCGCTATCTGTGTTTAGTGGTGGGTAAAATATAGGGACTGGGCTGGCAAGTGCCCCAGCTGGGCTTTGAACCTCTGGTCCTAGAAATACTGACTCTGTCTGCTGCACCACACTATGGCCACATAGACAGTGCAGCCCCTGGAGGTAGTAAGCCTGGCAGGATGGAGTCACAAACCCTGCTCTACGCAAATTTGCTGTGGGCATATGCACCCTGTCTGGTGACAAATGTGCACATAAACCCCGGAAATGACCACGGGAAATGGGGGACAAAATATCGCCACGCTGGGCAACAGTGATATTAATGGGCAACCATAGCAAACACTCCCAGGAAAGCTCCACAAAAGGAAATGTTTTTTGGAAGAGTCTCCGCTCCGTAAAAGCCTTCCAAAATTCATTTCTTTTTTATGGAGCTTTGCTGGGTGTGTTTTCTGTATTTGCCCATCACTATAACTGTTCCCCAGCTGAATTACTATTTTTAATAGTTCTGTTGTGGTCATTTTCTATTTTTATTTGCACTTTTGTGCTGTGCACATGTATCACACTGCTCACGTTTTGCTGGTTTCCCCGGTTTTCCTGTACATTGCTGACGGAACTGGTTTCTCTTCCCTTTAAATGCTTTCTACCGCGAGTGTTTCACTCGCGGTAGTTTTTACATGCAAATTCGGGCCCGATACTGTGCGGGGAGCCTCTCCCCTCCCACTCTCCACCCATTGACCCCGTCCCTCCGCCCCTCAGGAGCCTTCCTCCGCCCTCCTTTAGCCGTTCCACGCCTCTATCTCACATTTGCGGGCCAGCACTTGTACGGGGCCCGTTAGTGTGCCGTGCACCTTTGCGGGGGTGACACGCACATGTGCGGGGCGTTTAAACGTGTTTATTAGCGTTTCAGTGCCGCGTTTCCGTGCGCTATTTTGCGGCACGCACATTTCCGGTTTTTAGTAAACATCCCCCTTAGTTTGGAGCTCGGCTTCTTTCACCTTTATCTGGGGTGGCGGGGTGAAAAATGGGTCCCTAGTGATGAAGAGAACCTCAGTTTTCTTATGTTGAATGCAGAGGTTCTGGGATTGAAGTCATTCAGACACTGCATCAAAGCATTTGGTTAGCGGTGAAAGATCCATGTGGACTGTGGAGAAAGGCATGTAGAGAAGAATGTTGTCTGCATATATCAAGCAGTCGACCTTGAAGGTCTTGATGATGTTGCAGACGGGCTGTATGTATATGTTAAATAAGAGTGATGATAGGGATGACCCTTGTGGCACACCCTGTCTTTGATGGAAAGGTGTGGATGTTGCTGTTCCTGAGGTTACATACTGCCATCTCTGATCCAGGTATGATCTGCACCAGGCCAGAGTAGTGTCGTTGATGCCCTTTTCTTTTAGCCGCCCTATTAAAAGATTGTGATGTACAGAGTCAAAGGCAGCAGCGATGTCCAAGAAGATAAGAACAAAGCCTTGGCAGATGTTGTCAATGCCTGTGATAATGTTGTTGCAGAGGGTGGTGAGGAGGGTTTCTACACCGTGGCACTCACTGAAACCATGCTGGCATTGGTCTAGAGGGGAGGTGGTGTCGATGTGATCTTGTATTTGCCTTTGAGCTTCCTTTTCAATTATTTTAGCTAGAAGGGGTATACTAGCTATGGGTCTATAAGATTCAACCTTTTGTGGGTCAAGTTTGGGGTTCTTCAAAAGAGGTCAAATGGACGTTCTCTTGAGGGCTGATGGGAAGGAACCAGATGTAAAGGATAAGTTCATCATTCTGGTGATGAGAGGGCTGAGATCGCAGCGTAGCTCCTTTATCCAATAGGCTGGGCAAGGGTCGGTTTGTGCAGTGGAGGTGTTGAGAGCAGCGATGGTGTTCTCAACATGTTTTTTAGATGGTGTGGAGAACATGGATAGGTTAGATAGGCAGATGGTGTCTTGAGCAGGGATTGTTGTGATGTTGTCAGTTAGTAGCAGCTTGGATTGCAGATATTCAGCGAAAGCTTGCGGGTGAATGAGTTCAGGTTGTTCAGACGAAGGTTCCTTGGCTAAGGTCTTGACAAGATTGAAAAGATAACGTGGTTTATTTAGTGATCTTTTGAGTGTATCGGTATGGAATTGTTTCATTTTAGCCATGACTGACTGTGCGTAGATAGGTGTAATTTGTAGGCTGTTTGGTCTTCCGTGGAGCGTGATCGACGCCATCGTTTTTCCAATCTTCTTAGGAGTATGAGGGAAGCTCGTAGGTCATGGGAGAACCAAGGAGATGGTTTTCTTTTCTTCAGGTTGTTACTCTGGTTTGGTTGTAGAGCAATGACGCTGAGATTGCTATTTATTTATTTATTTAACTGTATTTATATCCCGCTTTTCACCGGGTCAAAGCGGTGGAACACATAACAAGGGGGGGGGGCAATCAATGGGGGGGGCATCACCAGGGGCTCAACATTGATGATTTTGGGTGAACATAGAGACTGACAAGATAGCATAGTTCTTGGTCCGGAGTTCTTGGAAAAGATGGGGGATTCTTATTTAGAGATGTTCTCGGAATAGGATGGTTTTTAGCTGCTTTTTGAATGATGGTAGATCACCGTTGTTCCTGATGTGATTTGGTAGAGAGTTCCAGAGGGATGGAGCATAGAGTTCAAAGGCCCTGTTGCAGGTCCTTTGTGTTGTCTTGGTTCTTTTGTGGGAGATGGCAATGGAGCTGTTGGAGGATTGTCTGGTTGTTTTGCTGTGGGTCGGACGAGGCAGTAGGGCGCGGAGTGGGGTGGCTTGTGGTTGGTGGATGGTTTTGTGGGTGAGTAGAAGAGTTTTGTACTTGATTCTTGCTTCGATGGGGAGAATATGAAGGTCTCTCATAATTGGGGTGATGTGGTCCCGTTTCTTTGCATTGTGAATTATTCTCGCCGTGGTGTTTAGAGCAGTTCGGAGGGGATTGGTCTGTGTGGCAGGTAGGCCATGGTAGATTATGTTGCAGTAGTCCAGATGAGGGAGTGTCAGAGCCTGCATTACTGTCCTGAAGTCCTGCGACTCAAGGAGGGGTCGGAGACGTTGTACCGTTTTTGCTTTGTGGAATACAGTTCTTGTGGTCTTGTTGATTTGTTGCTTAAGGGTTAGGGCTTGGTCGATGATAATGCCGAGATATCTTATGTGGGGTTGTATTTGGATTTGCGTGGTTCCCATGGTGAGGTGAGTGGGTGGTTTGAAGTCTGGGTCTTTCGTCACTATAAGAGCTTCGGTCTTCTTTATGTTAATAGATAAGTTGTTCTCTTGTAGCCAGTTGGACACGTTGGCAAAGCAGGCTGATAGTTGGTCACTTGTTGGGTCCGTGGTTGTAATTGGGGCGTAGAACATTATGTCATCGGCGTATATGTGGAAGTTGACATTGTGGGTGCGTATGACTGAGCAGAGTGGGCGAAGGTAGATGTTGAAAAGCATGGCTGACAATGTGGATCCTTGGGGTACCCCTTGATGTTGCTGGAAAGGGGGGGAGGTTGAAGATTTGGTGCGGATCAGTTGCTGTCGGTTGATTAGATAGGATCTGAACCATTGGAGTACAGTGTCTTTGATTCCGATTGTTTGGAGTCTGTGGATGAGGGTGTTATGGCGGGTGATGGTGTTGAGGGTGTTATTCCAGGCGGTGATGAGGTTTTCCAGGCTGAGAGAGGTGTCATTGAGGAGAGGACGAGTTTCAGCAAGAATAAGTTCTTTGTTGAAAGCTCTGAAACTCCGAGATGATATTTTTGTTGAGATGATAGAGTTTTTGTTGAAGTGTGATGATGTCTTGCTCTTGATGGGAATGGGGAAGGTGATTAACTTGTGGTCTGACCAAGGTACTGGAGTTATAGATGTGTCAAGTTTATTGTTAGAATCAAGAGCTGACAGAGGGGCAAAGATCATGTCAAGGATGTTTCCTTTTTTGTGTGTGGGCACTTTGACAATTTGCTTGTAGCCCAGCTCGTTGATTGCTTCTAGGAGGGATGAGGCGTGACTGGGGTGAAGTGTTGGGAGATTGAAGTCTCCTAGTATCCAATTAGGAATGCTGGGATTGCGTGTGTTGGCTGCTAGGTCTAAAATGTTAGGAAGGTCGTCAGGAGAGGGTGAGGGTGCTCTGTATATTAAATTGATGGAGCACTGTTCATTTGCGATGGATATGACGTCCATGTTGTTTGAGCTTGTAGAGTCAACGGTGTGGAAATACCTCCTCCTCTCTTGTTTTCCCTATGTTGGGAGTGGACCGAGAAGTTGGAGGGTACAAGTTGATTGAGGATTACATTATCTGCGTCAGATAACCAGGTTTCCATTATCATGAGTATATCCAGATTGTAGGAAGAGATTGTGTCAGCGATAACTGGTCATTTCTTACGGATAGACCGTGCGTTTATGAGCACACAATTTAGGCGTAGGGGTTTAGGGGGTTCCACTTGTTTATTCTTTTTGGAGTGTTGGAGAGCTATGTGTATTAGGTGAGAGTGGTGCATGGAGACTTCAGCTCTTAGGTTAAGATAGGGAGCTTCTGTCCATCTTTTTCCATGGCTCTGGAGTATTGGAATGTGGTGGGCTGTGTGATGTAAGGCAAGGGATTCCTTAAGCCAGCCTAGGAGAAAGAGGATACAGATGGCTATGGCATTGATTGATAGAGCCATTTGGAGGTTTCTGTTGATTGGGTGAGGCACTTTCTGTGGGGAATTGGAGATCCTGTATGTTTGCCTGCTCAGGTGCTATCAACCCTGATAGAGAATGCTCAGTGTGTAATGGATGTTTGTGAGCCATCAGGTTGGTAAAAAGGATAAATAGTGATTTGTAGCTTTATGCTATGTGGTACAGGAGTTGACTGATAACCTGGGGTTATGAGGCAGCAGAGAAAACAACAGTCAGATATATAAAAATAGCATAGGCAATCATGTGGCCGACATACATGGAGGTTGAGTACAGAGAACTCAACACTCAGATATCAAATAAAGGAAGTAACATAGGACATGCAATTGCAACACTCAAATATCAAATATATGAGATAGCGTAGGACATGCGATTGCATAGGCAAGTATTTAAGTAGTAACTGGTCTTGGCGTGGTATGTTGCAATTAAGAGCATTGGTTAAGGGTGAAATGTTAGTTTCGGAAGTGGTGATGTCCCATAGAGCATGACATTTGCAATAAGGACGCCGGTACCTGGTTGTAAGTACTTGCGTGTGGCTTTCTGGGTTAGATCGCGGATAGCTGTAGCAGGGACTTGCGAGTGCGTCTGTAGTTGAGTGGCGTCTTCCCTGGAGTTTCCGAAGTCAGGCAATCAGGTCCCTAGTGCAATTGAGGATTATGAGGTTGATATTTGTGTATCCTGTCGTGCCCCGCCTAAGGGCCACGCCAAAGGGCCCTCTGGCGAGGCCCTCAGGCATAGACCCGCCAGGGGCAGGCGCACCCGATGGCGCGAAGCTTTAAATGTCATGGTGGCTGCCCCGATTGGGCAGCGATGGTGATGAAGCCCCTCCCGCCGCTGGAGGCTCGATCCCCGGGCTAGGGAGAGCTGATGATGGTGGCGGGGGCACAAAGAAGGAGCGCCCGATGGCGCGAAGCTTTAAATGTCACGGTGGCTGCCCCAATTGTTCTCTTTCACCCATTGAGATGTATTAGTTTAATATCTGCAGTGTTGCCTTTTGATAGGTAGGATTTGATGATTTGTGAGTCCTGGTAGTGCTGTTATGGTACAGTGGGTTTGCTATGGGTTCTAAATGGTTAGTGTTTATAGTACTTCCTAATGGGCCTGGCGGTTGTCACTGCAATATAGTAATGTAGAAATCTGTTAGTCTTTCTTTATCCAGACACTCATTAAGAGGAATGTTTACTAAAAGTGCATGTTAATATCATGCAAATAGTTATGCAAATGAGGCTCCTTATGCAAATGAGGCCCCGCCATTAATCTCCGCACATGGCCCCACACCCCCCTTGGGCCACCCCTGCTCAACCCTACATTTCAAATTCATGCTAACCTTTTTCCAGTCAGCCATAGCACTAGCCAAGCAAGAGTACTATGTCTATCTGACTAACTCTCTTGCCTATGGGACAGAGAAAAAGAGACAGATAAGTTACACTTTCTGTCTATAATTGATGCAATTTAAAAAACTGCTTTTTGGATATGAAGAATGGTCATTGATGCAAAAAGGCATTTATATACAGACAATAGTCTGAGGTTCATGCCAAATTAGTCTGAGACTACCTTCATAAGTTTTGTTATGAAACCATAATTAATTATATATCTATAATTATATTTTGAAACTGCAAATATAATTTTATGATATAGATAGAGTGAGAAGTACGTTTGGATTTTGACATAATATCTCCACTCTGAAGAAAAGACCTAACAAGTATAGTTAAGCATAGTCAAAATCAAAGTGAGAGGATACTTTCATTAGAGCACTTTTTTTTATCAACCATGGAAGGACATTGATCAATTCAGCATGAAGGAATGAACAGAATGATATTTAGTTTTTTGTTAATTGATCATATACGAGAAATAATTTGAAGATTTTATAGAAGAAAGTAACCACATTGAAGCATCCATTTTTTTGCATTAAGATTAATTGTAGCAAGACATTATATAAATGAAATCTGTTCAATTTAATTTAAAGGGTATTTGAACATCTGTTGATTGTTTATTTATAGATATACTATGCATATGTATGAGTTGGGTTTCACATTGTTAGAGGAAACATCTGTCTAAACTAACTTGGGAAAGTACCTTTGCATAGAATGCAGCAGACAGCATGTTTGTCTATATAATTTCTACTTGTGTTATGGTGTGATTTATTACACATTTAAAAAAAATATTTTCAAAGAAATGTCTTTTACTATTGGGCCCTTTACTAAAGTGAGGTAGAATATTTTACCTATCGTGCATTTAGAGCTAAAACCAACACACCTCTATGGGAATTGCCAGGGATATGGCTGACATGTGTCTGACAATAATTATGCAGGAAAGCCTCTTAATGTCCTTTCTGGCCCTTGGTAATTACTATGAGTGCACCTATTGAGCATACCATACATTTTTTAAGTGCCTTCAAGTCAATGCTGACTCCTGGCAACCCAGCAGCCCCTGGTGTTCTTGGCAAGGTGTGACTAGAAGTAGATTGCCAGGCCTTTTCTTCTGAGGCAATGGAGGGTAAAGTGACTTGCCCAAGGTCCCAAGGAGTGCCAGTGGGAGTCAAACCTTGATCTCTTGGATTGCAGAGTGTTGCTCTAAGCACTAGGCTACTCCTCTATGCTCATGCTATACATAGAACTCAATTCCATACTGTGCATGTCTGACTCGTCTGGAAGTCCAAAAAATGGACGTGGCACAGTTGTACCTGATTCTGCAATCGCAGGAGCTATATGTTCCCGCGGCTACAGGATCAGAGTGCATAGCATACTGAGCAGGGAGACGTAGAGCATGCTGCCCATCTCTATTGCTCAGTGCTCCTGCTGGTGTGCTGTGCCATGGCATCGGGACGCCATGGCACTGGGATGCTCAGCCGGAGCAAGCAAGGCTCAACAGCATAACAGATCTCTTCTCCCCACCACCCAACCCTCGGAGGGGGCAGCCAGAGCCGAGATCGGGCAGCGGTAGCTCACCCGTGGCAGCCCTGGTGTCTTGGGGGGCAGAAGGCCCCAATCGTAATGATGCCAGGCACTTATTCCGAGGTGGAATAAGCCGGCATCCAAAGTGAGGCCGCAGGACATACAGGGCTCTGACCAGAATAGGCCCTATACGTCTGGGTGCTTCGATATGCCTCCGCTCTGTCCACTCTCCACCTCTGGCCCTCCCCCTCCTACCTCCATCCAGCACTCCCCACACAATGGCTCTGTGCATGCTGGGAGCACTGGCAGCTGAATACGGTCCCAGTGAATAGTGGGGGCTGCACGTCCAACCCGGATGTACAACCCCAGTATTCGCTGATCAGAATCTACCCCTAAGTGTCCAATAAATCCACAATCTGACAGTCTTTATTTACCATCATATAGAATCAAGGTTGATAATTTATTGACTGTCTGAGATGTTATACAATCATCTACAGGGTAGCAAATAATTATTATACATATACACATGGAAGGGGGGGGGGGTGGCATTCAGCAGCAGTGGATAATGTGGTTTCAGCAGCTAGCTATTGCTGCTGAAATGTAAACCTGGCTATTCAATGCCAGGGTCATATCCGGCCACCGACATTTATTTATTTATTTATTTATCTATTTCTTCTATACCGCCCCTTCCAGAGATCAGGGGCGGTTTACATGGAACAATTGTATACATTCGTATAACATTACATAGAACAAGAACTTTTTAACTTTTTACATATAACTTTTTAACTTTTTACATAAAACAGAACAGTAAGTTGTTAAAACTATTTACAGGGTGTATACTTTTGTATACTACTGGATTTACAGGGGAATGTCAGTGAGCTGACATTGCTATTTATAGATGTTATTTACAAAAGGTTAGGATACATGATTTATGGTGTATAGAATTCACTATTCAAGTGTGTGTGTGTGTGTGTGTGTGTGTGTGTGTGTGTGGGTGTGTGTGTGTGAGTGTGTGTGTGTGATGGAATTTATTTCCATTTTTTCGTGGGTTGTTTGGGGTGTCTTTGGGGGGGCTGTTTGAAGAAGGAGTTGTGTGTGTTAATTGTGTGTCTGCATGGTTTTTTGTTTAAGTGCCTGTGGACGCTGTGTGGCTGGACTTGGAGGGTAGGGGATTCCGAAATGGCTCAGAGAATAGGTATGTCTTGAGTTCTTTCCTGAATTGGGAGAGGTCCTTTATGATTCGGATGTCTATTGGGAGGTCATTCCAGAGTGTGGGAGCGTGGTGAATGTGAAGGCTCTGGCACTGGTGGAGTTTTTAGTCCTCGTGAATGTTTTTGGCAGCTCTAGTGAGAGGGTTGCATTTAGTCTGCGGGCTCTTGAATCATTTGGGGCGTGGAGGAGTGTGGATAGATGGGAGGGGGCAATATCGTTTAGTAGTTTGAAGGTTGTTAGTAGTATTTTGTATTTGATTCGGTTATTTATGGGGAGCCAGTGTAGTTCTAGCAGTATAAGGGTTACATGGTCTGCTAGGTGGGCTTTAGTGACTACTTTTGCACAAATGTTTTGTGCTCTTTGTAATAGGTAGATATTCTTTTGTGGGAGGCCGGTTAGGAGACTATTACAATAGTCAAAGTGAGGGGTTATGAGTGCACTTACGACTGATCTAAAGTCATGCGTGTCAAGAAGGAGCCTTAAGTGTTGAATAGTTTTGAGTTTGTAGAATATAGTTTTTACCGTCTGCTTTATGTGTGGTAGCATGGTGAGTGTGTGATCGATTATAACGCCTAGGTATTTTACCTCTTTTTTAACAGGTATCGTTGTGTTATTGATGGAGATAGTTGTTGGGTAGGTATCTTCAGCCACAGGTGCTCTTGATACAAACATGGCCTCAGTTTTTTTTAGATTGATGCTGAGGAAGTTGGTTTCCATCCAGGATGAGGTTTCCGCCATGCATTCGGATAGAGTGTTATAATTAGGGTTTTTCGTGGTTATGGGGAGGGCGAGCATGATGTCGTCGGCGCAGATAAAATGACTGATTTTGTGTTTTTTAAATATTTTTGTGATGGGTTGTAGGTACAGGTTGAAAAGGAGAGCAGAAAGGGCTGATCCTTGGGGTATTCCTTGTCCTTGGGGGAAGGTTTCTGATGCTTCCTGGTTTAATTGAACTCGCATTAGTCTGTGTGTGATGTAGGACTTGAAACAATTGAGGACAGTCCCGCCTATTCCTAGGTTTTCTAATCTGTTAATCAGTGTAAGGTGATTGATATTGTCAAATGCGGCGGAAATGTCTATGAAAAGGAGTAGGAGGCCTTGAGTGTTATCGTCTGTGTGTCTTATGAGGAAGTTCATCAGAGTAATTAAGAGGGTTTCTACCCCATGGAAGGGGCGGAAACCAAATTGGTGGGAGTCAAGGGAGTTGTGCTCGTCTATATGTTCTTGCAGTTGAAGTTGAACAGTTTTTTCTATTATTTTAGCCATGAATGGAATGCTGGCTATCGGTCTATATGAGTTTGGGTCTTTCGGGTCGAGTTTATTGTTTTTTATTATTGGGCAGATTGTTGTGAGTTTTAGGGCATCAGGCATAATGCCTTGGGAGAGGGATTGATTTACTATGTATTGAATGTTTCCAGCTAGTTCTTCCTTAGTACTTTTGATCCATGACACAGGGCATGGATCGAGTGGGGAGGTTGTGGTGTTGATAATTGTTATAATCCTGAGAAGGTGTTTTTGATCTATCGTGTGAAAGGTTGTCCAGTTGTTGTTAGTTTCGGTGTTTGTGTGGATTAGTGTTGGTGTAGTGTTAAGTTTGCATTTTAGTTTTTCTGCAAAGTGGGTTGCTAGGGTTTGGATACTTATTGCTGATTGTTTTGGTTCTGGATTTTTGACTTTTGTCAGTGTTTTTACAATTGCAAATAGTTCTCTCGGGCGATTGATAGCTAGGTTTATTACCTTGGAGTGGTAATCTTTTTTTGATTTGTTAATCGCATTTCTTGTATTCGTTGAGTGTGTTTAAGTATTGGGATTTATTCTCAGCAGATTTAGTTTTCCTCCATTTCTTTTCTTGTTTTCTCAGTTGTTTTTTTAGGTTCACTAGTTCTTTCGTGAACCATTTTTCTGTCTTTTTTAACTGTCTATGCGTGGAGTGTGTGGGGGCAGCTGCTTTTTGAACTGTAAGGTTCCAGTGATTTACGGTGGAGTTGATGTCTGGGAGGTTTGTGTTGAGTATGGGTAGTACTTTGTCAAGGAAGGTATCTTTGTTGAAGTGTGCAAAGCGTGATATATGAGGTGTGTGGTGCGTGGAGTTCTGCGTTGCTTGTACTGGGAGGTGGAGTGTAATGAGGGTGATGGTCGGACCATGGTACTTTCTGTTATAGTTGGAGGGGTGAGTTGCTGGTGGTTGATAAAGGAGATGGGGAGGAAGATGAGATCTAGAGTGTTACCTTTTATGTGGGTAGGTGCTTGTACTATCTGTGTATATCCCATTTGGAACATAGTGTCCATGAAGTTGTTTGATTGGGAATCATTCAGAGAAGGGAGGTTTAAGTCACCTAGAATTATGAGGCGGTTTGCTTGGTGATGTTGTGCAAGCAAGTTCAAGGATGGGAGAGAGGTTTTTTGATCAGCTGTAGGGGGTCTATCTATATATGAGTGTGAGTGCAAGGGTTCTATTTTCTATGTTGATTATGTCCATTCCGTCTATATTATTTAAACTTGTTAAGGTGTATTGTAGGTCTTTTTTGGTCTCTTTGCATCTCGATGACAGCTGAATATGTCATACTGGTGTGTGGTTAGCTGGTTTAGTAGTACGGTGTCTGTGGGAGAGAGCCATGTTTCGGTGATGCATATGATTTCAGGTTTTTTTTCTTTTATCATGTCATTGATTACACAGGTCCACTACCAAAAAAACTGCCTCCAGTTTTGCAACTGATTCCTATAGATTTGGGGTGCTGAATCCAGGAAAAAATAGCCAAAAATGTTCCATCACGTCACATTTTCTTTGCCAAAATTAGATTACTTACCCATATCAAGCGAATGTTCACATAATTTTCTTTTTAGCCGACTGCCAGTTTATTTTCTTACGAAGGCCCAAAATAGAGGTTCGTAATGGAGTACTACTACTAGAAACACAAATCCCCCATCATGATGATTTTAGAGTGTTTTTGTATTTCATTTTATACATTAACAGGACAATTGGGAGGCGGGGAGGCTAAATCCAGTACTCGCGCTGGCGGCATGTTCTGTCCTGTTCGCCTCGCCTGTCTCGCTCGCTCAAAACACGGTAGGTCTGCCCGACATGATAAACCGTTCCTGTCAAATTTCAGTTTCTTGGCAAGTTCTATTATTACCTTTTGTTTGCCTCCAGTCGCTAATCCAGCTTTCTTCCGACGTGGTTCACTACAGTTGTTGTTTGCAGTGCTGTGGATTTGTGATGGCCTCCACAGAAGCCAGAGGTTAGGGCGCTCAACTCTCTGCCGACAGTTTTTGTTTTATTTGTGGGGAAGAACTTATACCGTGGAAAAAAAGCGGCAGAGCGAACATTTCTGCATTTATTAACAAAAAAGTAATATTTCGCCCTATTCCGGTTTTGAAGTTAGGCGATCAAGACAAACCGTGGGACCTCCTCACAAAGTGTTGCAAGACAGTGTGAGGAAGATCCTACGCTTATGGATGAAAGGTTTTTAAAAAACACGCATTTCGTTCTTTTTTTTTTTTTTTGTAGTTTTCGCGAATACCTATGATGTGGCGTGAACAAAGAGGACCACAGCAGTGATGACTGCTATTTTTGACTCTTGCATTGTGAAGCGGAGACAACTTAAAAAATAAGAACGTTATAAGTTACCCCAACCTTACCCTCAGCAATTAGGCCTATGCCTCATAGCAACGAAGTAGTACTGTGCCTGAACCACCAAAATCTTTGGATCATAGTTGTCGCTGGGACGGTTCTGATCATGATGAGACTCATCAGATGGCTTTTCCCGCCATGAGTCCCGTAAATTCCGAGTTTTGAAACTGAACCAGATCCGAAACCTGACACATCATCCTCTCAAGCTGAATTGAATGCTTTAGTCCGGGATTTAGGAATCCCAAAAGATGCCCCAACTGGCTACGGTTCTTCGGCCCACTTTTAAACACCCCGACAACAACCCCTCACATTGTCACCCAGGAACAACTTTTTATTGGTACCGCAAA
>CM066034.1:744925762-744928262 GCA_033557465.1 Ichthyophis bannanicus | reverse complement strand
TCTACGTCCATTTCTGTTGGGGAATTGTATGGCTCTGAGCTTGGGGTAATCTCTGGTTTAACCTGTTGTATGTTCTTCAGAAGCTTACAAAGGTTTCTCCACTTTAGCTCACGGTTCCCCTCTGTAACTGGGTTGGAACCTTTTGCTTTTCTCCCCTTAATAGTTTCTCATCAGGAAATGCAAAAGCTTCTTGACTAGCAGTAACTCTCCTCCTAACAGGCTTCCTATAATATCTGTGTGGAGGTTCAAGACTAGAACTGCTATATTCTGATTCAGAGGTAAAATCCAGGCTTCTCTGCCGGTTCTTTCTATGCCCACACCCTTTGCACTTGCCTTGTAAGTAGTGGTCAGTCCTTCTGGGCTTAGCAGAATTAACAGCTTTGAAATCCTGCTTCCTTCCCTGGTTTACTGGCCTTTTTCTTTGGCTCCTAGCCTGCAACCGGTCCTGCCTTTGAACAGACCTTCTTTGCAGTCTTTCTGGTGTCTGAGCACATACCGTTTGATCAGTACCTGACTCCTCCTCCCACTCAGCTGATTCTTCAAAGAAACTTTGTCCTCGGGGTTTTGCTAGTTTCCCTTTAGCATTGCAATTTCCTTTGCACCATCCTGTGCCTAGTCCTCGTGTGTGTGAAGCTCTGGAATCAACTCTCAGCTGATTCTCCAGCTCCCGTTCCTCTCTCTCCCCACTTCCTGTGTGACGCAGCTTATATGTTCTGTGAACTGTTTGCTTCTCTGACCCCACCCTCTCTCTGCTTGCAGCTGTCCTCGAGGTTGGGTGTGGCTTCAAGCTAACCCTGCTTCTATGTGCCTTGGTTTCATTCTCTCTGTGGGAAATGTGCTTCTGTGATCCCATCCCCCGCTTGTGGGAACAAATCTCAGAGTTTTTTCTACTTTTAAAGGGCTCTGCAGCCTTCACATCATCACATATCCCCCACCTTAAGCAATTGCCAGCTGGCGCCACCCACGCGCACACAGCTGGAAATCCCAACTAATGCTCTTGGGTTATTGTCTGGTCTTGCAGCTACTTTATCGACCCGCTCCTGCCATGGGCGCAAGCTGTCGATGTGGTATGCATGGTACTTCCCCTTCCCTGTCTCCAAGGAATAGTGTAGAGGACCCATCTGTTTTAATACTTTATAAGGGCCTTTCGTGGCAGTTCCAAACTTGGAGCTGGCATTGGTAATTACTAATACCTCATCCCCCATACGTAAGAAACGCGGTCGGGCTCATCGGGCATAATAAGCCTTCTGACGGGCATGACCATCTTCCTTGGCTAATCTAGGTACCAGTTCGGCTATAACAGGCCTTAGGGGTGCCCTCGGTGGACGACTTGCTGCGACCCCCTGACAAACCGGGCAAGACGCACAATATCCCGCCGTCTCCGTATATACCCCTGGCCAATAGAACCTAGCCAATACGTGCTCTAGGGTGTCTTGCGCCCCTTTATGCACTTTTCCCGCGTATCCATGTGCTATCCCTAACACCATGCTCCTAAGAGCTTGAGGTATCACTAATTGTTTCTTTGTGCCCCCTAGGCGGGTATCTGTACTTTCCCTGTACAGGATATTGTCCTCTAATAGAAATCTTGGTAGGGTCTCCGATCCATTCGTAGCGTACTCATACGCTCGACGGAGAGCAGGATCGGCCCTCTGTTCCGCAGGGAATGAGGGAAATTTTTCCTTTAATTCGGCAGGAACCCAGGGTAATTCCTGTCCTGTCATTATTTTAACCCTATTTTGTGCCCGGGTCCTCCTCTCCCTTCTGCTTTCAGGTTTCCCTTTCCTAGGAGTGTCTTTGGCCTGAGTAAGCAGGTCTTCCTGGAAGGATGTTCCTGGCACTGGGTCTACTTGTGAACCAATTTCTTCTCCTAGGGGCTTATCCCCTGTACGGGTAGTTATCATACCCATTCTTTCGGCTAGTCTGGGGTCAACTACCTTGCCTACCTCGGGTAAGGTCTTCTCCCTGACTGTGGTATTCATAATAGCGCCATTCTTAGCTATCATGGGGTCAGCTACCTTGCCTACCTTGGGCAAGGTCTTCTCCTGAGCTAAATCCACTTGCGGAAAGGTAGCGAGTGGGTAGTTTTCCACCTGCAACTCCTTAGCCAGACCTTTCCGAAATTGTGGCCAATCTCGGCCTAAGACTACTTCGTGTGGAAGCCTTGGTACAATGGCCACTTGCATTTGTTTCTTGAGACCCACTCCCTCTATAACCACCGGGTGTATAGGGTAGGTAGAGGCTGCGCCATGGACGCACCGGATCCGAATATGATCCCCAGAGCTTGGCAGCGAGGGTTTTTCTTTTGCCTCTATCTGTTGCCAGAGCTTCCGGGAGATCATAGACTGATTCGCTCCTGAATCTAAGAGTGCCTCAGTTGGTATTCCTTCTACCTCCACCCTCAGTAGGAATCCCTCCCCTGTATCTCGGTGCTGGGTAGTGATTAAAGCCTTCCTGGCCTTACAGTCCCTTTTCACGTGCCCCACTTCTCCACACGAAAAAC